>CADDXX010000626.1:224199-237807 GCA_902810485.1 Alauda arvensis
TCTAAATTCTGAGCATCTGTCTGACATCCACAGTTTCCACAGTTAGAGCAGAAAGCCAGAGAGAAATTCCAAAGAAGTCAGGGGCTCTTCTGTAGCCCTGTGCTCCACCAGACACGTGAGGTGGCTGTCCCTGCTCACTGGTGGGCAGTGGTCCTGAGGAACAGGAAAAACCCCTTTCTCCTCTTGCTGGGAAGGTAATTTCAGCTTTGTCTCATGCTTTTTTCCTAAAGCTTGTTTTTCTGCCTCACACCCTGACAGTTTTATCTACTGGATTACAAAAACACTCCAGCAAATCAACTGTGGGAAATGCAGTGGTTGGGTCTTATTCCTGTATAGAGCTCTAAATGCAGTCAGGTATGTAAAAGAAAAAATCACAAATGTAAGTCATTGTCATGGATTTTTAAGATCTGAGTCATTATTTAGCATAAATGTTGACAGCAGTGCTGCTTTTGATTTAATGAGAGCTGCAGACTCAGATCCCTGGCTCTGATTTTGTCTCAGCTTTATCAGGAATTATTTCAGGTGTCAATCCCTTAATGTATTGATGGTGTAATAGGCAGTGAAAACCCAGCACCACACAAAGTGAGAGTCCTTGTTTGCTTCTGAGACTGCAGAGCTGAACTAAGTCTTTTTATTTACTTTGTGTGTCTGTCCAGATCCACTGAGTTTAAGGGAAGAAACTTTAGGAARGAACCTTGGAGGAATATGATTAATTCTCACACACAAGGTGTGTCCAGCCACAGCACAGAGAGGAGAGGACATGGCACTGATTCTGTCATTGTGCCTGCTCTTTCCAGGTCATCTCCCTGTTGCTTCACTTCCAGAGCTGAGCTCTCAGGGGCATTCCCTGCCCTCCCCTGCTGCAGGAGGTGAGGATTCACTCATTCTCTCTGGTTCCAGGTGTGACTCCAGAGGGGCTGTGCTTGGCTTGTCCCCCTTTGTGGCAGCCCCAGCAAGGCTGCAGCCACAGCCCTGCCCCTGCCAGGCTCTGGTGTCACTGAACTCCCTGGCACTGCTCCTGGGCAAGAACCCACGGCTTTCTAATCCCCACTGTGCAGAAGAGGTGGGTGATACATCCACAGCTAAGTTTCCCAAAGTAATCTTTACTAATTAGTCRAGAAAATGAATAAGAAATATGCTATTTTCCTCAGAAGGCCCTAATCCCACTTGACTGAGCAGTATTAAGCAATCCTAKCAAAGAGAATGTATTTTTGAAGCAGTCCTTGGGGCAAAATTAGACCTTCAAGAATAAGAAATAATGAGAGTTGTAAGGGGGAGAGGCTTYTTTATTTTTAGAACCAATATTAAAGAAGAGCCTTTGCTTCTGAGTCAAGTTCCCATGCTTTTTCATTATGTTCTTTGGCTGAAGTGGTCTTTAGATAACAAATGTGTCAAGCTGCTCTGTCTCACTAAGTTAGAATTAGGTTATGTCTGTGCAGARGAAAGTTTTGGAATAGCTGCAAAAACAATTACAACGCTGCTTGATTCAGTGGTGATGTTAATTGTAAATCCATATTAATCTAGGGCTGGGCAGGAGYTGCCAGAAGGATTCATTTTCCATGTAGCATGACAGATGCTTGTCTTGCTTTCCTTTTTTCTGATGCCTTAGACCTTGGGTATCTGCAGTATTTTCTGAAAGCATAAACAGTAGCCTAGAGCAGAGTTGCAGTTGATAGGAAGGTTGCAATAGCCTCTATAAATCTCCTTACATGACTTCAGCTCTCATAAAAGCAGCTCATAATATTTTAATCATAATCTGGAAGTACTTGAATACTAACATGTAGGAAATACTGTACCAGGAGTTAGTTTCTTACTTARGAAACTTTAGGATGAATATTTCTCTTTTTTTTTATGTGATTCTTAATAAGGAACAGATAAAAATAGAAGATTTTTTTATTTTTAAACTCCATTTTAAAACCAAGATAGAAAGTTGTTCTTTGCAGTCAGATGCCACATCTCTCTCTGTTTGCAGGAGTTTTCAAACCCAGTGTGTGCTGCTGAGCTGTGGCAGGCTATTTGTGTGGGAATTATTTCTGTTTGGAGCTGTGTGTTTGCAGAAGCTTGTCAATGCTTCTGTTTTGCTGTGCAACTGTTAAAGAAAGCTGCTTGGATTTTGACAAGCTGTTCTAGGGATAAGGAGAGYATGACAAAATGCAGCTTCCTGGTTGGTTTTGCCTCCTTGTAGATGGATGGGCTGGCAGGTTGGCACATGGGAATMCCCATTTCTGAGGAGTCCTGGAGATCCAGAGGCATGGTGTGGGTGCCAGGAGCTGGAACTTTGGTCTGGGCTCCTGGTGGCACCTCAGGGTGGCCCCAGCACCAGGGACTGGGCCAGAGGTGAGTTCTGCAGCTGCCTGACTGAATGAAGGGAGTGATGAACCACCATCCCACAGGTTCCTGCTCCCAGGAAAACCACTGACACAGGAACTGCTGCTGGGAGATTGCAGCACAGGACACAAACAAAGTGTAAAGTCCTGTGTCTCTGGCAAAGCCCACGTGAAAATTTCAATTCATTTTGGTAGATTGCTGAGAAATCAGCAGTTCTGTGCTTGTGAGACCAGTGAAGGCACTGATCAATGGGGCAGTTCATAGTCACAAGCATCTTATTGGGCTCTCTGCAGASTCAGGGAGATCTTGCTGTTCCAAAATATGTTCTAATCACATTTTYCCCCCAGGCATAAGGGCTAAAAAGTCGGGGGGAGGGGAGGGAAGTGGTTAATGAATGGCAAAGATGGGTGCAAATTCATGTCCCAGGAGCTGAATAGAGATCACAGATCTTCCAGGCCCTTCTGTGGCTGGCACAGACAAAGGAACCACTCAATTGTTCCTGTGACACAGACAGCACAGCCCGTCAGAGGCTCCTATTAAGTGTGCTTTTACCCAGAACACTTAGCCCTGTAATTGCTGATGCAAGCTCCTTGGCACAGCAACTGACAGTTCATTCATAACTTGGTGGTTTCTCCGTTAATAACTTACCCCCTAATGAGTTCCTGTGAAGGTACTTTATGAAATCATAAAGTCATATTCTTGTAACTTCTCCAGTATCACATCTGCCCYGTGCTAACCACAAAGGACTGGGATTCACCAGCCTGCTCAGCTGGACTTGGAAGCTCTCTGGAGATGGGAGAAGATGTCAACTGCTCTGTGCTCTTCTCAGCCCTAAAATTAAAGGTTGGGCCAGGAKCAGCCTCAGCCAGGACACAGGTGGGTGGTTGGTGGGGAGGAGGAATGCATCCCTGCAAAGAACCATGGTGTAAAGACCATTCATTATGGGGATGCTGTGTCCTCTGTGGTTCCCCATGCTCAGCTGAGAGCTGTGCTTGTCAGTCCCAGGATCTGACCAGCATTTCTTCTGGTGGTTTATGATTCCCTTGAGTTCTTATTAAGGAAGTCAAACATATTTTCTGCAGCTAATCTAAGGATAAAGTGGCTTTGATTTTCTGCTGTGCCTCTCTTCAATATTCAAAGATAATAATGGATGGTCACTACCATTCCCTTGCTTTTGTTTTMGGTTGTTTAAATGAATTTCTGAGTCTCTGACCTTCTGCATCAGCAGCACCATCTGCTTGAGACTGACATTTTCTTTATCTTGGCAATCAAAGACCTGGAGTCACAGGTCTTTATTCTTCTTTTTACYGTGCAGCAAAAAGAGCCTTTTGAAGCAGAAAAAAGCCCAAACCACATTTTTACTTCATTGTTTCGTGCTTACCTGTGCAAGGTTACCCAGTGCAATCACCCAGAGCTAACTCACCTTCCAGAGCTGCCTGCTGTCTGCACTGAGACCACTCCAGCAGGACACTGTCCTACAGGGGCTGCACAGTCTGAGATTCATTTAATGGTGCTCTTAACTCGTGTATTTTGCAAAGGCTTTTTTCCTTCTCTGGAGTTTGGGGCCTGAACTCCAAATGCAGCTGGGACTGAGGATCTCTGAAGGGTCATCTCTGGCTCACCAAGACCACAGGAGAAATTTATGAAGCTTGGGTGAGTAAATGGTTACTAAAGATCTCTCATCTCTCTAAAATGYATCCAAGTGTCAACACAAACCTGGAAATGTTTTTGCCAGGTCTTTTTTTTTAGTCTCAGTCACGAGCTTCCAGGAAATGCAGTTTTTTAATGCTTTTTTAGCTAAAGGTCCCATTTGGCCAAGTACTTTGTACCTGAATATTTCTGTAATGAGTAACTCAAACAGATGCACTACTACTACAGCTAGATCTCCATCAGTTAACCCAAGTTTTTTGCTGTAATGTTATTTATTAAAATGTTTATTTCTTGAATTGAAATTTGAGATACCTATTAACATATGTTATGAGCTGAACAGATGGCTATATATTTCTAACTCCAGAAAATATGTTATGCAGCCAATACAGCTGTCCTGCCATGCAGAGGAGTCRTAAAAATGAAATAAAATAAACTTTACCTAATTTTTTTTCATAAATATTCATCATAGATTTTCTGAAAGGCAGATTTTATTGCCCTAGAAAAATGCTAACTTTCATAAGACTTCACATGCTGTGATGGAACATTCCAAGATGAGACACAACTGCAGATCAAATGTAATGATGACCTGCAGAGCAGCAGTTTAAAARTCAGGAGCTTGGCTTCCATGAAATGATCAGGTATGGCCATTACAGGGCAGAAGGTGCAGAGCACAAGGGGCTGGCCAAGCATCTTCTGCCTCCTCAAGTGCAATTTCTGAACCTCAGGCTTTATGGGATTGCTGTCAACCAGCTGCAGCCATACCAACAATAAAAATACATGTTTGTTTTGTGGCTCAGGGAGCTGGTGARGGTCTGGTCCTGGCTGCCACTGGAGCTGAGGCTGCCCAGCTGTCCAGGGAACTGCTTTGGAGGGCACAGGGGGCTTGGCCAGCCTTGCTCCCAACAGGAGCTCAGCCCATGAGAGCAGCACAGAGCAGGTGAGTGACCCTCTTCTACAGCCCAGGGAACACAAACAGCTTAAAAGATGCCTTTGAACCAAGATTCCTTCAACCCTCCAGCTGGTCCCACAGCCAGAAATCAAACCCACATTTCTGCAGGTTCCACCAGAGCATTTCACAATTATCAGAGGGGTTTTTTTCCTAATATCTACCACCAAGAAATGCACTGAGACCTATTTGTGTGTGATTTCAATAAASCAGCTTGTGGCTCCTTGGGGAGGAAATGCACAGTGCAAAGTTATGGACTGCAGAAGCTCATTAGTGCAGTCACCCAGAGTGCAGCTCYGACCAAGGGCTGCTCCACTTCCCTTCCAGGGCAGGGAAATGTCAGCTCTGCCCTGATTCCCTTGGGACTGGTGCCTCTGGCATGAGTGAGACCCTACAAAAGGCTGACAGTAGTGTCTGCACAGGCTGAAGTTTCCTTTTCATCGTGGACATTTGGCATCTGGGCTACTCTGAGATCCCTGATATTGCAGCCCAGGTCACAGCATGGGTTGGATATCCTGCAGAGCAGCTCCGAGGGATGGCAGTGAAGGATTCACAGCCAGATTGCTCCCCTGGCTCTCTGCTGCTCTGTGGCTTCCAGAGTATTCTCATGCCTCTTCTGAAGAGCTTTGGTTTAAAACTGACCCCTTCCATGGGAAAGGGCCAGGAGAGCTGTGCATGGACACCCAACCTGAGCACTGCTCATGGCTCTGGATGTCWCAGCTGTTACACCTGGGGTTTCACTGAGAGGCTTTGGGAAGGTGCCTTCCCCAGGGATGTGACTGCAAAACAAACAGGGGCTGCTGTGTGAAACCAAAGTGGCAGCCTCATTTGAGAGCTGCCCTGCACGGGAGGCTGCAGGTGAGGTGTGCCCGGAGCAGGGCAGCTGTGCAGCTGCAGCAATGCAGGAGCACCCAGCGCTGCGGCAGCGCCTCCGCCCAGCCTCAGGGGCCCGAAAATCGTGCCGGAACTGACAGCAAGGTACCCGGTTTTCTTCTAGAATGGCAGTTTTTAAGGATGTTTTCTCGCTCAGTGYATTGAATAAACCAGTTCTGCAATCTGCTGCAGGCCCCACCCTGCCTAACCCCGGCTAGTTAACTTGTAACTGATTGCAAAACTGGTTTGAGTCACACGCCGGAGAAAGAGGCGTAAATTAGGTTTTTAATAACCCCAACTCTGCTCCTCACCAATAACCTAAACCATCACTTGCAGTGGTGGTGCCATAGGAGAGCACTGCACGTGTTGTCCATCTGCCACACTTCAGTGGATCTTTTCATGCTTTTGGAGTTTAAAAATTAGGTACATGAATGCCTAATTCCAGTGCAGATGAAGCCAACAGGTACGTTTTCCCCCAGGATCCTTAKGAGCATCAGCTCTGGGGTCACACAGGCCAGTGCAGGGAAGGCATTCCTAAAAGGAATGAAGGAAAAGATGGGGGGGAAGGTGTTTTTGTCAAGGTTTTATTCAGGTAATTTTTTGTGTGAATGACTCACATGAGCAGAGGGGTCAGGGAACCCCTTTGTGCTGAGGGGTGGCAGGGGGAGGTGTCCTGGCAGAGTTCAGCCAGGTGCCTCTGCCCTCTGCTAGCATGGACAGGGTTAGAGGAGGGAACACTGCCCAAGGAAGGGCTTACAGGATTCACATTTTGCCTAACTACTRCCCACAGTTTCTTCTTTACTTGCCTTTGGCTGCTAGAAGTGACTCAAAAGCCTTCACCTGCCTACAASTGTGTATGTAAGGCCATTATTATTAATGAATCCAACTGCTCCCCATTGGATGTGCTTGGAAGGAGTTTCACATTGCTGAATGCTCTGCTGCAGCTGAGAACACAGCCCCTCTGAGCTGCAGCTCTTTCCAAGAGTTACTGATGTCAGCTTGGAAATACCTCTCTTTTACAAGCCATTTAATTGCTTACTTTAAAAATTCACCAAGGCTCAGCTGGGGCCTGATTTTCAGTGAACCTCAGTTTTGTACCCACAAGGACTGCAGATGACTCTGTGACCTCGTGTTCAGCCAATAAATTAGAMAGATGAATTTTTAGAACTATTGATTGTACCTGGAATGCATTTGGGATAAAACATCTTAAGGCACAAAAMAGTTGTACTCACTTGGAGTATTTTGGAAGCTGACTTGTGGACAAGTTGGGAGCTTGGCTCTTCAACTCTACCAGGAACCAGAAAGCTGGAAGAACTACCAGAGCTGAGGAGGGGATTTTTATATATAAATAAGAAAGAAAAACTACTTGAGGACAGTGTGGGGTGTGTGCTGGCATTAGGAGAGTCTGATGTGCTACAGGTGTATTTGGATGGTACTGAATTTTGCTGTTACCTTAGCTACTGTGRGGATTGCTCTGCCTTCCCATTACAATTTCCAGTTGGCAAAAAGGAAATACTGATGCTTGGGGCACAGGGGTGCTGTGAGGATGAACTGCTTTGTGTGTATAAAGTGCTTTGAAAATGAGAGATGTTACACAAATGGAAAATGCTGGCAGTTATCATCTATCTGGGACAGATTATTTTTAAAAATGTAATTAATTTCCTCAGGATCTAGAGGGTAAAAGAAGCATAAAACAGACAAGGCTGTGCAGGTGGTGGAGTAACTGGGCTTGTGAGGTTACCCAAGATGAAATTACATGTGAAATGAGGTCAGGATTCTCTGTGTYTGTGATAAACATTTGTCCATGACATTATCTCATGGTTTGACACTCTCCTRCCCAGCTCTTTAATGAGCACTTCGAGGGCCTGTGACTCCCAGGTGTGTGTGGGTGTGTGTGYCCCACTTACCTGTGCCACCACCGTGGGCAGGGCACACAGCCCTGGGCCATCAGGACTCGTATTTGTCCCTGTCCCCCTGCTGACAGAGCCTGCCCATCCTGCCTGGACTATTCCCCCACGGTTCTGAGGCACTGCTCTTCCTGCAGGACACTGCTTTGGGGTGTTCCTTCTCYTCCCTGGACCCCTCCAAGCCCTGGCAGAGTGTCCTGCCTGGCTCTCCATGGGATGTCACACATCGTGGGCACAGGGGCAGAAAAGCCAGAACAAAGAGAGGATTTGCAATCATAGCAGCCACTCTATCCACTGGAGCTCACAAAGCTGCAAAACTCTGAATTTTAAATGCATGAAACAGTTGTTTTAATTTCAAGTAACACTGTCAGTCCAGATACTGTTTGTCATTTCTGGAACACAACAGGAAAAGCACTGAAAGAAGGGACAGTCTGATGCTGAAATGGGAAGTGGGGATCCTGTTCTGATGGCTGRAGCACCAGCTGGCCCAGTGGCTCCTACATCTTCAGCTGGTTCTTTTTTCACCCCTGTTTCTAAACTGTCTTCCTAAATACTGGTGAGATGAAAAGCATTTGTGGTTCCCCCCTGGGAGGGATGAGGAAAGGTCAGGATTTACATGGTGATATTTACTGCTACAGATTCTGTAATAGCCATTSCAGAAACTGGGCTCAGTGGTTCTCCTCCTGTGAAGTGAGCCCATCTAACTGCATACCCATACACCATTACATTTCCTGGCAGCTTTAGGTAATTTTTTCTTCTTTCATTACCAATCAACTACAAATTACTCTTTGTAATTTTCCTACCAAAAAACCCCATGTAAACCTGGCCTGCAAGGATTTGTTGCAGTAGGGAATTGATTATCTCTCTTAAGATTTCCTTTTATACTCGTTTGAACATCTAAAAAGTCAAGTTTAACAGGAAATGAGAATATATTCTTGTAAGAGTCCCTTTCCTTTGCCTTTCCTCTCCCTCTTTCCCCCTTCAAAAGTAGAAAGACTGAATCCTGCTAGTTTTGTACTGCCTGAGAACTGGTGCCATGCTCTCTCAGCTGCCCTGCTCTGCTCTGAACAAACCCTGAGCTTTGCAGGGGTCTGGAACAGGTTTGTATGTTATTAGAGCAGAAGAAAACACACTGAGAAAATAATGAAGCATGAGAAGCTTGGGTACTTTTTGCAATTTTATTTATCATGTGKGATTCTACCTGCATCATGAGGGGAGAAATGGAAAAATCAGTGTCAAACAAGGATGAGAGTATTCTAGTTGTGCCTCCAGTGTGCAATCTGTATGGCCTGCCCTGATCACACACTGGGTACCCCTGCCACTCCCAGGCAGTTTGGGTTTGTGTTTATCAGARCTTGCAGTGATACTTTGGGGTTTGTATGGATAAGGACTGTTAAACAATTCCTCCATGTCTGGGACAGTTTGTATTCACTTTAGACRCTGTCACTTGTGGCCCACTGGTTTTGGTAGCCTTTCCTAACCTATGGCAACTTCTCCCTTGGCTTTCCAGGGATTAGGTGAAGCAGCAGCCATGGGAGCCTGTGTCTGCTGCTCCTGGTGTGACAGGATCACACCATGTCCCTGGTGAAGCTCCAGTGAAATACCTTCCATTCCTTGTGCTGAGATGGCAGAACGCCCCTGCCTGCAGAAATCACCTGTGGRGCCGTTTTGGTGAGATAAGTGGATGCTTGGGAATGACCTTGTGCAACAGATCTCACAGCAGATGGTGCTTTAAGTGCTCTGAAATATTCCTTGGATGTAGAGTTCGACCATGAGCCAGAGGAAGCCTCTCAGGGCACTTCGGTGGTTAAGCTAAACGTGAAGGTATCTTTCATTGTTATTGTTACTGGTATTTTTATGGCTATTTGTACTGTTATTATTGTTGTTATTCATGTGTTTAGATAAGCATGAAGCATTCCCAGAACAGAATTCCCATCTAAACCCMATKGAAACCAAAATAAATTAGGTACTTAGATACTGAAGAGGATTAAAAATACCTGCACCTAACATCAAACATCTGAACACCATTAGAGATCTGGGCTGAAGAGAAGGGAGAGAACAAAATATGCTATTTGCATATTAAGCAGGCTGAGAAATGCTCATAAACCTGGAATTTTTATGAATCAAAGAGATACTTTGGGAATTTGAATGGGAATTTTTTTCTCCTTTTTTTTTCTCTCCCAGCACAAAAGGACAGTAGCACTACAAAATTTGTAGTGCAAARTATATATTTTAAAAGCCCAACCACACAAGTGGTTTTGACAGCAATTTGTTTCAATCAGTGGCACTGGGAATTATTGCTATCAGCAGAAGGAATGAGCTGCTGTGCCCACATTGTTTGCTCTAAAGCAGGACGAGAGCCACACCATTTTGGTGTTAGTGATTTCATCAATGGGAGAAATACACAGCCCTGCACTCTGCTCGTGTCATTTTAAAAAGCTCTCAGTTCACCTTTAGAAATAAGCACCCAGGATTGTCTGAAATTATATATTTCCACTCTCTGTACCATTTGAACTCAGTTGGGTTCTGAGGCTGTGGTTCATGTCCTGGCTTCCTCTCGACTCAATTATTGTAATTCATTATTAAATTGTTATTTGTTTTCATTCTTTACGCTGTCTGCTGCTTTTCAAAGCTCAGCAGCCAGATTTGTAATATGGAGAGCTCTGTTCCATTACCTTACRGCCTCCCCACAGCATTTTTTGTTGGCATGTTCAGCAGCACATTGATTYGGATATTTAATTCTTTGCACACTACAGATTAACCCTAATCTTTGTAGTGCTTTCAGCATTTCCTGGGGTTCGTGGTTTTCCTAATCTGAACTGCAATCCAAATACAAAGTTTTAAAATCCTTGCAGTGWTTGTAACCAAAACACTGAGTCCAAGTGTGAGCTTCATTCCAAACCCAAAATGGGCTGTGGATCTAGAATTTGCTAAGTCCATCTTGTTTTCMTTTTCCAGGGCTCTCTAGGCAGGTGAAAGTTTACTTATTCCTAGAGCAAGCAAGGAATTCTGTTAACCTTGTGTCTTTGGGTGCTGTTTCATCTCTCAGAGAGTTAAAAGCACGATCTGTTTTTGGGTGGCTGAGCTGAAATGTGAAAGTCATGTTCCCTGTACCCAGTGCCCCCTCCTATCAGYGTTCTTATTCATAAAGACAGAAGTGATTCCTAAATGTAAAGCACAGTCCAGCCTCCTCCTTATCTCTGAGCGTGTTCACACTTGCCTCTGCCCCAGACTCAATAGSACTTGCACTCCAAACTATTTCACTGAAAATGCAAGACTCGATAGTGCTGCAGACCTTTATTCTCTACTTTTTTTGCTTGCTTTTTCTMTCCTTCCTTACCTTACTCCTTTCATGGTGAAGCTAATTCCCTTTCYTCACTGTTGTCTCCTGTTTCTACTACTTCCTATTTTTTCTTCTCCTGAACTACAGTCTCCCTTGCTCTCCCAGCTGGTTTCCTTTCAGCTGYTCTTTCTGCCCCATCAACTCCTTTTCTTTTTCAGCTTTTCCTTTCTCCATTTTYATTATCCTTTTTAAACTTTCATTTTTCTTGTCTTCTGTCTGTAGTTTCAAAACCTTTTCTCATTTTCTCCCCTCATTTCTCAGCCTTTTCTCTTTCCCCAGTCTCTCTCCCCGAAGTCCTTTTATTGGTGTSTGTCTCTTGAGTCTCATTCTTTCCCTTTCTTACCACATTTTCACATATCCCCCACTTGTGTGTCTCCTTTCTGGCTGAGATAAGCATTTGTCCCCAGGAAATGCCCCTGCCTGGGCTTGTCCCAATGTCCCTTTGTTTCTGCAGCTTTGTAATTCTCAGCGCACCTGTGTGCCTGAAGAAGCCATTCATCAATAAACAGAGGGCAGACCATTCATCAGGGTTCTGTCGATGAATGTGCTGCCAGTGGACTCTGTGCTTTATGCATCGGGCCTCCGAAGCCTGCCCTGGCACGGGGGCAGTGACTGGGCTCACAGGCTGCCTGATCCTCGTGTTGTTCCACCCAGGCTTTGCCATCTGTCACAAGGCACAGACCTCTCTCTCCCCAGCACACCTTTTTCCTGTCAGAAACTCACGGGCATTCATTCCAGGTATGTGTTTTCTGAAGGGACTGCCAATGTGCTGTGGCATAACAGGACAATCACGAGGCAAGAGAGATCCATACTTCAGGGAATTTCCCTCCCTCAGTGTTCAGAGAACGTTGGTTTTGTTTGGTCCTGCAAAATATGCATCACTTCCATTTGGACAACTGCCATAGGTAAGAGGTTTCCAAACTCTGCTCATCCATTGACCAAAGATTTGCTGCTCTCCCTCCCCATGTACAGAGCTGTGATGCCTTTTGGGCCCTGCTCATGCACAGAATTTAATTCAGTATTCTTGGTACTTCCTCTGCAAGCCTTATGGGGAAAAAAATCKTATTTATTTAAAGACATTTCACATTTCTGTGCATGCAGTGAGGATAGCAGGGGGAGTTTAGAGCTTAGTGACTAAAAAAAATCCATGTTATAGGTGTTAGGGGGCAATGTTTTGTCCCATTTTTCTGTTCCAACTTTGGRAAAGTGTTGGTAATCTTTAAGTGCACTCAGGAGACTACGGCTTTTGTGCAGACATCTGCAAAGTGATTGAATTTTACCAATTGTGCAGGCACTCAGACACTTATTAGACTGTATTACCAGAGCTATTTGGAAAGGAGTTGGAGAGAAAAGAAATTCTGCATGTATGAAGGGRTTTCTTGTAGCCTGTTTTGGGGGAGAAAATTTTCACCCAGTGTGGAATCATGTAGGGGAAAAATATCCTAATATAGGTTCGTTTTTGCATTCTTTGACCAAGACCTGCTCAGACTTYGGCTTTGTTTGATATTGTTACTTGTTGCACACTTTTCTGCAGGGCTGTTCCAGCAGGTTTCAGTCAGTGTCTTGTGTGGTGTGGACACATAAATGCTGCCTGGTGATGCCGACACATTGTTCTTCTGAGGTTGTAATGTGATTTTTGTAATCGCTCCAAACGTGACAGCCCTGCTGGGCAAACTTTCAAAGGTGGGTAGAAACGTGTGTTTGCACATCAAAGCAGGCAATTTATTTCACAAACACCAAGGTGTCCAGTTATCCGTTTTGCTTATGCAAATAYGAATTTTCACAAGCACAACAGCTGTGCCTTCCCTGCAATTATTTCCATGAGGTAGTGGATTGTTAACTGAAGGAGACGTGCCYGTGATGCTGCTCGGGGAGCGTTTCTGGGGGATGGCTTGCACAAGACAAGAAGGGTACAGATAGTCCGGGGGCACTCGGGCTCGCTCATTTGGCGTGGTGCAAAACTGGCATTGTGAAATCTGCATCTGGGAACARTTTTGTGAGAAAGGTCAGGATCCGGACTGCGGGTGAAGCCTGGACCCCTGGGCCACGCTATGTCCGTGTCGATCTGCGGTGTGATGTCTTCTCATCCCACGCCGTGGGGCTCTGCTGGGCCTTTTGGAGACAGATCCGCGTTTCTTAGCGATCGATGCGGGTTTGCAGCGGCCTTTGCAGGGCACCCGGTGTGCGTGTACACTGAGCTTCTCCGGGGAGCCGCTCCCCGGCCGGACAGCACGGCAGAAACCCGGGGAGCCATTCCCCAGCCGGGCAGCCCGGCACCCCTGCACCCAGCCCGGCACCCCTGCACCCAGCCCGGCATCCTTCGGAGCTCCGTTTCACAGCCCGTCTGGCGGGCCGGGTGGGCGCTCCGTCGCGGGCCGTGCGGGACGGCATCGCCTCGCAGCCCGGTACCCCCGAAGCGGTGCCGCGGTACCCCCCGAGCCCGGTACCCCCTGAACCAGTGCCGCGGTACCCCCCGAGCCCAGTTCCGCGGTACCCCCGGGCCGCGCGCTGCGCTGCCCTCGAGCCCAGTACCCGCGCGCCGGTGCCGCGTGCCCCTCAGC
>CADDXX010000626.1:238132-295972 GCA_902810485.1 Alauda arvensis
AGGCCGCAGGGGGCGGCGGGCCGCGCTCCGCCCCGCGGCCGCCCCGCTCCCGCGTTCATTTCATTCCTCCCCTCATTCCGCGCATTCCTCGCATCGCTGGCGCCGCGCAGCCCGGCCGGGAGCCCCGGCCCGCCCCGCCGCCGGCCGGGCAGCAACTCATCCTCCGAGGGCTCCGTCCGCCGGCCCCGCGGCAAAACCTACGGCCGCGGTATAAATAGCCAAAGCGGCGGATTAAAAATAGGCGCGGGGCCATAAATAGCCGGGGCGGCCCGGGGGGCGGCGGGCGAAGTTTTGCCGTCGGAGCGCTGGCGGTGCGCGGAGGGGCCCCGCGGCGCGGAGGTAAGAGGGGCCCGCTTTGTGCGGCGGGGCGGGGGGCCCGGCGCGGCCCGGGGGGGCGGCCTGGGGGGCGGCCGGAGCCCCCCGCAGGTGCCGGGGCAGGCGGGCCGGGGGCCGCGGCGGGGGGAGAAGTTGCCGTGCGCGGAGTTGCGGCGCTGCGGGGCCGCGGCCGGAGCTGCAACAGGCGCTGCCGCCCGCTCCGCTCCGCTCCCCTGCTCGCACTCAGTGGCCTGAGTCACCGCCCGGCACCGGGCGCGCTCACACGGCGCTCGCACTCACTCGCTCACACGCACACACGCGCTCTCCCCCCTCGCACACGCGCGCACCGATCCTTGGCATTTTTCGCATTTTTTTGCGTTGCGTTTTGGTTTTTTATTTATTTTTTTTTTCCCCGCGGGGAAGCGAGTAAAGCCGGGAGCAGCCCCGGGCCGGGCGCAGAGGCTCGCAGCGCTCCGCAGCCACCCCCGGGCGGCCCGGCCTGGCGCGGAGCTCCGCTCGCCGCGCTGCCCCCGGCGCTGCCTCCCCCTCCCCTCGTTTGTTTGCCTCTAAAAGATGAAAGAAGGAATGTCGTTTTTCGCTGCTTCTTCTCCTTCTCCAGAGCTGCTGCCGCCGCCGCCGCTGCTGGTTAATTGCACATTCAAGTGGAAAATTTTCGGGAGTCAGCAGAAACGTTGTATCCAAAAAAGACAAAGTCGCAGTTACGGCAACGCCGAGGAGATTGTCCCTGGAAAACTTCCTTTCGGTAGGAACCGCAGGGTTTTGTTTTGGGGGTTTTTTATTCCGTTTCTCGGCGAGGTTTTGAAGAGCTCCATCGCACAGCTGTCCCCGGCGCTGGTGCGGAGGGCCGGTGGCAGCCTTTGTTCGCAGAGGAGCGCTTTCAAAGGAAGTACACTTCCAAGGGGGAGGGAAAACTTATACAGTGCGCCTTTTGTACCCGAATTAAAACAAAGCGGCCCCCTCCGTACAACCAAACAAAAACAGCGAGGCGAAATAAAGCGAGAGGAGGGGGTTGAAATATCTCTGTTTGCACGAAAGAAAAAAAGTTTGCGTTGCTGCCTCTGAGCACAGTCCTAGTCGTGATTTTTTTTCTCCTCTTGAAATCTGTTTTAAGTTGAACGGTGTTACCAGTATAAAAATATTTATGAAACAATGAAATACCAGCCACCCACGTTTCTCAGGAGAGTTGTTGACTTATTAGAAACAAGTGCCTGCCTTTGATATGCAGAAATGAAAAGTGACCTCCAGAAGTGCTGGATAGTTGGGGAGCAGTTCTGCCCTGCGCTCGCTGCATGTAAATGGCYCCCAGTATTTTTTAACTCTTCCTTTCTAGGCAAGAAAGGCCGAGRAACATCAGGCTGTACTGGTGTTTTCTGACTTAAAGCAGTGTTTATAAGAAATGTATCTGAAATGGCAGAGCCTCGGGGAGGAAAAGTMCACATGCAGCTGTATTCCTGTATTAGCAGGAGCACGTTTGCTTTCTGTTCGTGCTGATGAAGTTTGGAAATGCAGTGTTGCCAGTTTGCTGTTTCCCAGAGCTGGGCAGTGGCAAACTTGGGAGCTGTGTGGATAACGTGCTGCTCTGCCTGGTGCGTGCTCAGTTATTCTGCAGCACATCTAGGATGGAAATCTCTGTGGGAATGCCTCTAACAGGAAAATTCATGTAAATAACTAAGTGCTACCTGCAATTGAATATGAAAACAAAAATGATTGTAATTACATTAGGACTTAATTTAGAATCATGTCGGGTTCTTCTTACAAGCCTAGATTAGGAATGTGTCTGTAATCTATGATGTATTCTATCTCTTTAAATAGTTGGGGAATACCATTACAGAATATTAGATTGTACTGATGGTAAGATGGTGCTATTAAAAATGACACAGACATGGATATTAAATTATTTCTGGGGGTGGGAGGGAAGCTTGCATGTTTGTTTGTATGTGAACATGTATATTTTTATATACACACATACCCACAAACGCTTCCTTTATTTGGGAATAGAAAGAAATTAACACAGTGGATGTTCTTGGAACACAGAATTGAAGATTTTCTATTTGGATCACGTTTTGAAGTTGCAAGTTTTTCAAATCAACTTTTTGAAATTATTTTCAGGAAGGGTAAACACTCTAGAGCTGCATTTATTTTCTCACCTTTGTGGTAAAACACATCTTGTCACACTCRCTGGTGTTTAATTAGGTCATAAAGCGTTCTGTGTGCCAGTAGGGATAATTCTGCATTTTGTTTGCTCCCGGTTTTTATCAGCTGACCAAGCAGAAATTTTGAATGCAGAGGATTTCTTTCAATTTTTCTTCTTAGCAATGTAGAAATACCTTTGGAAAATACCTTATCGCTGAAGATGTTGGGTGTATTTTGAGCATCAGTCCTGTGTGCACCGCTTTGGTGAAGTAAATATTATTGGCCTTTTCAGCCAGGAGAGTGGAACAACAGCTCTTGRTGCTCAGATTGTGGTTTTATATTCTCCAGTTTCTCAGCTGGTGCTGAGTGGGGTGTACAGGAGCACTGAAGCAAAGGAAAAAATGTTGATTTGAYAGGAGTTTTAGTAGAGACYGAGTGCGCTTATGGGAATTTTAATTAAACAGCTAGAAAAGAACAGCAGAAACTTAATTATGAAGTAGCCCTGGCCATGAGTGTCCAGCTGAGCAGTGTTAGCGTGATGTGATGTGTGAGCATGTGTGTAGCATGTTTGGTGGCACTTGGAACCAGTGGGGTTTTGCTGATGGACCCCGTAGTGGGTTTGGGTATCATTAAGTGGTTTCTGGGCTTTGTTTGTCCATGCCTGAAAAAGTTCAGTTCAATTGGGTCACATGCTGAGGAAAAAAAAATAGATCTTGTTTCTTTCTGTTTAAGCTGCCTTTGTGGTAATATTGTAAGCAAACTTTAAAGGAGTGGTGCAGGCAATACAGGAATATAAACTTCTGCAGATATAGAGAAATACTGGCATCTTYCATTTCCAAAAAAAAGGGAAAGGTAAAAAATATGCAGTTGTGGATAATGMTACAGCTGTCAGTGTTCAGTCTGTAAAGCAGGATGGTTACACTGCTGGAAGAATTTCACCAGAAGTAATCTGATTTTATGAGGAGTGCCTAAGACTGTTCCCAAAACATGGAGATTTCCTGTGCAGTTCTGGATGTGTGTGCTTTCAAACCTGTTATGAGTGCATGGCTTCTCACTGGATACACCCCATATATATATATAAATATGTATACATCACTCATTACAACTGGTATTTCTTTATGTTGTCAATATTAATCCTGCACCCCTCCAGAGATGGTTTCAAAGTTGTCTTTCTGTAGTGATTCCATTTATTTAAGAAGAGAATACTGGCTGGATSCAATCCTTGCTCAGGTTAAAGTGACCAGGATGACTCATAGGAATAAACACTTGCTGAATCCAATACTGAGATATTTRCAGCATGTGCTTTATGTATGTGCTTAGTGTGAAAGTTGATGTCTAAAGAAGGACATTTCTGATTTAAAAGAATATTGATTTGACACACATACTWTTTCAAATTTCTGTTTGGGGCTTATGTTCTGTTTAATTTGTAATCTGCCTAAGACTTGAGGGCAAATTTCTATGAACAGCTGATCATTCRCTCCATTCAGGGCTCTTATTCAGAGTATGTGCAGTTATGAGGTGAGGGCTGACTTTTCAGAAATCTGGTGTAAATTCAGGTTAATTCCATCAACTTCATGTGGCCTGTTGCTGGATTACATTGACTGTAATGAGGGTGCAAATTGGCCCTTGAAAAATTATTTTGGAKTCCTCAGCTCATCAGAGGGAGCTACCTTTTCATGAGAGGAACAGTCCTTTTTTTCTGGGATCTGAGGTTTAATTTCTGTTGTGTTGCTGTGTTGTGCTTTGCCATTAGTGCTTGCTGCAAGCAAGGATGGTTTATATTCCTAAACTGCAATCCTTTACTGCTGAAAAAATAATTGAATCTCAACAAAATTTTAGAACTTTCAGGAGGTAAGTCATTCCCCTGCAAGCAAGGGCTGTTATAGGGTTTGTGGCAGTTTGTTCAAATGCTGCATAATTTAAATTGCATCCTGTCATATATGAACAGATTCATTACATTATTAATTGTAAAGCCAACTGACTCTAAGCTGTGCTGAAGACACAGTTTTAAAAGAAAAATCTCTGCAATTTATTCCCAATTTATGACTGTATCTTGCTCTCTGTCCTTGGACAAAACTCCTTTTGACTTTTGCAAGTGGAACAAGGATGGAATAATATTTCCTGGAATAATTTTGTTTGGTTTTAATGACTGCTCATTTCCAAAACAGAAGAGAGTGAAAAGTTGCAGACTTAAGTCCTCTGAGGCAGCAACTTCAAATCTGCTCCTGAGATCTGTCATAYAAAATTCAGCTAAGTGTTTTCTGATTTAATACAACAAACCTCTCGTTTTTGTATGCAGCCCTGATCCCACTGGATCAGGGGGAGTTTCATCTCATTATTGGTAAAGCCAAAATTTGTCTGTGTTGATGCAGATTCAGCARCTTTTACACTGGATCATGTTATTAATGTTCCACCAGAATTASATTAATTACAAAACACAGAGACTGAAGTAAAAACCTGGCTCCTAACAACTCCCTGGAGTTACTGTACCCAGGAAGTCTCTGAGTAACCCATTCCGAGCTGCATGGTCTCGTTTGCTGGGTGGATTTTTGCACAGACGTGCAGGATGTGATTTAAATCCATCAAGTGTGTGAAGGGTTTGCAGTTGCTGGCGGGGCTGGCGCAGGGCTGTGACCCCATTTCCTGGTCCCTCCAGCCTGTGCCTGCCTCGTCAGAGGCAGCCTGTTCTASTTTGGCTCCTGTCCAGTCCAAGGTATCACCTCCAACGTTTTGTTCTTTGTCTCCTGCTCGTTGTTTACTGGCACAGTGTGATTATTGCCCCTGCATCCTGCCGGACCTTCTTGCCTTTCTGGCTCTCGTTAGGTTTTCCCTAAACTTTTGGGTCAGAGCTGCTCTGTGTGGCAGCAGGGGCACAGGATCCAGTTTATTTGCAGGCCAGGGAGGCAGAATGTGAAACCTCYGTGTGTGGGGAGGAGGAAGGGAAGGAAAGTTTGGGATTATGTGTAAAACTATTAAAATGCTATTGACTGGGAATCTAAAACAATGAGGAGTGCTGTTGTTTTTACAGATACATGAACTGAAAACTGCTGCTAATGATGGGAAATGTTAATTATGTGAGAACATATTGAACTTATATTCTCTGGCATGAACTTTTTTAAATGCATCAACTGTGCTGCCTTTTATGCGCACAGCTTTCTAATTATCATAATTCAGTACAGCTCTGGCTTTTGGAAAGAGTTCAAGTGCAATCTCAACTTAACATGAAAGGAGTTGTTTTTTTTTTTAAACTGAGAATGTTCAAGAACAATTTGAAAAGATAATCTAAAAATGCTACATACTTAGCTGGGTATAAATCAGAAAATAAATATGTTCCCATAACTGCCTATCAAAGCAGAACAGATTATTAGAACAGAAAGTTATCTATTTTTCTCATTATGTCTTTCACACTCCTACAGAACAGCTAAAAGCACATTTTCATAATTGAATATCATAGGCAGACCTACTATATATTGATTGACAGTAGTTTTTATTTTGTCAGTTTTTGAAATGATTGAGTAGATCACTGTGTTATGAAAAGGTTTTTTTTCTCCTCAAATAGTAAAAATGATTTTTTAAAATAAAGCAGGAAGACAACTTTCATGGTACTTCTGGTATTAATGTGTTGCAGTAACATATTCAAGTCCCCTTGCACATGGTCCTTGCTGGTCAGCTTTGCTTGTCCTGGAGTTTGAGTGGGCTGTAAATATCAGCTCTTGCTGAAGCACTCAGAAGTGGTTYGGGGTTTATTTTTTGTTGTTAGTTTTGTATCGGTCGTGTTGGTTTGTTTGTTTTATTTTTTAAGAGGGAAAAGTTAATTTCATGTAACTTGCACTTGAATCATCCTTACAAAGATTTTTTTTTTTATGTGATCAGATTGCTGCTTTCCACATCGCACACTCCCCCCATTTTCTGTCTCTTCCGTTACTGCAGCACGCTGCATTTCTGAAATGCAAAGAAAGCCCCAGTGAAACAAAATTACTTCATTTGAGCTGGCACTTAAGAGTAGAATTCACTTCCATAGTGCTGAAATAAAAGAAGCCAAGTGTTTTAAATAGCCACTCCCCTAGGCCGGAGTGTTTTTAGAAAAGCTCATTGTCTACATTCGAGCTGTAGCAGTATGCCTGCCTCTGTTAAATCTCCTCATCCAGACAGCTCGGTTTCCAAAGTCGACATCTGGTTTACTCTTTGTTCACCTGTTTAAAAAAAAAATGCAAATAGGCAAGTGTGCCATTGCCCTAGAGCTCTGAAAAAAAATTAAAAAAAAAAAAAGGGCTGTTGACAGTTTGTCAAATAGTGCTTCCAGTCTAAGCCTGGAGTAGCCTATTGTTATGCCAGCAACAGGCAACAGAAGTTGTGGTACCATATGGCCAGTATATGCTTCAGATAAGCTATCTGTTAATTTAGCTTATCAGTAGTGTTTTGATATGCTTCGTGTTTGAATCGCCAACCAGTAYGGCCTTGGGTACTTTTGGTGCCAGATTATTCCTTAACATTAGAGACATCACAATTATTCCCTTGGTGGAATCTCTCACCATTCATTCACCTCATGGTGCTGKGAACAGCAATGCTTATTTTTTGGAATTGGCTGGCATGGTTTGTTTGGTTTTTTTTTCTTTTCATGTGGTTGTCTTTCTGTTGGGAGATTATAATTCAGGAATGACATTTTGGTTTTGAGGGGAGAAAATGTCAGAATAGACTTTGGGAGAAAAGGTAAATTCATAGAGGTTTAGGGGATTAAAGCTTCTGTTATGTGTATAGCAATTAAAAAATATGGTGATCTGGGACAATAATTAATGGGAGAAAGGAAATTTTATTCACACTTAATCTATCACCAATATCAGTGCAGACTTTTTTTTTTTTTTTTTGTCCTAAAGCTGGTTTACAGGTTAAAATAAAAAGGCAAAACCGTAAACAGTTTCATTTTCCACATCCCTGGTTTTACCTTCCTTCTTTCAAAAAAATTAACCTTTAAAAGCAGTCATGTCCCTATATGTGCTCTCAGCTGATCTTTTTTCCCCTGCTTTTTCCACCACCGACTGAAAGCTTTGGAGAAAGGCTGGAAGAGTCAATGGAAGCTCCTTCATCTTCCTCCTAGCCCTGCCTTTCTTTGGGGGTAATTATTTTGTTGCAGAAGTTTCCAGCCATAAATACAGGGTTCCATTCAGTGCTGTCCTGAGGGCTGGCTGTGCCTGTGCTGCTCTCTGACCTTGCAGCACATTCCTGTCTCCTGCCCCACAGGCTCAGTCTGGCTGGTCCTTGCAGGGCACCACGTTTGTCCCTGGCTGCCTGGACCCTCCTCTTTCCTTGGGAACACACGGACTGGCTCCTGGGGCAGCACTTCTCCTGCTTTGGGGTCCCTGTGATTTTTTTTTGTTGTTGTTGTTTCCTCCTTTTGCAATCCATCTGGCCAGGCCCTCCTTCCCCTGTGCTGCTGCTCAGGGACGTGGTGTCACCGTGGGGTCCCTYTCCTGCTGCTCCCAGCCCTTCCTTACCCTGGATATTGAGAAGAAAGGGCCACTTGTGCTTGCCATGCCTTCCGTGTCCAKATCCTCAATGAGCAAGGAAAGGACTTGGGTTCTCTCTCAGAGACATTCACAGTCATCTTCTGAATCTGTTTGCTGACACCACTTGTTTTAGTAATGAGGTCAAAGGGARCTGAGTTTTTCTGCTGTCCGTTTGAAGCAGAGCAATGTGAACAATTYGAGCAGCGGCCATTCTTTCCCATTTCACTGGAGTCCACCTGCATGAGCTGCCTGGAAAAGGCAGGAGCTGACAAAGCACCCAGGGGCCAAGTGGCYGGGCAGTGAAGTGAGAGGTGATGCTCCCACCCTGCTGCTCTGCCCCAGCTGATGTGGCACCTGCAGAAAATGAGAAAGGCTCCCTGCCCTTGGCTTGGCATCTGAGGCTGCCAGAGGSCTTCTGGTTTCTCTGCAGGGACATGAAGTGTGTGTGTGTGTCCACTTTGAGCAGGCTTGGGGGTTCCCCCCGAATTTTCAGTCTGTTTTAAATTCAGATTTAGAGTTCAGGTGTGACTCATGCGGTTTGACAGYGGCGTTTTTTGGCTTCTGGCTCATTGCAGGTCAGACCTGTGATCTCTTACCCTGGTGTGATTAGGGGCAAGATAAGCAAAGACTCTGGGAGAGCAGGGGTATTGAGTCAGCTCTCGGAGGCATGCATGCATCTTCCCTGGGAGTTATTTCCAAGTGCTTAACTGTGAGAGGCAATTTTCAGTTCTAATGGATCTCGTTACCACCCATAATGAGCATGGCTGTCTTCGGATTGATGGTTCCGTTAAAACATAACCAGTCTGTATTTATCTGGTACCCTAAGACACATTTCTCGTATGGCTGTGGSGGTTATTCTGATTAAACTTCAGAGCCTGTGAAGTTTGAGTTTATTTGGTATCTTCTGGACTTGCCTTTCCTGGTGTTCCATTGGTTTCAGCCACTGCTTTGTGATAGGAGATGCACTGCTCCAAATAATGTGCATTTTGCTCACTAAATTCACTATTACTTAAGCGCAGTAATTTCTTGCTTTGCTTCTTGGCATATTTACTATGTGCTATATATATAGCAAATATACACATATTTACTACACTGAGCAGCTGAAGGGGCACATTTGGAAGACAATTTTAAATATGTAGCTTCCTATACGGTTTCACTTAGCCTTTAACATTAGTAATAATTTTTGCTGGTAAAACAGTGACCCATAAATAACTTTATTGTCYAGAATCTCTAAAAACAATACGAAGAAGTCCAAAGGGTACTAGAATTATTATAGTTCTTGGTTGCTTGGAAAATTAACTAATATTCTGGCTTCTGAGATTTTGGAAACAAATTAAAGAACCCTTTTTTAGGTGGCAGGCTGCTTTTAATGGTCCTTCTGTATTAAGGAGAGTACAGTATTGTAGGTTATTTATTTCTGGGCATGCAGTGCAGGGTGAAGAGCCTGCAATTCAGCTCGCAGTGCCTCTGTGCCCTGAGGTAAACTCTATTTCACAAAGGGAATTTTGATTATGGTCTACTGCTCTGTAGCATAGTGGAGGCTTCAAGAGGCAAGTGGTAAATGCTACCAAAGAAAAGCTGGATTGGAGCCACTGACGTCATCTGAGTAAATCTGCTGTAGGACTATAGCCATAAAATGACTGCCAGCCACGGAGTGCACTTTGGCCTTTTCTTGTCAAGTGTTTTAACTGCTGCTTTTTTCTTTGCTTTTCTCTTTTTCTTTTCCTCTGAGCAAGATGCATTTTGGGGTTTTTTTTCTTTTCTCTTTCCCTGTGCTGGTTGTGTACAGGGTGAAATATAAAATGCTAACATCCCCTTCTTCCCCAGCACGCTGCACCGAGGGTGTGAGTGGCTGCAGCTTGCAGTTCAGAAATTAAAAAGTAAACCAGTACTTTTCCATACATGAGCCTGGCAGAACTCAGCTTCCATCACCAGCTATTTTTTAGGTGCAGGAGCCTGGCAGTTCAAGTTTCAGCATACTGATGAGATTTGTGTTGTGGGCAAAAAGGGTTTTGATGCTCTGGAAGGCGTGCTTTCCTCTGGAAGAACTCGGTGCATACAAAAGGCTGGGCTTGGATTCTGAATTAGCACAAAAYGCAGGGGTGTGTGTGAGAGCACTTAAAATCCAGTGTTAGTCACTGCTTTACGAGTGACCCTGGCAGTTTCAGTCACTCCTGAAACAAAACTGCCCTGGGTGTTTGTGCGAGCAGCCAGTCTTTGATGACTCTTTCAGKTGTGTTAACAATGGTAGCTCTGGGATTCATTGATCAGGGTATAGCAGTCACACCTGTACCTGAGGGTATCTCTAAAAATGCATTGATACCCCAGTGCATTGATAGCAAGTGCTCTCCACTTGAATTTCAGCTSTGTCAGGACTGCCATGAAAGTACTCAAGCTTTTCACAGTGGATTTTTAATTCAGTGTCAGCATTCTCTTGAAATGAATTTCCAGGATGTTTAGCACTTTTTTTTAAACAGAGTTCACTGCAAAACACATTAATTATTATTAGCCYGTTTGTCCCATGACAATATTGGTTTGCTTGATTTATGCACTTTTTTTTTTTTTACCTTAAAATAAAAACTTCAGCATCACTGTTTTTGAAGTTTGAGTCTCATGATCAGAAATATATTAAAACCAGTATCTTATCCATGAATCATTAGATGAGTCAGTTCCTGAAACCACTACAAGCCTCACAGTTCTTGGCTTGGGCTGAAAGCAGGAAATCCAGGCTTCAATAACTTCCTTTCCCAGTCCTGGCTATAGCAGCACTCGTGGTTAGTATATGCTGCTTTTGTAAGCAATAGGAAGATGTATGTCTGAGGAACAAAGGCACTCGAGTCAATTTGCTGAAACTGTTTATAATTTGTGGTCTTGATTTGAATGTCAGGATGCATTGGCATATACTGCATTCTGTGCTGCAGTACATTTTCCAGCAGTCATATTCAGCATGTGAAATAAAGGGAACACATTATGGCAAAATTCTTGGACAAAACCCATCTAATCAGTTTTCCAGAAARCAGGAAGATATTTTTGTGAAATCATCCAGCTCCTGCAGACTAATGGGAGTGAGAACTGAGCACATAGGAGTCAATTTAAAATGTTTATTTAGCAGTTACTTTGTTTTATGCTTGTGCAACAGGCTATTTTTATTCTGTTTCAGCGCTCCAAAAGGGCTTGGAARAAAAAACCCAGCCCAAACTTGGAACTTAAAAAATAAAAACACGTGATTTGTTTTTGAGCCCTTTTTTTCAGTGAAAACTGTTTGCCTCCTCATAATCAAGGACAGATTGATTGTCTCTGTGTCAGTGGAGCATTGCTGGCTGCAGAATCTCTCCTTTAAACTTGGAGTGCCTGTGTGCTCTGACATCTGTGCAAGGGGATGAACTATTTACCTTTTGGAGCTGATGGGGCTGGATTCAGGCTTGGTACAGCATTGATCTTCATGTGTTTRCACCTGGAAAGTGTTCAAGCCTTTATGCTTTTCTTAAATATTACAAAAGATAGTTTGATATCTTGTACTTATTATTTGGTTGATTTGACTCTAATTAATTAGCAACACATCAAGGCCAAACCCACCTTCTTTAATTATTCTTTTTGTTCTTCCCTCCAAAACATCATTTGTTTTTAACAAACCAGGAAGAATAAGAGTATTGAGATCAACAGATTAGTAGATACTACATTAAAAAAAAAAGAAAATCTACTTTTGACAGGGTCAGTTAGACTGTGTATGCAGTATTGGTGGTAACAAATACAGAGCCCTTCATTTAAACAGACAGAACTGGGACTTCTGGCACAACAGTGAGCATCCAAGCAAGCTGCTTTGCTGAATCTGAGGGATCAGGATATCTCTCAGAATATTTAAAGGAATGCTAATGGGCCAAAAAGGCACAGAGAGCTTTTAAAGGAATCCAAACCAGTGTAACTGCTCCATGATTGCARTTCTCTGGTGTAGGCAGCTCATCGTGATCTCAGAGTGCCTCCTGCTCTGCTCCTCAGGGCAGGGTTTGATGTGAGGCTGGGCAGTGTGTGCAGGGTGACACCCCAGACACGAGGGGATGTGCTGTGAGCAGGGTGGCCTGGCCTTGGCACAGTGCAGCTCAATAAACATGGGACTGTTCTGTGTGTCCCTTCCTTCCCTGCCGTGCTCTAACAGGCAGCATGTTCCTCTGGAAGATGCCTGCATCCCTGCGGGAGGCTCCTGGGGAGGCACGCACCGTTCCTTCCTTTCCCTGGGCTGGTCCCGGGTGTCGGTGCTGCGGTCCCAGGTGTCGGTGCCGCACTCCCAGGTGCTGTGCAGGAGCCCCAGGTGTCGGTTCTGCAGTCCCAGGTGCCGGTGCCGCACTCCCAGGTGCTGTGCAGGAGCCCCAGGTGTCGGTTCTGCAGTCCCAGGTGTCGGTGCTCCCTCAGGTGTGTCCCGCAGGGAGCCCGATGCTGCCGCTCCAGGGATCGCAGTGCCGGCATCACTCCGCCCATTGTGCMTCGGACTGGCTGCATTGTAATTAACTCCTTGTAATAACAATCATTATCATAATTAACTTACTACAATAACAAGGATGTTCTTCCCGCTGCTTCTGCCGGCTGGTTTTTGGGACAGGAATCTCGCTTCTTTCCTGTTTTCTGTTTGAGGGGAGCTGCAYGCACTGGAGAATAGCAGTGGCATCAAAGCAAATGTAAAAAGYATTGCTCCTGTTTGTGATCATAATAAGTGCAATTTTCTGTTAATTAATGTTAAACAGCATATTGTTTAAGAACAAAGGGATAAACCTTCAAGTGGAATAAGCAACTTAAGAAACAGACTATAGTTGGGCTTGATTTAATTTTTTTTCCCCTTGCAAAGAGATGTAAGTTAATTAATATTGCTTTTCTAGTGGAACAGCCCTGAATTTGGGAATTGTAATGCATAAGATCTGGAGATACATTTTGATCAAGTTCATACACTTTAAATGTGTATGAACTGAACATCTTTGTGTTGCTATTGATCAGAGAGATGTCCTGTGCTCTAATGTGGATTTCAGTTTTGGATTAGAAGCCTGGGGCTTTGAATTGCTTGCTTKCTGTAGACCAAGTCATCAGTGGCTAGTGATTGATTCATTAATTAAAATCAATTTAAATGGATTTGTAAGCCTCATGTAACAGATTATCTTATTAACAGCGTGAGAAAGGCACTGTGATCTGCAAGGAATGTGCCTCTTTAGACAAAATACAGCACGATTTTATGGGGGAATTTAATGAATTGCTTTTGCTGTAAGTGATCTATGCAAATGGAAGAGCCTTGCTTAAATCCTACATTAAACAGACTTCCTGTTGAACATGTTCTATTTTCTTAAACATCCTCCAGAATACTTGCCTTTAATTGTGTGTTTCTGTACATACTCATGGTCACAATGACACGTTAAATTATTGCCAAGTTGCTGATATATTCTGATCTTGGAGATTGCTATTTTTTCTCTGCAACATCTCCCTTATCTTATTTAAAAATACCCACARTGAGGAAGGTGATTTTCTAAATTACTGGCAGCAAAGTAACTGAAAGAACACGTAATGCTGTTTAATCCATGCTCTGCCTGCTCAGCAGTGCTGTCTGGAGGAGACACTTWGGACAGCTGGAGGGGCCAGGCAGGCACAGGGCACTTCTGGCACAAGGGAAAGTGTTGAAGGGGTGGCAATAAAAGCTTTCCTGGCTGGGACAGGGGAGGTTGGTCTGTCATTTTAGCATTCATTTTGTAACTTCTTTTTTACATCAGGCTGTACATCAAGTCATTGCAAGCACCTCTGTGTATGAATGTGCTCTGTGATCAGGCCTCAGAATATCTCAGCCAAGGTGTCAGCAGAATCAATGGSAATATTGGATTTAGTCTCAAACAGAGCAGGGCTGTTGCCTCTAAACCATAGCCTTGGCCACAGCTTCTCAGTAATCTCCATACCATGTGTTCTCTGTTCTGGTTTGCAACCCAGACTCCTTCAGGAAAGGAGATTTTTAATTGTGGGTGATGCAGCATTGCTTTACACCTTCCTTMCCTAGCTTGTGCTCTCTGAGCATCTGTGATTAGGGAGCAAAGTGAATTAAATTATGAGATCACTTTTCCATTACAATGAAGCTAGTTTCACTTCATTTCCTCTGCTGTATTGAAG
The DNA here is from genome assembly GCA_902810485.1 of Alauda arvensis. NCBI lineage: Eukaryota > Metazoa > Chordata > Aves > Passeriformes > Alaudidae > Alauda > Alauda arvensis. The sequence goes on from CADDXX010000626.1 coordinate 252,238, forward strand.
AGGTGAAAGAATCTATTTTATCAACTGAAAAATTCTAATGAAGTTCTTAGGAAAAAAAAACAAACCAAAAACAAACCCTCACAAGAAAATCTCCACCATCACAGAGCCCTGAATTGCCTKGCAGATATCACCCATTCCATGTGCAGGTGATCCTTCAAAGCAAAGCATTGTTGATGAGCTTTGTTTGCTGGGTAATCTTACTGTCATTGGCAGAAGAGATTACAAAGGTTTAACTGGAAAAGACGTGAAACTGGATTGTCTTGGTAAACCCAGCTGCAACTGCATTTTGGTGAAATTAGATGCATTGCCTGAGATGGGAGGAATTTGCCATGGTGGGAAGCATTTTTCATTGCTTGTGGACAATCAAACAAGTTCAGTTGGCTCAACTATCCCTTTTGTAAGCAAGTGACTGTTTTGTAATAAGGTATGGTTTTGAGGCAGTGTTGTGTGATTTCAATTGAGTTGTACAGTTAGAAAATTCCCATGGTGTTCTGTGGAGGTCAGTGGTATGCAATTAATTGCTGGACCTGTGACAGGTGCTGAGTAGGAAGTGTGGCTGCCCTAGACACTAAATAGAATAATKAAGCTCAGGGGTTAGTATTAAAAGCATGGAAGAGACGTGATTCTCATTAACACGGAATTTGTGCTGATACTTGTTTTAACAATTCAATTTGTATCKTGCCTKTTCGGGGGAAGTGTCTGTTCTGAARTTYGGAAGAKGGGAGCCAAATTMAGAGGGCTGTGTACTGAAATGMCTGCAGAATTTTTGGTGCATGGTAAGCCAGTCTTAGCCATGGAAGTTCCTAGTTATCAGTATAGTCAGAGGAGAGAGCTGGTGCCTTTGAAGGCTTCCAGAGGGAGATCCTGGCCCCCACCCTCTTGCCTGAATGAAGGTGGCTGGGCCTTAGGAGATGAAGTAGGTTGACTTGGGAGAGGGTAAAGCTGTGTGAGGATTCAGGTGAGGATTTGGACATCTCAGTCTTTTGAGTGCCCAGGTTATCTCTGAGTGTTTTACACTGTAGCTGCCCTTTGCTGGCCTAGTGGAAATATCACTGGGCAAAGAAGGGGGAAAGCTTTGCTGGGTGAGAAAGAATGTATATTTGAAAACTGCCTAATTTGACTGCATCTGCAAATGCTTGGTTTTTCAGGCTCAGCAGAGTATTTTCTGCTCTACTTTAGAATATTTAGAAAAACGACGAGAAACAGTGAAAAGGCTGATGTTTATTTTGCCTGTTTTTACAAGGCAGTCCTGTGAGTGCAGCCTGCCAGATCCCATTGCATTGAATTCTGCTGCCATGCCACGAGGCTGGCTTGGGCATTTGAAATAAACCCTGGTATGCTGCTGTGTGTGAAACTCTCCTAGCATGTATGCCATGTGTGATGCAAACAAGGCATAATTGCCATGAGCACAGGCTGAATGTTCTGCTGGAATGGGCCAGGCTGAGCACAAAATGTCACAACTGTGAAGACTGGGTGAGATCTTGGCTCCAGAGAAGTCAAAGTCATAAAYGCATGGAGTCTGCTCTGCTTGCATTTGCACCTTTGTTCACAAAGTCTTTCATAGGAGACTTCACTCACTGGCAAACCACGTGAAAAAAATTAGGGGACAATCCAGTCTGTCCAATATCTGTCCCCAGTTTTAATAAAGTAGGCTTGCTTGAACTTTTAGCCCTCTTTGGACAAACTGCAGAAGATAATTGCTCTGGTTTCTCCTCTGATTTTAAATGTGCACATCTCAGGGGAGGAGCAGGTTGGTACTAATATAAAAAGGCTAATTTGCCTTGGCTTAGTCCATCTTTGTAAGAGCCATGACTTGGAGAATGGTTCCCTGTGGAATGCTGCTGCTGTTGAAGGCATTGAAATGTGTTGTGAGTCCCAGTGGCTGTGTGCTGTGGGAAATAGTGAATGAGTATTTCAGCAGAGGCTGTTCATAGATACTCCAATGTAAGAAAAACTTTAAAGTGATGCTTTAGAGGATTTACCATTCCCCTTGTGGGAAAATCTTCAGTGAATAAAATTGCTGTAAATTCAGAATAAATGAAGCTATGAATAGTTTGTAACATCTATCTATGTATCTCATATATCAATTTTGACCAACCCTTAAAATCATTGGATTAGAGCTCTTCTAATCTGGTGATTTTAACATGCCTGGAGATTTTCTTTTACTGCTTCTGGGAAGGAAGGTGATCATGTGATTAAGGCACAAGTCAGGGAGCAGAGATTTGCATTTGGTTTCTGGGGCAGAGTTGAGAGAGGAAACTGGGAGAAGTGATCATAGCTCAGATTACTGGTGTAGGGACAGTTGGGAAAATCARAGAAAAATCCATCCTGTTGCTTTAAGGGGGCAATATTTAGTTAATAGTTAATATTTGCAAAGTCCTTTTCCATATGTGGAAAGTGGTGTCAGTGTAAGTGATTGTCTCAAAGACACATTTCCCTGCTTCTTTACTTTACYCAATTTTCTGTAATTGGCTTGGAGTGGTGAGATTGAGTGTAATTAAGTCTCATGCTTAATTAATATGAGAAAGCCTACGCAAAAGCAAAGTATTTCGGATTCCATGATTTGTTCCCTTCTGTGAAATTGGAGTAATAATACCTTGTTACTTAATGCTCTAAGCAATAATTAGGTAATAAAGTGTTTTAATATGAAAATGTATGTGAAGAACCATTTTTAAGTGCAGAAATGACTGCATAGGTCTCAGTCCTTGCAGAAATAGCATGCTGACACTGGTGTGTCCCAGGAGCAGAAGATATATAAAGATATATAAAGATATCTAAAGAACTGACTGACTGACTATGGGCAGGATAAGGAGGGTACTTTGGAATATGCCTCCTGTGGATGTAGCATGACTGAAATTGTAAGTGGTACAAATCTGAGTTTTGGAAATGCATAATCTTGTATGATAAAGTTTGGCACAGCAGTGCATGGTTCTCTCATTGTTAGCTACATCCTTTTCCTGTGAGAGCTTAGGAGAATGTTTTCATACTTAACATGTTTCCTCTCTTCACTGTAGTTCATCTGCCAATCTGACCCTCCCAAGGAAAGTAAGCTGGCTCTGATTGTCAGATAGATGGAGGGAGTGCCACAGGAGAGGAGCAGACAAATGTAAAGCCGAACCCTCTCTGTGGGATGGGGTTTGGCTGGGTGTGATGCAGAAGGTGAGAGTCAAAGGCCATCTGTGTATGTGCCCAGCTCTGTAACAGACGTCAGATAAATACACTGTCCCTTTTGTAAACTTCTTAAGAGAACTCCGGAGCGAGCTGTTGTTTATAATGGAGCGGCGGCAGCTGCTGCATAGCTCAATCTGCAAGTGAATTGCCAGAGTATATGAGCCTCTTGCTGTGCCCCTCATAAAACTGCCCTGAAAGAAAGTCATATTTATCTCAAAAGTGGCAGGCTTGGCAGGATGCCCTGGGCACTTTTTGCCAAGCAAACCTAAAGTGAAACTGTCTCACCCTGACTCCGCTAGATTTGGGTTCACCCARCTCCTTTTGAGAGAGACTGGGAGAAAGGAGGGTGGGGACAGAGGATTGCACACAGTTCTTTTGGATTTCCCTGGCACATTTCCACTACCCCACATGAAAGTGCTYTTTAAAATCACAGTGAAGCTTGAAATATATTTAATAATTAAATTAAGATTGTTCCTATTCAGTTTTGGCTTTGCTGAGTTTAATGCAGGAGTCAAATAACTACTGCAGACAGAAGAAAAACAAATGCTTGGCACTTTTCCCTACAAGGCTGAAAGTGAGTCAGTATCTAAGAAGGCTTCTCAATGGAAAATGAGAAAATAATCTTAATAAAAAATGCAAATTATTCAAATGAGCTGCTTGTAAATTATGCCCATAAATAMTGTTGCCACAATGAGAAACTTCTCTAACATTTTTGGCAGACATTAACTTGAAAATAAAGACTGAGAGATAATAATAATAATWATTATTATTATTACTACTGTCATTTTGGTTTGTGCTGTATTAGCATTAAGAGGCTCAAAGATGAGCATCCAAAATCCACTGTTCCAGACTCTGATCTTCTGCAAAGAGACATTCCCAGCTCAGGAATAAAAACTTTAACAATTAARTTTTTAAAGACCAAGACCAGGGTCAAGTTAGGGTCTCAGGCAAGGGAATTTAGRAGTCTTGCTCAAAGCCCCACAGGAACTTGTGGCAAAATCAGGGTTTAATCCTGATCTACTCAATTGCAGTCCAGCCTTCTAACCCAAAGCTGCATCCCTGCTGTAAGCCTYGTGAATTCCTTAACAGGATGAGGCTTTACACTGCTGTAACATCAGGATAAGGTATTAACATCTTCTTAGAAAGGTTATACCAGACTCCAATTAAATAGATCTTCAGGAGGAGGTCAGGTGACATCAGGACACTTCAGGATTTTTTTCCCCCTCTTTTTCTTCCCACACCCCCCCTCCCCTTTTTAAATTTTTTTTTCCAAGAAAAAACCTAACATCCATCAGTTTACTTTGATTGTTTCTCCTGAGAGACTGCACCTCCTGCTCACGACTTGTCACACACTGTGGAGTGGGGAAGTGCAGCATCCAAAACCAAAAGAGGAAATGTGCTGATTTTGGCAGGTGACCAAAATGACCTCATTTCTTTGCTATTGGAAGTTTGTGCACTTTTCTGGCAGGCAGCACAGTTAAAAATATGATTGCCTAGCTCTTAGCATGTCTTCATTGAAGAAAATGCTTGCCAGAGATTTAAATGCTTTCTCCAAATCCCTCCTAGYAGCAGAATACACCTGGCAGGCTTGGGCAGTGACAGCCTGGTCAGAGGCAGCACAGATGGGRTGGCTGCATTGGGAGGGCAGAGGARATGGGAGCAGCTTCCCSTGCTCTGTGGGTGGGGTCTGGTGCTTTTAGGGCTCTGCAGGTGAGGAGCAGGCAAAGGGGACACCTGTGACCTCACACCTGGGGCTCCTGGGCCATCCCTGTTCCTGCCTCCCCATGGAGCATCCCAGGCCCAACACCAAACTCTGTGAGGAATTGGCTTTCAGTGGAGCACTGCTGCCTTCCTCTCTCCAAACAAAGCCTGGGACTCTGGAAATCCTGGTGAGTGGTTCAGGTGGATCACTGAATGGGATTGTTGGAGACCTGTGCTCTGCCCAGARGCTCTGCTGTGAACAAAACCTGCCAGTGCAAAGGGCACAGCAGCCCAASAGTCTGCAAGGAAAATGGGAATTATTCAGAGTTGTAATTGAAGAGTCAGGTGAAAATTAAACCTTCTCCTACGTTAAAAAAATCTGAAAGTGGTTAATTAGCCCAGGAAGAGAAAGTAATAAAAATGTGCATGGAAAAATAGCTATTTAGATCAGAATGGTGATTATGTGATTGTATCAGAGGAACAGATGCATGTGTACATTATAGCCTCCTAGAAATATGTGATCTTCCCAGAAGAACCTGACTGCAAATCACAGAAATCTTCTTTTACTACTTTCCACCCCTCCTGAAAATGTCTTGGGTGTGTCTTGTGCATCAGAAGGGGATRAGATTGTTGTTTGAAGGTTTGGCCTTGGAGAATGTAAGGGCCACTGAAATCGTTTGGCAAAGGAGTTGAGCAACAGCAAATGGCCTATTTCCCTTCACCAGGTTAGTTGTGTAAGAGCTTTCTTCTGCCCAGCATGATTGATTCTCTTTTTTTGATTTATTTTGTGACGATTCAGCTTTTGGCAACTCACTTAASTATTTTGGAGACTGAAAATAAAGTGACAAAACCAAATCTGCAGATGTATTGATGGGCAATTACCTTGCAAGGAGCTTTTTCTGGGTAGACTCCCAGAATCTGTGGAAATGCTTGAGAACTCTGCATTAGACTGAATGAGTAGTCTGGAATTCAATTATATCAGGCTCTTACTGGTAAAGACACTGTGAGAAGACATTGCTGCTTTTGGGACATGGAACAGCTTTGTCATGATATTTATTCCATTGTAGATGCAAAGCGTTCCATTCCAATAAAAGCTTCCTAAAGTTCGGTTAGATATTAGCTATTTAACCATACAGTTTTAGGTGTGACTGGAAATAGGTGAAAAACCTCAGTTAAGGATTCAGATATTTGGAATAACAATCAATAAAAACCCTGTTCAAAGCTGCTTTCATGTTAGCTGAGTGACCATGAGATTGTAAACAGTACAGAAACAGCATATTTAAATAAGTCATTTATCATATTGCTTGCACCATATGATACAGCTATGTGATGTTTTTAAAAGACAAGAGTCAGATTATCTTTGACTGTGTCACCAGATGGTGTGTAATGGGCAATAGAATTATGGATTATGAGACATAACTTTCACTCCTAGGTAACCTGACTGACAAAACCTTTCTGTCTTGGAAAAACAAGACACTCAAGGACTGAGTGGATGGCAAAATTATTTTTTTCTACCTGCAAAAAAAAATCCCCTTGACCAGGAAACAAGTTCATACATGTAGCCAGAGAACAAAAATAGGCAATCAAATGAAAATACTTCTACCTTGCTCTTATTATTTTTTTACCATTAAAACCAAAATTGTTGTTAAAAAGGCTCTTTCCCTATTAATGTAGTTAAATTTCATTAATTGCWGTAACTTGAGCCTCTTTGTACAAATATAAACCTGGGGGGAAAAAAGAACTGTAATCTTTAAATGGAAGGCCAAGCTGTATGTGATTGGGAARAGTCTCTGGTTACCTGCAGGGACTGGTGTAAATTCTGATTGAGCAGAAGCTCTTGCAAGGCCCCCATGAGCCAGGAACAGGGAGGCAGAGTGGGAGGGCCAGGGGCTTCTCCTCCTTGTCTGTGTGCTCTCCTGGAGTGTCTGGGTGCTCACCTGGAGTCAGCAGAGCTGCCACCACCCATGGACTGGGATGCCAGTGGGTTGGATTTCAGTGTCTGCAGCAGCTCAGAGGGGCTCAGCCCCACCTGCCTGGCACACAGGTACAGCAGATGTGACACCTGGCCTTCCCTGAGAGCAGTGGGAATAGCAGGAGCCTGTCTGGAGGCCTGAGAACAGGCACACTGCTGAAATGCAAATTGCCATTCTGGACAGACACACTGGTCGCCAGAGAAGTGCCTGCCCGGAGCACTGGCAGCACTGTGCCTTTAAATTGATGCATTCACATTAAAGAGAGACATTTAAATAATGCAAAGGGGTAAACTAGCCTGAGTTATGTGTGGTTTGAGCTGGGTGGCTCTTACTGCCTTTTATGGGAATCTCTCATCTAAAGTCCTGCACAATTATCCCCAAGGGCAAGTATTAACCCCATAAAAGAGAGGATATCACCAGCTATACATCAGGCATCATGGATCTGTGTGMTGGCTGTGGTTGGCTTTGGCTGAGGATGGAGTTTTATTAGTGCTGGTAGCTGGATAACGGGAACCTGCCTTGGCTTCCTTTATTCGTGGAGCAGAAGGAAACTCCTTGGGCAGGGTGATTAACCCATAGCACTAATTAAGTGCTTGTATCACTCTGCAGTAATGAGGTGTTGCTCATAAGAGAAGAGGGAAACAAAAAGACTTAGAGTGGCCTCGTTTTTGAGGGCCAAGATCTGTGGTGGGATGGAGGGTGCTGGGTGAGGCTCCCCTGAGCTGGGCTCTGCTCAGGGAGGCAGGGCTGCAGTCTCTCGGTCCCCTCCCTGCTGTGGCACTGCCATTGCTATGGAAGGGTGACATCYTCAGCCCCCCGTGCATCCCAGGGGCTGCAGCTTTGACACAAACGTTTGGTGTCTTTAGGGGGCCCTTGGGGCCTGCAGGAGAGGCCCCAYAAGGAGATGGTTGGTACAGGGGGCTGGTGAGMGAGTTGTTTATTGATTGMRGCAGTGCACAGGGCAGGGAGTTAGCACTGCATTATCTGATGTGTGGCTGCTGCTCTCCCACGGGCTGGCTGCCCGCAGYCAGAGCTGCCAAACCCTCCTTGGATTTATTAATCAGGTGATGTCACGAGTCTGGGCCAGAGTGTCTGCACTGGCCTTGGTGCCTGTCGAAACTGATCTCTGGAAAAAACCAAAGTGCATGTGCAGCAGGAGCAGGGAGCAGCAGCCTGCTCCAAGGTGTGCATCCCTGTCTGCTCACACCTCTGGRAAAGCACTGGCCTCTGCCAATGGAGTCTGGAACTTGTTTGGGAGCTGCTGGGGCTGTGTCCATGTGGGCAATGCCACCTTAGAGCTGCTAACATCAGATAGCAGCAGTGTGCTTCCCTCAGCCACGAGGAGAAGGGAAACACTGTCTCTGCTTGAAATGGAACTCAAGGAGGGAGGAAGCTRGRAGCAGCCCTACATTGCATTAGGGGTCGTTGGTTGGAGACAGAAAAGAGACAAACTCACCAAGCATCCTCAACAAACAGCCAAGAGTTTATTACCACAGCTCCTTTCACAGGGGGTTGAATCTCCCAGGTAAACACAACTGATTAGTTGGGATCTCTCTCCACCCAGATCTCTGGCCAGTGGTGTTTCTACATCCAGGCTTGACCAGGGTTGGCTGAGGGTCCCTGTTTGAGTTCAMATCTCTCCTATCATTGTTCACCYAGAGACTTGTTCTACCTCTTTCCTAGAATGAGCCAAGTCAGCCAAATGAGATTTGTTATGGGCAGATTTATCTGCAGGCTGGCTGTGCTGTGACACAGCCCTGGCTGAGTGCTGTCCACAATGTCACAGCCATGGCTGTCACTGCTGGACCCTGCCTGGGACCCCAGCGTGCCTGTGCAAAGCACAGGGGTGATATTCTCTGTACAGGGGGTGATATTCTCTGTGCAGGGGTCACTGGGGCTTCAGGAGCTGCTGTGCCCTGCCTCTCTCCGTGGCTTTCCCAAAGAGGCAGAGCAGCACAGCACACACTGCAGACATTTCTGAACCCTCATGCTTTATGTTAACTCARTTTCTGTTCTCATTAATTAAGAAGTTGCTTTCTGTGCTAGGTTGAGCTCAACTTCTCTCATCCGTTCTTTTTTCTGTGTTCTCTCTCTGCAGCTTTTCTGTTTTCAGGAGGTAAAAGCAGGAATACATAATTACAAAATAAAATTTCTTTGAACTTATAAAATGCAGGTTGCTTAAATTATGCAGTTAAAGGATAAAGAAAATCACAGAGCAATTTTAACAAATTGCCCTTAACTGTATTGCACAAACAAACCTCTCATAAGTAATCTTAGAAAGGTGTGTTTGAGGGTGTAATCTTAGCTTGTGGCTAAGTAGAGTTAAACTTGTTTTTCAAGTTGGTTGTGTATAACTTTCTCATGCTGAAGATTGTGAGCATTCCAGAAAGAAAGCAGTTCATCTGTAGCAGGAGTTTGATGGTAAATGTTGATTATCTCCAGTAATTCAGGCCCCTGGTCCATGTACAGTGCTTTACCCAGTGGCTTCCCTTTTCATCTGTATTCTCACTGTCTGAGTTGTACAATACACCATGTGTGCATTTTTATAAAATAACCCTAAAGTTTGCAGGTACTGCAAATTTTCAAATCCTGAATTATAATGAGWGTAGCAGAGTGGACACAGTCCACTCACACTTCCACATACACTTGCCATTCTTGCCAGCTGCAAGACAATTTGTCCATTTTGCTTGTGTGCARTGGTGTCATACTCAACATTCCCTTTTTAATAAACACCACTACCTCAGTCTTGGCTTCCAAACTCCTGTGCAGTTTCTGAATAGACCAACATCCCATATCCTTACCCCAACTTTAATAAGTTTTTTCCAGCATGTACAGTATTTGTTGGTGTTTATGTAGTCTGTGCAGGCTAATGTGAGYAGCTGAAGAATTGCCATGTGTGTTTGTAAGGATTCATGATACCTGCAAAGCCTTTCTATACAAACAGCCAAGCTTCTGTACATAAGAGAACTGTTGATGCTCTATTATGGTTTAATTTGTTAATGAAACAAGATGGACTGAGCTCCTACTACACCTCTCTGGATGTTTGAGGCTAGGCACAATTAATTTATTTGTACTGTCTGTGTAGGCGTATGCCAGCTAATGTACTGTAAGAGCTTTTATCTTTATGTTCATAATGAAGAGGGGCAGGTTTTTGGCAATGAGACAAGGATTTTCTGATGACTCATCCTCTCTGAATTGTAAAACACTTTCTTGTAAAATCAAAAGAAGAAAAGTAGTTCCTTAGAAGTAGGCTCAGCCAGAGTAGTTTGTCCTTCAAAATTGAGCTGCAAAGCAGAAAGAAGAAAGGCTTAGCTGCTTTCATTTAGTTGTAATTGGACCTCTGCTGAAAATTAAATCATGTTATTTGAGAGGATGTTCTCATATAAGATATTAAAGTGTCCTTGGAGTAAATGTGCTGCAGGTTCCATTGTCAAGTACCTGAGTTTATGCTCCTTTGTCATTCTATTGGTGTTTTGATCACCTGGGCAATGCATTGGACATTTAGTGAAGTTGCAGTAAATCTCCCTTAGCAGTGAGTGGTACTGTTTGGTTTGTGCTGTTTGCCTCCCTGCTGTCTAGGAAGGAATGTTGGCTCCAGGGTTTGGTAGAAGCTGAAGCAGGGGTTGAGTGTGGGTGTCTGAGTGCAGAGCTAACTCCTTCTCARTGTAACATTTAGTGCTGGTTGCTGTTTGAGTGACACACTCAGTGTGAGTATCAGGCCAACAGGGAGTGTGCTACATGCTCCTGCTAATGGCCAGGTGTGAGCATGGACCATCCTAGGGACCTCAGAAGAAACAGTAATTGGAATGCATGAGTAATTGCTTTATTTTGTGTGAGAGAGGATTCCTGCTTTTGATGAAGAATTATCACCATGATTTTACCTCACAGTACCTGTGCATGTTTTTATGCATGCACACTCCTGTCCACACTCCCTCCCACTCTTGCATTTGCTTTCTCTCTGTTTGGGAAAAATGGGAGAGTTTGGGCAGCAGAGGGATGTCCATGAATGAACTTCCTCAGTCTCCTTCACCCTCCATCACTGCTCTTCCTGAATGACTTGGGTGATGAAGCTGCTGCTCCCTCTTATTAAGGTAGTGTTTATGCAATCCAGAGTGGATTAATTTAAATCCCTGATTTTAATCACAATTTAAATCAACAAGCAGAGCACTTTGATTTAAATAATTAACTGTAATCTTGTTTTGCATTTTTGCTTTCCAGTTACTTTCCTAAACAAAGGCTCAGTTTTATTGGTCAATATAATTTGCTAACCAGAACAGTTTGTTATACACAGTTGGGTTTCTCTGAGCACACGTGCACTGCTTACAGACATTTACTAAAGTTCTACATTTYCACACTCTCCTTTTGCTAGGAAACAGTGATTCACATTTCTTAACAGAAATAATAGATCTTCTAGTCTCATGTGATTCATTCATAGCAGTTTGAAATCAATTCAGATACTCAAGAGTGATGTCTAAAGACTACTTTAGTGGTCTCTGATGTTTCAGAATACAAGGCAAACATTTTTATTTGTTGTGCTTTTAAAGCTGATCTGTTACACCAAACAAACAGTTATGGCACTGAGCCCTCTGGTTCTGAACACCGAGTGCCTCAAAATCTGTGAGCCACTTATGTAATCTATAATTGCACATCTCAGTTTTATTCATGAATGCAAAGAGGAAAACAAACTCTCCTGCTTTTCCAATTGTTTTCCTAACTTACAAGTGAACTAATTATAATGGGAACTACCTGAAAAGTAGGAGAGCTGTTGCTGTAACTTGCAGAAAAAAAAAATACTGTTGAAAAAAAACCCCCAGGGCAAAGCTTCAATAAGCTGTTTGAGATGCCTTGGCAGTGAAAGATGTCCAATCAATGGCTTAGCTTTCTGCAGAAGAATTAAGAGTGAGCAGTGGCACATGCRTAAAACAACATGAATTTTTTTAAAGCACAAGTTTAGGATAAGACAGAAGTGGTATAGGTTAATTCAGAAAACAAAACAAAATATATATATTATATAGATATTACATATATATTAAAACGTCTTTGAATATAGGCTTTAATATTTGTGCTGGAACATTCCTCATCYATCCCTTAGAAACCAAGATTCCTCCTGTAGGTACCTTCACACCTGTTTTCATGGCAGCACTTTGGCCACACATTCCTGGCTGTGACAGTCCATCTCACTCTAATGCTTGGCTCATTAGAAACATCACAGTCTGTGCTCTGAAATTAGTGCCASGGACTTGTGGGTGGAGTCAGAGAGCAAAAGATTAAAGGATTATCTATTCCTAGGTGCTGTAGTGGAGCACAAAAATGTTAACAGCTCCATTTACAGAAGAGAAGGGTGGTTTAAGGATTTGATAAAGTATTTAAATTGWAAATTTAGACTCATTTTGCACTAAATGAGAGAACAACAGCCAAATCTAGATAATATGCACTCCAAAACATTATTTAAATGTTCCCTTCCACTGATTACTCATAAGAGCACTGTTAAGACAGCAAGTCTGTAACACTGCACATGGGAATTGCAGTATTCAGTATCATCAGGAAGTTGCTCAGCAGAGATGGAAGCTTGCTCAGTTTAAGATGTCTGAATTTCTTTCTGTTTCTTCCCTAATTGTAGATTTTTCTCTTCTGATAGTGCAGCTAAAGAGTGGGAGGTTGATTAAATTTAATCCCAAATTATCTGAGTTCAGTTAYGTTATCTCTTCAAATGTGTCTCTAAAGGTTAACAGTCCTTTGGCGTTTTCATCTTTGCTTTCCTACCCTGAAGGAAAACTTAGTGGCTCACACTAAGGAAGTTGAAGATAGCTGCTTGTATTTTTCCATATCTACAAAGCAATATTATATCAGGATTCATATCTGTTCCTGGAAAAAATTTTTTTAGGCTTAATGTTTAATTTCCATACGCTTGAAAGGGAAAGTTGTTGAGTCCCGAGGGTTTCATTTCGCTTTGCCTCCAGGCAACCTTTCAGTGAGGCAAGGCCCAGGAGTGCTGCAGAGCCCCGGTTTTGTGTGGTGCTTCCTGCCCCACGCCGTGTGGGATAAAAGCTGGCCACAAAAGGCTTTGTGCTGCTGCGCAGGGAGGGGGCCGAGGTGCCAGAGGCACTGGGGATGTGCTGCTGCTGCTGCCCCTGTGCCCGGGGCTGCCCGGGCACCAGCTCCTCCCCTGGCTCTGCTGTGGCCAGGCAATGGCAAAACCTCAGCASCCGTGAGCTCTCCCAAGTGAAATTCATCGCTGGGACCTGCTGCTCCAATATCYCTTAYCAGAGCCCAATCGAGAATCTCTTATCACAGCCCAATAGAGAACTGTGCTTTCCCATTTTGTGAGTTTTGCACTAATACCAGGCATCTGCAGCGTATTTTGAACGTATTTTTACCTGTTATAGACGTTTTCTTTCTCTGAAAAGGCCAACGAACTGATTTTGGGGGCTTGATTTTTTTTTTTTTTTTTTCTCTCCCAGATGAAAGGATCTGGTTTCTTTCATGGTGATTTTTTTAAAAGTAGAATTCCAGCAGTCTTCTATAAGAAGACAAAATATTTCTGGAATGCAACACCTGTGCAAAGAAAATTAATTACCTTGTGCCAAAATCCTKGAGTAAATGCTGCGTTGTGTGGGTGACTTGACAAAAGTTTTGCAGCAAACCATAAACATCTGCAAAACATTTGAAAATCTGGCCCAGACTTGGGGCTGCTTGAATTCTGTGGCATTTGTAATAATTTACTGTTCCACAATATGTAATTATTTGCGTGCACCTTAGGACTAATTTTCTTGGCAAGAGTAGAAAAAGGTCTGCTTTATTAAAGATGCAAGAATGACTGATATCCTTTACCTGCACAACTCCAGGGTCCAGGTTTATCTTTTCCCTCTGGAATGCAGGCACCCGTCCCTGCACACTTGTCTGTGCAGCGTGGTGAGGAATGGCAAAGGGGCGGCAGGTTCACTCTGAACTGCAGACACATGTTGCTTTTTTTATTCTTCTTTTATTCTTTTTTTTTTTCTCACCCATTTTTCCATGGGGAAGCACTGAGAGGCTTGAAGTCATCCAGCCAGCTTTGTTCAGCTGAGCTGAACTTTGGGGAAAAAACCCCAAAGAACTCCCCAAAAAAATGCACAAACAAACAAACTCAAAAAAACCCAAAAAACAAAATCAAAAACCCCCCCAAACCTAAACCCCCCTGGCATGTGTGCTTTTAGTGACCTCCGGGCCAGTGCTGAATGTTTGCAGTGCAGAGGCAGGCTGGAGTGCCGGCAGTGAATCATCCCCGCCTGTGTGACGGGGCATTGTCCTGCCCGCCCCACTCGTGTGCATCAATCACCCGTGGGCTCCTGCTAGGGGATGGGCTCGCCCAGCTCCACCGAGACACCACAAAAGCCTTTTTCTGTGTGGTTTTTGTGCCGGAGCGAGCAGCGCTTCCCCAAACGCTGTTTGCTGTGCAGAGAGCTGCGCTTCCTGCGAGGCACCGMAATCAGGGGCAGGATTATTGAAAAGGGCTCCGCACCCAGCCTGGCCGGCTCTGCAGCAGCTCTGGCACCGAGTGTGGGGAATGGGGGTGTGTGGGGATGCTGGGACAGCATCATCCTACAGAACACAGGGAAAAACAACCCCACGAACAGGGAAAGAACCCCCCAGACTCCGCTTTACCAACCCCGGCGGACAGGCTGCTTTCCCTTCTGAAMGATCCCGTTCGGGCATTGTCAAAAGAAATAAACAAAGCAGCATCGCTGAAAAGCTCTCGGAACAATAGTCTCTTCCACTTCCCTTCCTCTCTGCAGAGCCCTGGGCCCGGCTTTTGTTGATTTTGTGCTGCCAGCCTCATGGCCGGTGTCTGATTTCATTCCTRTGGGTGATGTCAAAAGCTGACCCAGAAGTTCTCGGCGAGTTTGCTTTTAGCTTTCAGTTGTTGTTTTTTTGTGCGTGTATCCGTGTGCACAAGAGTACTTCTCCGTCCTGGGAGGATTCTGTTACAGGCTGAATATTATTCAGCTGCAAAACTAATAAGGAATAATATTTGTGCCAGGAACTGCGTGGCTTGTTTCCGACAAACACTGGGAATAGCGAGCAATTCAGGCACTGTGGAATTGTGGAAGTTGTAATTAATATTAATTACRGTTCTGGTATTACTCTGAGACATAAAAGTAGATTCAAAATCTATATGAAAATTTTGTAACACAATTAAAAATCGTGATGATTGACTAGAAGGTTGATTTCACATTCATATTTAACACTAATACCAATTTTAGTTCTATAGATATAAAAGAACTGTAAATGTGCTCTTTTTTACTGTTATTTTTATTGGTTATCAAACTGACAATTTAAATATCAGGCTCTCACAGAGGTGTGCATGCCACTGACAACAATATTGCATGTTTATTTATAGAAAAATAAGCTGTGTTTAAGGGGGTTTTCTGTGTGCTCCATCTGCAAATATTCCTATCTTTGTTAAACTTYGTTTTCCATTTATCTGGCCTTAACACTTGGGTATTTTTTCCTTCAGCAGCCTCTGACTTCTCTTCTGTGTTTCTTTTTGTTAGATAACTAAAAGATGAGCATTACTTTATAAGGACATAGTTTCATACCCTTGTCCTCTCTTAGAGTACAGTCAAGTTGCTTGTATAAACATGAASAGTTTTGCTTACTTTTCAGTTTATTTGATTGCCAATTTAAGGTTCTTGAGCTGGGTGTTCCCACCTTTGCCCTGCTCTTGTCACTTCTTTGTCCCTTTGCCTCTTTGTACAACACCATACACAAATGTAACCACCTCCAGAAAAAAAATGTTATGGTCTGGGAGAACATCGTAAAATCACCTTCTCTGTCTCTCTGTATGGATGTGGCTTTGATAAAGACTTGTTATTGTGTGGCAGATTTCACAGCAAAAGACGTTGATCAGGATTTGGTTTGAAGAGAATAAAACACCCCTCCAGCTTTGCAAAATTGCATCCAGCAAAACAACCCTTGTTTTCCTGCCCATTGCCTTTTTTTTTTTAAATCACCCAGGCAAAACAGAATTCTTGCTCTGAGATTCCTTGGAAGCAAGACACTTGGAGAAATTTGAATGCCTCAGAAATAGTCCAATATAAAGCAGCAGTGCTAGGCTGAAGTACTTTTCACCTAAAGATAATTGATTGCACAGATTCAAGCACGTGATTTCCATTCCCTTAGCCTTGCTGATGGCCATGAGGGATGCCACTCACCCAGGGCAGGCTGTACGAGGCATCCAGGGGCTGGGATTCCACAGGCTGTCCTTGCTCAGGCTCCTTTCCCTTGGCTGGGAGCATTTCCATGCAGGGTCTGGGGCTGGCCTGGGTGCCTGGCCCAGCTCCAGCTGCAYCCCAGCCTTGCCTCCCAGGTACTGCATTGTTTTCTGCTTGGCTGCGTTCAGGGACAGCCTCCCTCACCAGCTCTGTCCGAGAGCAAACCCAAACGTTGGGAAGGAAAAATGATTTTATCTGCATTCTGAGTCTGTTTTAAATACTGTGGTTTTTATGATTTCCATATGATTCTTGGGGATTTTAACATCAAAAGGCCCAGATTATCCTAATTGGTGTAAGAGACTGGAAAGGTTTTCTTCATGCTGAACTTAAATAGGGTTCCTGCTTGGATGCTTTTGCCYTGGCTTAGTCCTTTTGTGACATGAAAGCCAATTGCAGTTAAGCAGATCCCTCCCCCCCCCTTTTTTTTTTTTCTTAATAAACTGAAATAACCATACTGTTAAGTATTAAAATGCAGAAGCATCATGCATTTTTAAAGCTTCCAGAAATAGCCTACAACACATTGCAGAAATTAGTGAAGCCATACATGTAATGAAAAACATTTGGTAATGGACTCTGGATCACTTAGTGGCTGATTTACTGCCTGTCCTGTGTTCTCCCTCCTTTCCATAAACTACCATTTACAGATAGCAGCAGCGAGGATTTCTTGGAACTTTTTTTTTTTTTTTGAGGAGAAAGGAAAACCCCTTAGATGTGAAACTGCAGCAAATGGCTTTGCTCAGCTCCCAGAGATAGCAGGAAGCCAGCCTGTGATGCTGAGGTGGTTTTCCTGCAGAGGAGGATCTCAGCCTGGCTCTGCAGGGCACAGATGGCTCAGCCCGGAGCTCTGCCCTCCCTGCCAGTGCTCAGGGATGTGTGGGGCTGCCCAAACGCCCCCTGCTCTGGGCAGGGGCCAGGCACACACAGAAAGGGCTGGGTGTGCTGCAGCCCTGCACGTTCTGCCTCTGTGTGTTTGCACCTGGAGCTCGCTGCTCTCCACCCAGCTGCCCTCTGCTCCTCTGCTGTCCGGGCAGAAATGTCCCTTGGAGGTGTCTGCTGGCTTCCTGGGCAGTCACTGCCTGAGCACTCCAGGTACAATTGTGCTCTGCTGTTCCAGCAGTTGCCGAGAGTCTCAAGACAAAGATTTTCCCCCTTACCCTCTTTTTTGCACTCTGCCATACTAGCTGAAGGCAATTTCAGTAAACTGTGTTTAGCCTGCTCACTACTGGCAACATCCTCCTCAAAAACTGGGCACCAGAACTTGTTTTGGGGCTGCAAAAAAATCGTTGTGGTTTTGAATAAAATCCCAAGCAAAAGAAAACCAACCAACCCMAAAAAAAAAAGATGGGGGAGACAAAAGGGGCATCTATGCACACCAGATTTTCAGCATTTAACTACAGACTTGTTTTGCTGTGCTGTAGCTTCTAAACTATTTCTGTCAAACATTTACTTGCCTGGCTTTAATCATCTGCTTCCCTAAGTGTTTGCTTTGCACATAAAACAAAGCCTTCCTTAAGACTGCAATGAAACCATTAGTTAGGTTTTGTTTTCAAAAAACAGCAAAAGCCAAAATGAAGTTAAACATTCAATCATCAATGGAGGATTAAAATAATAGCAGAGTTTCTAATGTGGAGTTCTCAGAGGAAACCTTGAATACAGTCTGCAATGCTCTCAGCAGGTTTTAACTGATTCTGGCTTCTGGGACCACAGGCCTGAGGTCATAGCAGTCTCCTGATATGTCTAACAAGTGACAGTTTTTATTATCTACATMATTCTTATTTTTATTTCCTATTTCAATCTCATGGCATGTAGTTACCGGACTTTTTTGCAGTTATCTGGGTATTTACTTGCATATTTGAAACTTGATTTTTCCTTCCTCCTCTTCACAGGAAAGTGAATAAGTGGAAGGAAAATAGTACCAGATAGGTAATTTATAGAACAGGAAAAAAAATCAAAAATAATAATAAAAAAATAGAATCCTGAAGACTTTTATGCAGCAACCATCTTCAAGAATGGAAGAAAGAATGAAGTGGAAAAGCAGTTGGAATTTATGTGAAACTCTCAGAGGGCTCATAGATGCAGATAACGATTCAGTGCTAAATGCCTGGAAAGAACATTTCCTAATTTTTGCCCAAAGAACTCTTGTTTGCAGAACTTACAGCATTAACATGGTGGTAGRAAGACTCTAGGAATATGTGGAAGAAGATCCAGATACTCTGGTTTTTTTTTGGTTTTTTTTTTTAGGAAAGGTTTTTCACTAATACTGTGCACACAGTTTCAGGTGCCTGGGAAAGAAATCTTAAAGTTGTACTGTGAGACRGAAAAGACTGACACAATTTCAGGAGTCTGACTGAGCTTACAAAGCATGCCTGGGAAAGTCCCTCATGCAAATAATTCATAATCATGTTAGTCCAATTGTAAAAGCCAAACTCCCTGAAAATCASAGCAACTTTGTTGGAATAGGGTGTAGAAATGAAATCTGTGTTTCAGAATGAGTATGAACTCACTGACAAGATCTGACACTTTCTTCACTTTTCAAGATCAAGCCCATGTTCTCCAGCTGTGTGTGAATGTGTACATGTATTTGTATTTCCTTTGTTTTCCATGAAATCAGATCCCATATTGAAGCAAACTGTTGTGTGTTGCCAGGGCAGTGTGCCTCAGTGATATCCCAGGTCAGGTGAGGGTGTGGCCCCCAGCACTGAGGCCATTCCCATGGAGTGTTGTGTGATTGTGTTGGGCTGCTTTTCACAAGTGTCCCCTGTCAGCTGCAGAATTCACCTGGAACAGGCAGGAACCATGAAGGGCCAGCTCTCCCTGCCCCACAGGGCCCAGTGAGAGCCTGGGCAGCTCCTGCCAGTGCTGCACTGGGAGGATGCTGTGAGTCCCCCTGGCTGCTGCCATCACTGAGAGAGCAGCCCAGTCTGCAAGCCGAGGTGCCCTTCCCCTGCTTGGAATATGCTGAAAGCCTGAGAAAGCCAGAGGGGAAGGTTTTTTGCCAGCTCCTGGCTGATGTAGTGGAGGGTGCAGGGCAACAAGAAACCACTTGTGGCTTCCTCAATCTGCATCTCCCAGTGGTGCCATAGAGCTCTGCTTTAAGCTCTGCTGTCCCTGTCAGCACACAGCTGCTGCAGTGAAGGTTCTCTGCCTCTGGATCTGTCCTGGACTGCCACAAGCTGCTGTGGGTGGTACAGCACAGGCAGGAGCCCCCCTGCTGTAATTATGAAATCTAGCTCATAATTACATTAAGTGTGGGAAATAGCACTCTTCTTGCCTTTGAGATTCCACCCTCTTTTTCTGGTGCTGATTTGCTGTGCAGGCAGCCTTGAAGTCAGCAGTGCTCACGTTCTCTCTGCCTTGTCTCCTGGCCTGCTGGAATATCTGAAATGAYTGGAAGAAAGGAACAGGAGATTCAAGGATGACTTGAGGATTTTTTCAAAATTTGCCATAAATTTCCTGTGGTAAAGTCCCAAGCCATCGTCAAATCTTTCGCTTTCTACATCAGTTGTCTAATCCTGATGCTGCCTGGGAGGAGAGATCTATAATGCAAGTTATTATTCTGTCTCCAAGGGTACATACCCTTTTTTCCCCCTCTGTGTAATATGTAGGAAGGAGTGTAATCTAGACATGCAGCAGTCTCCTCCTCAGATTTCTTCTTCTGATCCACAGTGATTTCTCTGAGGGAGAATCAGCAGGATCCTCAAAAGACATTCAGAGTTTCTGCAGCCCCTGTACATCATTCTTGTAGCCTGGMTGGGACAAAAGTCTTCTGTCAAGGATTTTGCTTATTAGGAAGGAGAAGTGTGAAATATGAAGTATTCTGCCCTGAGCTGTCTTCCCTTTTTCCTCACATTTCATGTGGCTGTGGCATAAGGAAGGTTGCAGAATCTCTGTAAGACACAGATGCCGTTTGACAAGACCAAATCCGAGAAGATTAATTGTCTAATTCTAAGTAAACTTTGTAATTTTTTTGCAGTAGCAAAATGGTTTTCTCACTTTTTGTGCTGTGAAATGCATCCTGAATTTGTACTGTTACTCCAGAACAATAGCTGGGCTCCCTGTTYAGGCTCCACAAGAAGAAGCCTTCATGTGAGAGCCAASSCAGGGAGCTGCTCRGTGTGTGTGAGCACTGGGCTCCCCYCTGCCTGCCTCTGCACTCTGGGGAGCTGGGGCTCCTGTAGAGACCTGCCCWTCTTCCTTTGTGAGCCCTTGTCTGAGAACAGAGAATAACCAGAATAACCAGGAAGGGTTTTGTTCTTGTGGTATCAGACCTTTGCTCCTCTTCTCCGAGTTGTTTGTGAACTTACTAATGGGAACAAAACGATTTTGAAGCCCAGGACTCTTTGCTGATGCAGTCATCCCCACAGAGTGGGGCAATAAATAACCTTTCTCCTCCATGGACATGGCTGGTAATCAGTAGCTCACTAGGTACCTCTGAGATCTGGGAGGTGGTGCTGTGGTTCTGTACCTCGTGTTAGCAGATGCAGTTCTGGTCCTGAATTTGGGGCACTGAGTCCCCTGTGGCACTGGGTGGCTCCAGTGGTGCCTGGCCCCTCCTGCTCTTGAGRGGGGTTGTTGGTGAGCCAAGGTGGGCACAAGAAGTTCTGCCCCAGAGGAGCTGCCAGGGTGTTCTCCCAAGGAAGGGGTAAGCAAGCTGCCAATCCTAGGATGGGCTGCAGAGCCAGAGTCCAAACCTGCCTGCAAAGCAGCAGGAAATGCAGCAGATGAATGAATGCAGCATGCCTGGTGCTCTGGTGTGGGTCTGCTGCCACAGCACATGAGGCTGCAGCTTTCTGGGGAATTACCAGTGTGGTCCTCAGGTGCACAAAATTGATCCGTTAGGGCCTCAAAATGCTCTTTTTGTGGAGATCTGTAAAGGTAACCTGTGACTTTATTGCCTTCACAGAAGTGACACAGGCAGCTAATTTTAAGGTGGACTCAGGAATGACCTCTAAAATGTGAGGAAGGGCAAAATGCCATCAGATGCATGTTCTGGGCTTCCACGTGAAGTCCTCTGGTGAACAGATGTGGATTTAAACACTTGCTTTCCTGTTTGCTTCCTGCAAAATCTCCGTACAGGTGGTGGCCTGTAAAGCCCCGAATCTCCTGGGTATGTGTCCTGGGAGTGGCCAGTGTCACTGTGTGTGAGACTGCCTGGGATGTGCCCGGGCTGTGGCACACGGCTGAACGTGYCATTGTTTCTGTTTGGTTAGAAATTGTTACCTGATTGGAGTTTTCTAATGAAAAGCAGAAGGGCTCACGGTGTTTACCCTCCATCTGCTGTCATTCATAATTAGGCGGAAACTCCTCGGAGCAAGAACTTGCTGCCCTTCTGTGCACCCACAGTGCCAAACACACCGGGGTCTTGATATTAGCYGAGCTGCCATTAATAATAAATAGAGAGTAAAAGGAGAATGTGTAAATGCATTCAGACGTGTAGGGAGGCTTTTAAGTCTAATTGTTATCGCTGCAAATCTCGGCGTGCTTGGCAGCTGGGCTGCCCTGCAGTGCAGCGTCCCTGTAATTGGAGTGTGCACACTCTGCTGCTCCCTCGGGGCTGTCCCTGCTCCCCRAACATCCCCCCAGGGACCAGGGCACGGATGCTCCTGAGTGAGGACAAGCCAGAGGTTTTCCTTCAGCCCCTTTCTGAGAGAGCCGAGAACGCCCAGCTCATTACCTGAGGATATGGCTCAAGGTTAAGTAACTTTTCAGTAATTAACTCACAAACACAGGGCTACAGTTTCATCCTCTGAATCCCTGTGAAACACCAGGAAAGGGAAGTTCCCTGGTGGATGGGGCACGGCACCCAGCTCTGCTCCACATCTCTGCTGCTCTGCAGAAGGGAAGGAGCTGAGGGTAGGCTGCCTCCGTTTTCATCCTTATTTTACCCATGAATTTCATTTTGCTGCTCCTCGGTGTGTTCCCTTGTTCTCAGCTTCAGTCTGCTTCTCATTGTTTATTTGGATTGGTTTGCCTTTCGGAGAATGTTTGTGCTGCTAAGGTTTTCTGGTGCCAGTTTTAAAAGCAGCAGCACTGATTTTGAGAGTATTTGGGGCTTTATTTATGTAACTCAAGCAATTGCTGCTGATGGTGGTTAGTGCTGTAAATCCCAGAGGTGGGGAACTTTCATAGAAGGGAAGAGTTCCTGGTGTGCTGTAGTGACTRCTGATGGTGGAATCTAAGCTGAGAGTTTAAAAATCTTTCTTCATTTGAACCTCCAGCCTTCTGGTTGTTCCCCCCCACCCTCTGGCAAATTGTTCCCTTCAATTCTGGACATTGTATTCTTGCTCTGAGAGTTCTTTAATTCACATTCCCAGAAAATTTGTGTTTTATTTAATTTTTGGATCAGCTCCAGGAAGAGGGGGAAAAGTGTGGAGTGAGAGCAAGAATCATTTGGTAGGCACAGCTGTGAAACAGAAATAAATCAAGGTGGCAGAGAGGTGAGCWAGAGGGAAAAAGAAAATTGAAGACTTTGTTACTGTAAATCTACATGGTTAGGAAATCCAACCATCAAATTGCAGCTGCAGTGTCAGAAAATTTGAATTACATTCCATTTTAAGAAGAAAAGTGTATTAATAAAACAGTGTGCAATATATCTCATGTGCAGCAGAAATAAACCCACTTTTGAGCTCTGACTAGAAATGTATTCATTGTAAAAGTAACACTTGTTGATCTAAAATCTCATACATTTATCTGCTGTCATATCTATCTGTGSTGCAGTGACACTGAGCCAGGAAATGCTGTTCAAAAARTAATTCACATGTGAAAAATAAGTCCTTGGCTCTAGGTCATAATGTTTCTGTACCAAGAGCCAAGCTTGCTTCCACTGTAATGTTAATCAGCATTTTTTTAATGCTTTCAAATAAAATTTAAAAAATGTAATTTGAGGAAACCAACAGCTATTCTGAGGAAGAAAGCCAAAATRCTTTCTTTTCTCTGGGTCATTTGCTGGCTCCTTCCCTTTCTGGGTCATTCTTTTTTGCCTGGCTCACTCTCTTCTTATTTGTATTCATTTAATATTAATAACAGCAGAAACAGTCAAATGAAATATATTTGTCTAGGATTTCCAAGGATTTAACTAGCAATAAGGTTTGGGGGTACTGAATCACAGCCTGGCTGAGCTTCTCATTGAAGAGGATGTGACAAATGGTAAAGCACAGGAAGGTTTAAAGAACCATATAGCAAATCCAGTGGCTGAGCAGGAGAACCAGGAGCACTCTAATGCTTCTCTTGAAGTGTTGGACTCGCTAGAAACAGCACTGAATAGTTCAGGATTGACAGTCACATCTCCCATTCTGTTTATACCAGAAACTTTGACTAGTGGCCGRTTTTAGTGAGCTATTTTTGACCACTGTGGGCAAACACTTTTCTTTTGTCATTTGAAAACATTATTGGCGTTTTGTCGTATATTCTCCTTTCCCTGGGGAATTGTAGAATTCGATGTGTTTCCATATTGCCACAAAGCCCTCTCGTTGGAGAGGCTCCTCTCTGCAGCTGAGAGTGCCCAGCACAGGTGGAGCTGGGTGAGTCCAATCCTGCCTTCACAAGGCTCAGCTGTGCCTGGGGAGCAGCAGCAGGGCTGGCTCAGCACGGGAAGGTGCCAGGCTCTGCTGAGCTGGGRCACATCCAGGGCASGGCACGGGCTCTGCTTCTCCAGAARGTGTCACAACTTCATGGGACACTCCCGAGAGGAGCAGCCAGGGCTGGGGTCAGAGCTGGGAACCAGGAGCGAGGTGTGCGACAGGAAAGCCCTTCGTTAGGTAGGTGATGATGGCCCGTGAAAATGTGAATGGTGAGCTCACAGGGGGGAGGGGATGCTGTGGCAGGAATGAGTGTGCTGTGAAATTGCTRGTTCTGTTAAATCTGAGAWTTTTAATTTCATTTCAAATTTCATTTGGTGGGTGATTGGCCCATAACACTACTGCTAGCAGTTGGAAAACAAAATCAGTTAAAATACTTTTATTTGACACCTACTGCACTTGCAAACAGAATTGTTGCTTTGGTTTTTTATGCACACAAAAACCCGAGATGGGTTTTCCAGTGCTGGCATGTGGTGCAGACTATAGACATGGATCCCAGCTCCTCTCTGATCTCACATACTGGTTTCTAAAATCTCTTTCTGTGTAGAATTGGTGAGAACAAGGCCAGAAAATTGGGATTAAATCTCAGCCTTGCAGAGGGCTATGGCACTGTGATTTCACCCCTTCAGGTTTTTTGTTTTTTTTTCCTTTTTGTCTAGCAGTTCTGTGTCCTATAACAACCACAGCCTTTCCCAAAGTGAGCCTCCCAGTGTTATCACTCCTCTGTTTCCAGGCTCCTCCAGGGCTGACAGACAGGGCCTTTTTGCAGCCAAAACAATTGCTAATGGAGATGTGAGCAGCTTCATTAAACTTGGAGTGATTATTCATATGTATAAAATGGCTCTGTGTTGTCAGAATCAGAGCCCGGGGCTGTAGCTCAAGTAGTAACACCAAAGCAGAATAAAACKGATTTCTCCTTGTTTTGCCTGGTACAAAACCAGCACATTCACAAGCTCTGYAGCAGCTTTAGAGAGACAGAGCTCACAGAGAATGCTTGGTAGAGTTTTTTAACTTGCAAAATGAATTTCAGCAGCAATTTAGCTCTTCCAACAAATGTTTGAGAAAGTGTGTGTGTGTGTATTTGCACTTACACAAAGGAGTGTTTGTAAAACATCTGCAAAGCAGAGAACAAGTGGGCTTGAGGGATAAAAGGTGCCAGCACAGRATTCCAGGGGTGGCTTTGGCCAGTTGGATGTTACACTTTTTCCAAAATTTGCTTTTCTCCTTCTTCATAAAAGAAGGGACCTTCTGCAGCTTGGAATAGGGAAAGGGTTAATCTTGTGGCTGTTTCTTGTTTAAACAAATGCACCTGAGTAAATGAATGAACCTTTTACTTTACTGTGCCTTTTTTGTACCTGTTTAACAGAATACTTAAATCATTATATAAAATACTTTTTATATAGGTGAAAGTTTTATGTTAAATATGAACCAGTCAGATGTTGGATCACCCTTCAAATAGTATTGGTTTTCCCTTTCCTGGCTGAACTTAYATAAAATTGTTCAAGCAGGTGGTTTTGTGTCCCTTTCCCCACCTCGCTCAGAGCTGTTAGAGTGAACACTTATGTTTTTGCAGCCATTGTGGAAAAAAGCCTTTCATCCTAAAAACAAGTTATTAAAAAAAAAGAAAAAAAAAGGAGAAAAATCTAAAGCTGGAGTTCAAAACCAGTTAGTCATATGCCAGAAATAGAGTAAGAGAGCTATGAATGTGAAGGATTCCATCTGGTTTTGCAAATGTCTGTGTGACATGGGAACTCTAATAAAACCAGTGAGGTTCGGGGAGCTGGGGGGGAAATTTGGTTTCAGAGCTACATCTAGACAGAGCAACTTGCTGCCAAGTCCATCATTGGTGTGAGCAGTGGATCGTATGTGGCCCCAACAGGAAGGYAGTAACACACCAGAGGTCAGGGGTGTACCTCATTGTGGTATTTGTAACACTTGGTAGGTGGTATTAATAGTTCCACTCGGGGTACAAAATGAAAATAGTTGCTCAGTGTTGCCTGTGGGAAGGCACTTACAGCAAACTACAAAGAAGATATCCTCTGGCTGCCCATATGAAAGCCATGCACTGCATTTACATCATTCACCTGCTCCCAGGTGGATGGGATGGATGGGATGGATGGGATATTCTGAGCCCCAAGTCAGGCTCAGAATAATCTGTGCTGGTCTCCACCACAGTGCGCAGTGTTGGAGCTGGGTTAAAGCCCAGGAATACCCCTGTAATTGAAAGCAGCTGGGTGTAAATGAGCACAAGCACCTGGGATGAGTGTGGCTGCCCCAGTATCACTTGGGAAGGAATTGTGTCTGGAGCAGCTGTGACTAATGAGCCAGGGATTCACCTGGGCTGTGCTGAGATTCACCTCCTCGGTGCTGAGGTGGTGGTCAGCACAGGCCATGGAGCAGCAGGGATGTGGAGCCACTCACAAAGCTCTTTGGCACACTGCAGTGCTGCTCAATGCCTGATAACCTGAGGTTTGGAGCTGGGGCTGCCTGCAGACAGCATCCTGGTGATGCAGCACASAGCCTCAGGAGCTGGGAGTGTGGTGCAGGCACAGTCAGAATCCAGTTGTTTCCCCACTGAGGAGATGGACCATTTTATTAATGGTATGAAATTAAAACTAATGGACAAGAAAACTGGGTTGGAGCTAATGACTCAACATCCTTACGACAGTAATTGTATCTATCAACAAAAGCAGCCTTTGAAAAAAATAAATAAATTAAGCTCTCAGAGTGGTACCAAATAGACTTTTCACTTGCATAAAGAGTGCAGAGAGATGAAAGCTGTTTCCAAAGGGAAGAATTCCCATGTATTAGCATCAACCCACTCTTTGCTGAGTAATCTGTTTCTATAAGAAAAGGAAAAAAAAGAGCAATTCAAGGAGAATGCATTGTTTGTCTTTACAAATAGTTCCTATAATCTTAATTTCTCGTTTAGGCCTATATGCTGCCTACTCTTGCTGATCTRAGCCACCCTTTGTTCAGTAAGTTTCCTCATGGTTTGTTAAAGTACACATACAAATCTTCTCAGAGGAGCAGGCTGCTGACTTCTATTGGAAGAAAACCATCACTTTACTGATGTTAAGTTACAAGTTCTTGGTATTTTACACACTGGCATGGCACTGTCTTCCTACTACTTTTGTTTGTATCCTGAATGTGGTAGTTGAGAAGGAAGTGCATAGAAATTCACTGCATAATGCACTCACCTCAGGAAAATAACATCATGTGCCTTTCACAGGTGCTCTGTGGCTGTGGTTGGACTGATGGTGTTATTCCTGCCCAGATCCCAAAGACAAATGTGAAATTGGTAGCTGGCAGTTAATAAATAGCTTGAATCCCAAGTAGGAAATGGTAAATTCACTCTTAGGATAACAAAGCTGGTTTATAGGAACAACAGGAAGGACATGGAAGTACTTTGCATGAAAGTAATTGATCACCAGAAAAGCAAAGCATCAGAATTTCTTCCTGAACTGTTCTCACAGTCAGGGAAAAACCTCCTTTTTTTTTTTTTTTTTTTTTTTTTTTTTTTTTTTTTTTTTTTTTTTTTTTTTTTTTCATTTCAGTGGCAAATGTGAACGGCTGAATTAGTCTGACTGAGTTTTAAAGGAATACTTTATCCTCAAAACAGGCTGTTTCTCTCTCCTGTGCTCTTTCTTCTTAGAAGGAATAATTGCTGATAAGTAGAACTTGTAACAAAAATACAATATGAAGTAATTTTAACCTAATGATTTCACCATTGGATGCTCTGTAAATGATTTACATTTTTATTCTTTGTACYGTGCTGTATCCATTCCTCATAAAAAGAAATTAGAGATAAAGTGGTTTGAATAGATATAGTGTTTTCCTGAAAGTAATGGCATTTGAACTCCTTAGAGAATCAGAGAAATCCATACACAGTTACACATCACAGCTACAAAATGCACTGTRAATTTGTTGGTAAAGAAAAATTAATTTCTTTGTGTGCTTGACTTGCATAAACACTGCAAAGATACTTTCACTGGCAAAGTATAAAGTATATACCTTTTCCTTATTTGAAAGTGGTTATCTTCTCACATCAGTTCTCTAAATTTAAACAAACCCAATTCCTTTCCTGGTAGGTCATGTTTTGTAGATCTGATAACTTTCTTCCTCTGGATCCTCCCCAGAGCTCTGGTGCTCCAGCTGTGGGTTGGTGCTGCTGAACAAAGCAGACGGAAAATCCCACGGGCCTGCAACTTTTCAAGCCTTCAGAGAAAATCTGCCATCTGCAAATTTAGAATGAGTTGGTTTGCACTCATCTGCTCATTGCCACCTTCATGTTTATAGAGAGCTTGTTGAGCTCCTCATTCCATTGTTTTTACATAACTGAGGCTAAGATGAGGTTGTTCACCAACTAAAAATACAGTGTATTTTAGAAGTGTAATTTACCCCTTCAACACTCGAAATCTCTACTCAAGAATTAAGATTTTTTTCTGAAGGACATGTTTCAGAAATATTGATCTGGCTGCAAGAATGATTTGGTAGCAGTCTRCATCTATTCATAGTGAGAAGATCAGTATGGGTAACAACACTGGTGTTCAGTCTCAGAAATACCTGTACCCCTTTGAGCAGACACAGTATAGAAGACTTGTGTGACATAATGGGCTTTTTCCTCAGACAGCTGTCAAAATCARGGCATGTTTTCAGTCATTCTCGTGCTCCTGCTCCAAATCTGCAGAGCATTAATCCTTTTCTAGGGGTTGTTTGACAGCACAGAGAGGGCACCATTGGGCACCTGCACACAGAAATTCAAGGAAGTAAATTAATCAAACAAGCAGAGAAAACAGTTTAATTTTTGGAAGACACTGTAAGATAAGACCCAGCTCTGGTGACTTTGGAAAGGCAGAATTTCCATGTTAGTTCGTTGTGCAAATATTGAAATTATAGAACTTATCAAGGCCATAGATCTGCACTTGTTGTGTTCCCCTGTTAGGAGCCACTGATCTCAGCCTGGTCTGTGAGCAGCAGCTTTCTGGGCAAGTGCAGGTTTGCATTGCTCATAAACGTGAAAGGCAGAAGAGATTGTTTTGTGCAGGTAAAGAAACCATTCCCTYGATAAGAAGTTGCAGGCTATCATTTGGTTTGAGTTCAACATACTGGTTTGATCAGCTCTGACAACAGTTAGCTTTGTTTCTCTGAGATTTCACAGTCATTTTTCAAGTTGCTGTAGTGAGTGAACATAATGACAGTAAGTCATATCTCGTAGCTCACCAAGCTGTCTTGAATGGCCTGGCTATAAAACATGTTTATAAAATCCTCTGTTACCAATAATGGTTTCTCTGTTCCTAAGTGTGACATTGTGCTGTTTGCTGGGGGGGGGACATACCTCCATCACACAGAGAAAAAGTGTCTGAGTGACTGCATGAGAGAAAGAGATATATTTAGAACTGACTTAACTGCACTGAGCAGAGAACAACTGCAACACAGATGCATTTGGTTTGGAGCTAAAAGAGTTTTATGCACAGGGGAAGCTGTCTTGAAATGTGTAAGGCTGGTGTTAAAAGGAAAACTCTGAAGAGAGACCACCTAAACTGCAGCAGTGTGCTTTAAGCAATCTTAGAATGTACAAAAAGGTGAGCCAAACCCAGTTTGGGTTGGTGTAGGATTTTTTTTGTTTGGTTGTTTTTTGGTTTTTCCTCTGTATTTTGTGGGTTTGGGGGTTGTTGGTTGGCTGGTTGGTTGGTTTTCTAGTGTTGGTGTGTTTTAATTTCTTTAATAGCAAGTGCAAGCAGGGAATTGGTTCTCTGAACATTAACGTGATMAAAAGCAAATACAGAACTCTTCAAGTTGATCTGTCATGTGTACAGTCTCTGATTTTGGCCAGGGAAGGTGGGGCTGGTTGCCCCCAGGAGCTTAGCTCTTCCTCTGCTGAAAGCTGGCATTGCAAGGTTTGGAGTTTGCTAAAAAAAAGTAGGCTCACTTTTTAAAGTTATTTATAAATTAAAATTGGRTTGTAAATCTCCATTTTTCACATGAGATTTGTAGCTCATTAGAAATGTGCAAAAAAGCTCATCTGTTGACAGCTTGTTTTATTTTTGATAATCATGTTGAACTCCAGAATATCAGGTTTGAAATTTTTCATCACAGTTGAATCCTTAGAATTCAAGCTAAGGAAGAGGTGGAATTGCCTTTTGATACCTGGAGCTGAACTGGAAATGATTAACTGAGTTAGCTCATTTTGTTCCTGGAGTAAGAGGGAGCCGTGTAGCAGTTGTAATACAAGCTTTTCCCCCCTTGGCCCTCCGGCTTGACCTGCAGTGTCAGCATTCACCAAGCTGGAAATCACTGCAAATCACCTTTAATAGGAGAGGTTTCCTTCAGCAGGCTGCTCCACGCCCCTGCTGTACAGATGTTCYGTAAGGAATACCTGGTTATCTGGCATTGTAGGGGCTGCAATAGTGGCTGTGAGTGCCTCCAGATGAGATCCAAGTAGGTAAAGAGCAATGGGAAGGGAGATAGCGCATTTGTGAAAATCCATCAGTAAACACAACGCAAGATATAACACGACTATCAAGTAACATTAATTACTTCAGAGCCTCGCTGTGTTCCTTGCGCATTTAATTATTATTTCAGCATAACGCAATAACGAGGGCTGGTTTGTGCGRTGCTAACGCGGCTGGAGGCGATGGCTGAGGCAGGTTTGTGAGCAGAGGGGCTGAGCCGGGCAGGAGCTGCCCTGGCTGTGCTGGGCACTGCAAAGCACGGGCGAAGGGAAGGGAAGGGAAGGGTTTCCTGCTGAAATCACCTGTGCAGAGCAGGGCCAGCGATGTGTCCTGCTGAAATTCCCCTCGTGGTTCGCTCATGCCAGGCCAATAAACCCTCCAGCAGACATCTTCCCCTGAACTACCGCAATAAAACTGACCCCTCCCCCTCATTATCCCCATCAACACTCAATTACCTCTCATTTACCGGAGTCCCCCTCTTTGTGAAGGCTCACGCGATTGTTTTTGTCTGTAGTTTCCCAGTATCGCTGTGCTGATGCTTGGGCTAAATCCTGCATACAAGATTCAGCTTTTGCAGGGGCTGAATCCACCCTTCAGCCTCTGAGAATGCCGAAGGATGGGGGTTCACTGCTTTACCAAGGTTTGCATCTCCCTTTGTGTGATGAGACTTGGAAAATGCTGTGCTGTGGGTTTCCCGGGCAGTAAATGGTGCATTTGGCCAGAGTCCTCACCCACTTCCATGTGTGTAGTTCTGTGAATGCATCTGCTCCCTCACTGCCAGCTTTTAAAGGCATTTCAGACAGTGATTAGCCTGGCTGTGAGGGTGGGGAGGCACCAACACTTCCCCAAGCTGTGCTGAAACCTTCAGACCAATTGCAAAGGCAAGAACTGCCTCTCTGAGGCCAGGTAAGCGGGGAACCCCGAGTTCCTGGGAGCCTATTCCACACCTACCGATCCCTCTGAGCTCTGTTAGAGCCCGGAGAAGTGGAAATCGCTGTGCTTTGGGTGTCAGGCTGGTTGATGTTGGTGTGTGAGGCTGAGCCTGCTCCCAGTTTCCCCAGTTGCTGCTCTGGGTTTTTTTGCCGGACACCCTTGGCCTCTGAGGGACCGGCCCAGCAGGTTCTGGTTATCTTGGCTGGGGAGCTCGGCTGAGGGCTGCTGTCAGTATTTCCTCTTTCTGGCAGTTCTCCAGCCCAGAGGTGTTCAGTCATTGGTGCCATGGCCTTCCACGTACACCCTGCCCTTCTTTCTCCGTGGAGTGAGAGCTGTTCTGCTTTTCCCCTCTTGTTTTACCATGTCCTGAGACCCCAGTGAGAGGAGCAGGACGGAGCTCTGTGCAAGGGGAAGCCCCTCTCTTCTGCCCTAGCACAATAAAAATCTTGCAGTTCAGGGGTTTTGAGTGTTTAGCCAGGAAAGTGGATCTTTAACTGTATTTGCAGCTCGTGCGTGCATGTTTGAACACTCCCATACACTTAGATCAGTTAGAGYCACCAAACTTCTTCATTTTTCAAAATAAAACTGCATTATGCCTAGACATGTTGAGCCAAATTTGTTCCTGGTGTTATTTTGCTGACTTCCCGAAGAATTACACCAGAGGTGAACGTGGTCTGGTATAGCAGCTTTTTTGCCTGGAGCAAGTCTTTACAGCAGAGTTGTATTTCTCTCAGAAATATAAAAGGAACATTGACAGATCTGCAGCTCTACTGGTGCGAGCAGGTGCAGCTATATTAAATTATTTCTTATTAAATTGATTCAGCAACTTGAAGCTTGTAATTTTTGTTCTGCTATGGTTCTGTGACAGAGACCTTTTAAATCAGGCAAAGCATATATCTTCTCTTGTAATTCCTTGCTCTGGTATTATCATTTTAAAGATTTCTTTTTGTACGTAGCTTGGATTCTGATTGTATTGTTTATTTGGGTAACATCTGAAAATTACAGCCTTTTCCAGTTAATTACATTGAGCTGTGACATCGCTGCTATAATTCCATTTAATCCATCCATCTACTGACATCTGGATGAATGTGAACAATAGTTTTTTGCTTTTGTTTTTAGGTTCAAATGGTTTTAGGCTCTGGTGGTCACTCTRGCATAAATCAGTGTGCTTCTCTTCCAGCCAGTGGTGGKACTCTGATTTCCCCCTGCCTGAGGACCTGGCTTGTTATTTTAAGGGTGCCAGTCTTCAGCCAGATGCAGTGTGGCTGGAGAGTTCTGCCCCACTTTGACTGTGTGTGAGAAATAATCTGATTCTCTGTGCCCTCATGTAATTGCACACAGAAAATGCAGTGGAGTTCCCCTTGTGCCAGCCTTATTCTGCTCATTTGAGGTAGAATGGATATTAATTTTTCACTTTTCCTGGGCGCACTGCTCAGCTGCTGTGCACTTAGCATTCAGAAGCAGGCAGAAATGTCAGCCTGGAGTTGCATGCCTTTAATGCCTCTTGGGGTTGGTTGTTTGTGTTGCAGGTTTATCCCCTTGAAGACTCCAGGCTTAGGCTTGGAGACCCCAGCCATCACCATTGAGCCCAGCAGCTGGAGCGGCAGCGAGAGCCCTGCCGAGGACATTGAGAGGATGAGTGATTCTGCAGATAAACCTATTGACAACGATGCAGAAGGTGTCTGGAGTCCTGACATTGAACAGAGCTTTCAGGAGGCTCTAGCTATCTATCCACCGTGTGGGAGGAGGAAAATCATATTATCAGATGAAGGCAAAATGTATGGTAAGTGGTACACGTTTAGCCTTTGGAAATAATTGTTCCAGCATGAGAACTGTGAAGCCCAGCTTGTTTCTGGTTCTGATTTTGGTGCTTTTTGGAGTAAATAACGAAGAAATGTGTGAGGCTGAGAGAGCTCAGCTGAGCTGATGTGGTGTTCAGGAGTGTCCAAGCCAGTTCCTTCTCTGCTGGCACTAGGAAAGCARTATTGATACAGAATTGTTTTATTAGTTACCTTATACAGCTGCCTTTGACAAGTTCTATGCTGTGGCTGAATTTGAATATTTAAAAGAAGCATTCCATTCATTGCAACAATCACTGATTTCATTTATCCTGGATGATAATTCCTAATTAGTTAGGAATTATCATCCAGGATAAATGTTCCTAATGATAGTTAGGAAATGATAGTTCCTAATCCTGRATGTTACCATTTGTTAAATTATATATGCATAAAACTATTTGTGTGCATCTAATTACTGCTAATTAGTGGTAGCTAGTAGCACYATAAGCATAGGCACATCTCATATTTCTGCTAATCCTAAATCAAATATAGTTAATTTTCAATCAGAAAAGGAGCTRTGTGTGCTTGATGCTGAAAACTTCACTGAAAGTGTTGCCCTGAGTGAGCAGAAGGAAATGTGTTGGGAAGTGCAGGGTACTGAGCAGAATTTACATCCTGCCTTTGCAGTGGATGAACTCATGTTTTCATTCTTCAAACTCAGTGACTGCTTTGTAGTGTTTGAGGATTTATTGAAACCATGCTAGGTTTCTGAGGACTTTCTAATAGAGTCTTGTGGCCCTGAGAGCATAATTGTTCTCCAAGGATTTTGAAATCAAAACAGTGTAAGTGTTTTACATTCTGTGTGGCATAATGAAAATAATTTAATGCCTTTTAGTGGCATACCAAGTTTATTTCACTTACAAGAGAGACACTGCAGTATGACCAAGCTTCCATAGCGTTGGGGGACRTTGTAATGTGTCAGTAATTCATGGGCCATGTAAAACAAAAGGTCAAGAGAGCACCATTTCATTTTCTGACTGAAATTACCTTTAGATATAGGCACCAGAACAAATCTGATCTTTATGGAAGCAAACATAATGATCACTCTGTGTGGATCAAGTTAAGCAATTGTAGTTTTTGATCTTTGGAGGGGGACTTCGAGAAGAGCAGAGATTTTGCTTGGAGAAATATTTCAAGTCTCTGCCTTTGATTTAATGAGAGATTTGTGACATTCATGGAAGCAAGCAGCCAGAGTTTCTTCACTGCTCTTTGTGGGGGTCTGAAAACCACCCTTAARTGGGTGTTTGTGAGAGGTTTGAGTTCAGCTGGCTCTGGGGGACTTGGGGCATTGCTCAAGGAGGGCTGAGGGCTCTGGAATCTGTGGCTGAGGGGTGGCTAGGGCTGTGCCCAGGGTGCCACCTGGGCAGGGTGGCTCTGATGGGACAGCTGTCCCAGTGGCACTGAGGGACATCTGGGACTCCTCTGGACAGCCTGAATCACCTCAGCTGTTCCCCTACAGCTGAGACCTCGCAGGAACGAGGGAAGGAAAGGGGAGGGGGTTTTCTTCTCCCCTTGCCTTCCCAAAAATGTAATTGAAGGTGTAAGAGGATGAAGAGAACAAAAGACTTTTGATCCTATCCCCCACAGAAAAGCGTTGCAGGGGCCCCTGGCTGGGGAGAGGAAAGGGGATGTCCTAACATTTTTATTCTTGCCTTGGGGCATCCTCAGGCTGCAAAGACAAAACTSTGATCTGTGCAAGACCAGGAGCATTTCAGGCTGATGCTGACCCAGGGTTATGGCTCCTTGAAGAAACCCTCAGAAAACAAAAAGAAAGCTCAATGAAACTCTTGTTTTTAAATTTGTAGGAAATGATTGGGTAAGAAGCAAAGACGCCTCTTTTGGTTTGGATGGGCAAATTCCAGAAACTAGTTTTGAAATTCTGGAGACAGAAAGGGAATACATGGTAAAGCCAAGGGACATGTGATAAGTTTCCTGCAGAAAAGGTCTCTCCATCACTCCTTTTCTCTTTCCTTTGTGAGTGAGGCTGTGAAGGTCTTAACAGTGTTGRTTTTGCTCCTAGCACAGTATTGACTAAAAGTAAATAAAATTTGAAAAATGYGAGGAGGGTATAAATGTGGAGGCTTGCAGGAGGATAGAGGCACACATTTATAAATTGATGCTTACACTCTTTGTGGAGCAGTGCAGTGTAGGCCATGGAAGAAGGACTGAGATCTCAGACCCATTTTCATTTGTCTTCCCAAGGCATTGGTAAGAATTTTTCCATCTGTACTGTTTCAAAAGAAGTATTGATCAAACACAAATATCATCCTCTGCTACAAAGTGGGGTATTTTGCCTTCCATCTCAGAGATCCATTCCAATGAATTTCTGTGTTCCTTTTTATCCAGCTCATAGTGAAACTCCAGCCCATTAGAGGGCATTGGCTGTCCTGTGTTTGCACTTGGTTCTGACTGTTGGTCTTTTACTGCTGACAGTTTAGTGGGTTGTAGCAATCTCTGTGAACTCACTTATTGGYAAGATATTTGCCTGTGCTTGTCTTTGCTCCTGGGAGAGTGTTTTGGAAAAGATTACAAGAATGAAAACTGCTGTGAAATGCAGCCCTGCTTACATCCCTGGTGTAACACTGAACTCACTGCAGTTACCATGGGGTTGGATTTGCCTCTGTGTGCACATTTATTTTGATTTTTATTATTATTTTTATTTTTTAGCTACAGCAATATGTGGCTTTAGTGCAGCTCTAGGGAYCATGCAAAAGTGYCATAAGAGCTGGCAAGTGGAATATGCCTGCAGACATTTTGTTATCAGCACTGCTAAGCTGGCCTCAATGTAGCAAAGGTGGCTTTTCCCTTTAAGACAAGAAAATAATTTGATATTAATTTTTGAGACYTGTAAACAGCTCTTCTGTTGCAAGCTTGCTTTGGAGGTATTCATCTCTGCARCAGAAGTGCTTGTGAGTATGTAGTGATTATTAAAAGGAAGGTTTTTAGCATGTTTAGTAGTGCTACAGAGAAGAGGGAGTACTAATTAATGTGAGAAATTGCATAGCAGCCTTTCAGAACTGTGTGTGTTTATTAGGTTATACATAAAATCYCTTGGCATGTTAAGGGAAAAGGATACTTTCATTAAAATTTCTGCTCAGATAATAGAATTTCTGTACAATGACTAATAATAGTCTTCATTTCCAAGCACCTTGTGTAAATTGGGTATTAAAATTGAACTTTGAACTAGAAGATGGACAAATGAAATCCTATTCTGTGGGCTTGCCTGATTTTGTAGCTAACTGCCATTACTTGGTGTTTTTCTCCATTTCTGTCAGGAAACTGTGAGGTAAATAGCTTTATAAAGAGTACAGTAACATGTTATAAATTATTTTTACTTTTRCTTTTAATTTTAAAAGTTCCACGCAAGTTGCTGCCTCCATAAAGACATTGTTACCTTATAAAGTTTCCACAGTGTTAAATATATTTGAATGTGAATRAGGTATTTGGAGTGATGAAATACCAGATGTGAAGTATCAGGTTTCATGTTTATTCATCTGTTCCTGCAATCATTGTACAAAGATATGCTCTTGTATTTTTTTCCYCTCTCTTTTGTTCTCTCAGCAACAWGCACCAAATGAATGCAGTGAGGACTGAGCTCCTATTCTGAAAGGCACTATTTGGGTTTTTTTAGGTTGCAAACAAATGTCCAGCAGTGCTGGGCTTGCTCAGTGCCACACTGCATCAGGGTGCCTGTGCTGAGCCCTCAGGCAGCAGGGAGGGCAGGAAGGGCCAGGGAGATGGTGTGTGTTCCTGCTCAAATGGCTCGGGTCAGGAGCACATCTGCCCGAGATCATTTCTACAGCGTGCTGATGTTCTTGCAACATCAGCCGGCTGTGCTTGGGAAAGGGCAGGAGCTGGTTCTGTGAGCCCTCCCTGTGGAWAGGAGGGGTTCTTGGGCTGGCTCGTCCTCGAGGATTTCTGAAATGTGGAGGAACAGGGTTTATCCTGTGCCCCTGGGCTTTCAAGAGTAAATTGTTGGGAGATAAAGTGACAGAGCCTTCCTAAGACAGAGAATTTCCTCCTCCCTGCCATAACCCCTGTCCTAAAGAGAAAATGCAGGTGGGACAGTGAGAGCTGTGTGTGATCAGCACATCAGCTCCTCCTGGGGAGCAGGCTGTGCTCAGCACCACAGCACAAAGTGTCAGTCATGCTGAGGAGGGGACATGGCACAGCATGGATTGGGTGTTCCATTGGCTGTATTGGGCTGGCAGGATCATGTATTCCAAAGGAAATGGGAATGCATACTAGAAAGTTCTGCGAAAAAATTACGCATCAGAAAGAGTGGGACATCCTTTAAAGGTGATTTTTGGCACCTGRGMTTTGTCCTCTCTCTACTAAACGTGTTCTCTTCCTCCATATAAAGGGGATCTGGCAGAAAGTGGAAGCTGCCAGGGCAGGTTCAGATCAGCCATTTGTCCACTTCAGAGTGTGGCTAATCCTATTTAAACAGCCRTACTAAACAGAGTAGTGTCTTTCCTTTATGGCATTGTTCCTCTGGTAATAGCCTTGTTTAGAACTGACACACATGGGAGCACTGAAGTGATGCAACCTCACTGGAACATCCAGGACACGTTTAGGTGGTTGTCAGCTGTCATTTGGATTAGCTTGTTTTTCTCCCAGCACTGGTTTCTCAAGGTGAACTTCTGCAATTGCAGAAGGCAGAGTTTTGTGGCTTTAAGAARTAGCTGTCATGCTAGCAGGTAGTTAAAACAGTCTTGATCAGGCTGATGAAGTGTGTTAGTTGGTTGCAGAGTACTGAGAGATGAAGATAATTGAAAACCCTGCATGAAGGAAAACTGACTTGTTTATTTGATCTCCTTCCTTGTAGAACTGGGGTCATTCCTAGGGCAGACACCTTCTCATTCAGGCAACCTGGGGACACCTTGAGTTGGACAAGTGAGGCCCACTCTGGGGTTATGCTGGGCTGTAAGGTTTGAATTCCTCTCCATGGGACCAGGATGGGGCTATGGTGGAAGTGTCTGCACTTCAAACCCCAGCTGAGCTGTGTCAGACAGTGACTCACATCCCCACTGGGGGCCTGGTGTGTGCATGGGGAGGGTTAGGTTATACCCATGTGGACACTCTTGTTCTGGGCACCCTTGTGGGAGCAGAAGAGGTGAGAAAACATAGCAATTGTTGTTTTGTGAAGAGAGAGACTTGGAYAGTGCACAGAGCATCTTGCATGGCTGGCAGCAGAAAAAATATTGATCAAAAATTGACCCCTTAGCTGCCAGCACCATCACCATGGTTTGTGTGAGTGCTGGATTTGGGAAGTCCTGGATGGCTGCTCAGGATGGACTAGGGGCCAGTGGGATGAGTGGTGAAAACCAGATATCTGAGCCATGCTGGAAGGGAAATTTCATCCTAATGTTCCCACTGCTCCCATAGGGGGTTTGTTCCATGTGGGTGTGATAACAAATAACACTGTGGGGATGAAGGAGCAGTGGGAACATAAAGAAATTGTGACAAACATAAAAAGCCATCTTTGGTTTTCTGGGGACACAGTCTCCTGGGACGTTGGTTTGTGTCACACCTCATAGGGGTGATCCTGGGCTAACTGTTGGAGAGAAAATGCTTTGGTGGTTGTGACATGAGTCTTACACAATTCCCTGAGGGCCTGCTATTCAAAATTAATATGTATCTTATCTGAGTCTTATGGGGATTTCCTAACAGATGCATGAAGGATTTTTTTTGTTTTGCTTTGTTAATGGTGCCCTTGAGAAGTTGCATTTAATACCATTGTATGAATATTTTCCTATCCTATGAACAATTTCATGTGGGGCACTTGGTCTGGAACATCAGACAGAAACACTTCAGGCTCTGGGCTTCCAGATGACTCAAGTCTGGGATTTGAGTTTAAGAAATTAGACACTAATGGATTAACAGTTTACAGACTTTCAGTAGAAGTAATGGCTTAGTTAGTAAAAAAAGACTCCTCTGCAATTTTTCTGGTTTTGTTCTGGGCATACAAAGTGTTTATACTGTTTGACTAAGGAACATGCTTTTGTAAGCAAAAATAATACAAATTTGGGATATGACTGTGCTAATTCCATTGCATGAAKGCTCTTTTAAACACACAGAAGTGGCCTAATGTAAAAGGGACAGCAGTACACCCCAAACTCAGGAGGGAATTGGGACCCTGAGAAGGCACTGCACACTGTGGGAGTTTGCTGGGATGTCAGTAAAACACCAGCACAGTTTCACCTACAGCATGCTCAGGCACTGTTACTAGAAACTTCTTGAACAAGAATTGCATTTTCATTGGTTCAGTTCTTCCTTGGATGGACTGTCAGCAGTAAACCCTTCAGTACAATTAATGGTGAAAGAAGAATACTAATAGCTGTGTATAAATACATACACATATACGTGCAAACAGGTTTGTGTGTGTGAATAAAATGTGTTCCAGCCAATTAAAGTGCATTTAGGAGCCCTCAACYAAGAGGTTTACACACAAGGAATTGGCTGCCTCTTGGCTGGGAGCTCCCTTTGCTCTGGCAGCTGAGAGCAGCCTCCCATGGGAGCGCTCTGCGAAGAAACAGTGTGATTCACATTTGGAGCTGTTATTAGGTAGGCATGTAGGCATATATTTAGCTAGGTGAGGTATGCAGGCATACATTGTGTGCTGCATTTSCAGGCTGCTGGGGTATTTTTAGCTGCAGGAGGCCCAATCCCCAGGCTGCTGAGGAGAATTGCTGTAAGGGATAGCRCACGGAGGAGCCGCCCGCAGAATTTTCCATCGTGCCAGGCAGCGAGCAGAGGCTGCTGGAGCTGCATAGCTGGGTGGCCAGAGGAGTGCCATTAACAGGTGGGACAGCTCAGAGAGCCCTCTGGCCTGCCTGCCCCCRAGGCTCTGGGTGTCTCTCAGCCCCCGTTTTTGGGAGCAGTTGTCCCAGGTTCCAGCCTCCCCCTGACCCCTGTGAGCGTGGCACATACAGAGCTGCTGGGGGAAGGTGTGGGCTCTGCCATGTGGAGTTAGCAGTGCTCAGGAACAGGGAGGAGGCATTAGGGGCTGGAAATACCGAGCAAAAATGAAAATGAGGTAAAATAGCCATTAAAAACCCACTTCTGTTAAAATTACAGGAGAGGAAGTTTTACAGCCTGCCCCTGCCCAATGAAGAAAAGCAGCCTGGAGGGACTGAATAACTTGTCTGATGCCATCAGGSGTTTTATGGGCAGTCCATGGCTGGCTCCTCGTGGCTGCCCCCAAACTGTTCGCAGCTCCAGCTGAGCCCCCTTCCCCCAGTGCCATACAGGCTGTAGTGCTGAAGGAGGCCCTTTCACAGCTTCTCCAGTGACCCTTGGGGAGTTCAGGGCAACTGTGGCAAATCCCTGTTCCTGCACCACATCCTGTGTGTGGGGAGAGCAGGCTGCATCTTCTGCAGAGAACAACCTCTGCATAATGTGACCACAGGATGCCGTGCTCCTCTAACAAGGGAGTTGACTAAATGCCATTTTATTGTTATTAGACATTTGCTTAATATAGTAGTTCCTTGAAACCAGACAAGAAAAGGTCCTGCAGGGGCTGAATACTGTGTGCAAATAATGGAGATCCACAAGGAGTCTGAGATTGATATGGAAGAGAGAGACAGCAAGCAAGTGGATGGGAAACTGAGGCAATATTTAGCCCCATATTGATGATGTAGTCCTTCTACAGAATAAGAAAAAGGCTGCTGAAAACAGGATGATTGAATTTGTTCATAACATCATTATTCAAGGAACAAAAAACTATGTAGCCTTATCCAAAGAAGTAACCTAAGAGGTCTTTACTCTGTGCCAAACTAAAATTCTGCTATTTAATTACCGATTTAGAAAATATCTTGGGCTCAATTTCCTCCTCAGTTACACTGTTATAAATCTAATGGAATTGTTAAAGATTTATGGCAGTATAACCAAAGGCAGAATTGGGTCCCTTATGTTTAAAACTTGCTTTGCCACAGAAGTAATAATTCCTGTTTTCTAGGCAAGAGTTTAAGAATTTTGCAGACCTCTGTTTCTGTAAAAGAAATATGAACTACAGTAGTGTGGGTGAGTGATTAATGCTGGAGGGGATGTCTAGGGGCAATCAGAATTGGCTGGTGTGGAAAATCCATGTGCAATTCAGATTTAGGATCTGTTTGCAGATGCCTCATAATTTAAAATGTCAAAAAAAACCCCAAACCTTCGGCCTTCATCTAGTAAATTAATATACTGTGTGTTCAGTGTGCAGCAGGCTTTGCTGAAGTAATACCCTCATATGAGGTGTGAACTCATCCCATTCCCCTTAGTAAGGACTTAMATTCAAAATTGATTGTGACTCTCCACATCCTGACAGCATCTAAATCATTCTAAAAAAT
This sequence comes from Alauda arvensis, assembly GCA_902810485.1. Taxonomy (NCBI): domain Eukaryota; kingdom Metazoa; phylum Chordata; class Aves; order Passeriformes; family Alaudidae; genus Alauda; species Alauda arvensis. Next base: position 293,473 of record CADDXX010000626.1, read on the forward strand.
GCTCAGTTTTGTTTTTATTTAAATCATGTGGGTAATGGCTTAAAAAGGAAAAATACTGCCTTATTTATTCAGCCCTAAAGAAATCTTGTGTTMGTGCAGATCTATGGGCTCTTTACTGTTTTTGTCAGCTTCCACTGAGGGAAAGAGCTCAACTTTGGGGGTTTCCAGAGGTGAGTTAGGATGTGCCATTGTCCTGTTTGAGGGTGCCTGGTCTGGCTGAGCAGCTTGTGCAAGCCCTCGCTCACAGGACAGGCTGAGCAGGGCTGGGGGAGCCCGGGCTGTTCCCTGGGGCTGCAGGGGATGCTGTGAGCATGGGCAGTTTCCCCAGGAGCACACTCCATGAGCTGCACATGTGCTGCTCTGGGCTTTGTGGCACTCCTGRCAAGTTCATGCTTTTTCTAGAGTGCTGTAGGCCTACAGTGCATTGTAGAGATCAAAAGGAGTTCTAATACAGAACTGAACCAAAACATGGTCCCTTTAAAATAATGTCATTTGTGCATCTGTTCAGAATAGCCAATTTCAATTGAAATACAGTATTTAGGTCCAAGGTACATTTTTAGGAGCTTTATTTAGGAATGGATTGAAGAGTTAATTATTCTGACTTTGCCCCCAGTTTCTCTCTTTCCTCAGTGGTGCAGGGTGATGAGGCATGAGGGTTGTTATAAATCCATCACACACCTTTGCTCTGCCCCTTCSTCCTCAGGAGGAGGGCTCCTCATACCCTTCCCCTGCTCCAGGGAGGGGTCCCTCCCATGGGGCACGATTCTCCTGGGACTTTTAAGTATGGGTTTTTTTGTATTTTCAATACTGATAAGTCATTAACTACCTAAAAATGAGTTGAAATTTAAAGGAATAAACCCCCCTGTTGTCACGGAGGTATTTTGCAACCTAAGCAAAGGCTCAGGTATTCCAGATATGATAGATGTGCAGATTGCGTAAGACATTATGCATTGCTCTCTCTAAGATACTGAGTCCTGTCTGCCCTTAAAGCCTTTGTTCTCTTTGCTGAATGCAGTTAATTAGCAACCGTCTCCATAGCAACTGCCTCATAGTACAAAAACATTGTCTCGTTTTTGCTGTTTAGCTTATCACACTGTTTACCTGAAGGGCTTTTTACTGCTTTGAGTCTCATTTGAGTTGGCTGCATGCCTGCTCACGGAAGTGAATTGTCAAGGCAGAAACAGCACCATGGCAGCGAGATGCCGAGCAGGGCCCTGTGTGTGCAAGCAAAAACGTTAAAAAACTTCTGTGCAAGCTGAAGTTGGAGTTAGCAGTGATTTATGTCCAGTTGTAAGGCACGAGACTTGCCAGGAGCAGAGTGCATTTTAAAATGCCTCTGTACTTCTGGGGCTGTTGTACAGATTGCCCTGCGTGGTGTTCCCTGGCCTCTTACACACTCACAGGCACCTTCACCAGGGCCATCAGGAAATTGCCTCCCTTCAAACCTGGGCTCTTTCAGGCAGCTACAGCTTGTTTTTGGAGAGGATGCTGCTGTACCCTGGTCTGCTGTCTCCATCATTGTAGTCCTATCCATTTTCTTTTATATTAGCAACGTTTCAAGGGAAATCTGTGAGCGGTGGTTCCATATGATAAATTAGGAAGGGAAGAGGAAGATCTATTGTGGTCATATARTATGCTTATTTATTCATGTCAGCCATCACAGTGGTGATAAAATACCTGCTGTGTACTCACATGACTCAGGCAGTTACAATGGGCTCAGATTTGTACTAATATGACTTTGTTGGTGTGGGATGACATATTTAAATCGTGTCTGAACTTTAGACAGAGGTGTGTCCACATATTCACACACCTCTGTGGAGGCTTGCTGGAAGGTGTGAGWGTGTCATTGAAATGCCAGTGACATTTAACTTGTGTCTCAATCCCACATTKGTGTTTGGCCTGACACCAGGACAGTGCTGCATGAGAGGCCATGTGAGAAGAAGTGTTCTCTTGCTCATTAATGCTTGATTTGTTGTGGTTTGTTTGTTGTATTTTCTTTTTTCTTAGTTGGCAGCAGAGAGGATAAGAGGCTGATCTAGACGGGAGTAATCCTCACTTTATCCTAGTTTCCCAGAAAGGGGAACYTGTCACTCAGCCACACCACCATGCMTGGCCTTCCCTTCCCTTTSCCAGKGGCAGCTTCAGCTGGAAGAGCTCATTTTCCCTTTCAGCCCTGGGTGGCATGTGGGGCTGCTGCACCTTGATAGAAAGGCTTCACTCAGTATGACATGTTTGAGACAGTCTCTCCACAGATATGAGAAGGTGTTTTAGGCTCTCTCAGGATAAAATGCAGGAAGCCCCAGGGCACTGKGAGGGAGCAGGAGGACTTGGGGAGCTGGGCACAGCAACTCGAGGAGGTGCCAGACCAAAGGGTGGGTGAGGCTGGCGACAAGAGGGCTGCTGAAGTGGGGAGAAGAATTCAGTGTGATAAATGGCCTCAGTGTTTGTCCRGAGCAGGCTGCCTGCACCTTCACACARGCTCTCCATGCTGACCCCCTSG
>CADDXX010000626.1:295978-361818 GCA_902810485.1 Alauda arvensis
GSMRGGSYKRARKYMAWYCCCCACTGCCTCAGGGAGTGTGAGATTGTTTGCTCACATTCACAGATCCTCCACACACTCTCTTTGTACGGGAACCACAAATTGAGTCCAAACTGTCAGGGTAGTTTCCAGCTTTCAGAAGGGTGCTTAGCATTGTCAGCACCTCTGAATGTGCATCTCGGTTCTCCTGAAGCCAGGCTTGCTGGGTACCCTTAGGGGTCCAGAGATGGAGAACTCGAATGGCCTGAAAAAGCCTGCTAGAACTTGACGTTATCTAATTAGCTGAAAGCAGAGCTTGGCAGATGGCAAAACAGTGGAAAGGACCTCCCTTTATAAAAATATGGGCCACATCCTCAGCTTATGTAAACTGGCAGAGCTCCACTGAAATAGATGTTCAGCTTCTGTCAATYAGCAGGGAAGAGAAAAACTTCTGAAACAGGAAAAGCAGACATAAGACCACAGAAAAATCAGTGGGGTTCAGGTATASAAGTTGTTTTTAATGCTTTAAAGACTGATCCACTTCCAAAGCAATTGTATATTTTACAGTCTTGTTTTTGTTGATGTGCAATTCACAGAAAGAATTTGGCTCACTTTGCCAAAGCTGCATTAAGTCTGCACATCTTGCAGCAGTGGGACCTACTCTGTGCTGGTTTCTGCAAGTCATTGACTTACGAGATATCAATAATTCATTCTAGTAAAGCTAGTCTCTAGAGTTGTGTAAATTCATCTATTACGTGACAACACCAACCAGCTTTAACTTTTTTTTTTGATGCACAGAACTTTGATTGAAAGTTGTGAGCTCACCTCAATCTTTTCCAGTGAAAATTCTTGCTCAGATGAAATCTCCCATATGTTTAAAAGCTGTTGCATTCTTACATGTTAATATTTCCAGTTAATTGCTTGGGTTCTTTTTTGTTTGTTTGTTTTTAATTGGAAACATGAAAACAAAGCCTGAACAACAAAGCTGACTGCTCACTTGTCCCATTTCATGGTATCAACCTGACAGATTCATTGAATCTATAAAAGAATCAGGTCAGAATTGGAAGTGAACTGAACTTGCTGAAAGCAATGCAGTGTTCACAATCTGCTTTCAGACTGCCTTTTCTGTACCTGCTCCTTTTCCTTTATATTAAACCATCTGTGTAATTTAAGGAGCAACTGCATGTTAACCCCACACATCAGAAGATTGTGAGGCTTCAGAGTTCACTGGCTCCAGATTAGGTGCAGAAATAAAAGCAGCAAGAAGGAAAGCTAACTCAGTACAGCAGTGAGAGGGATGTAAGGTATTGTGACCAGTTTCTAAACTTGTGCCACACCAACAGTTGTGAAGTCACGTTTCTGGAGTGGGTGCTAAGCCAGCCTGTCCYTGCTCCCACCCACCAGGGCACGTGGGGATTCAGGCAGGGGCTGAAGGASGAGAAGGTGGGAGAGAAATTGTGTCTGGTGGTGCAGCACAGGCAGCCATCCTGTGTGGGTGCAGCCAGGCTGGCTGGGTGGCTGCCTTCCTAATTGTTTTCTATTTATTATGATGATTTATTTTATGATTTTCGCATAACCGCGTGACATTTCACGAGTTCTTCACATTCCATAAATCACGTGATTTATGGTCAGCTGGGGTTTCTGTGACTTTTGGTGCTGCCACCTGCAGCTGTCATTGCTGCTGGGTCTGACTGGGGCTCCCCATCCTGCCACCACTGCCCCCTCCCACCTCCTGCACCACCTCTCAGTGATTTTCCCAGCTGTGATGTGCACAAAGCCTGCTGTGTGTGCCCACTCTGATGGCCAGCAGCTGTGACAAGTGCCCAGACCTTGGGCAGAGGGTTGGCATGGATGACCACGGGTGGGAACCTTCCAGCCTGTGTTGGCATTTGACCCCAGGATAGGCAGGGAAAGGCAGGATGCCCCTCTCCTCACCTGCTGGAGGCAGGAGCCACCAGGAGCAGAATCTCCAGCAGGCTTAGCTGGCTTCTCCTGATTTTTCCCTTCAGGAAGATTAATATATCCCTATTAATAAATTACAAACCCTAGTAAATGACTTGAGAGCACCACTGAGTGGCTCTAGGGCTCTGCTGTTTATGAAACCATCCATTAAAATAATGTATTTTGCTTGTGTATCCTTGGAGTTACRGAAGGTTTGATGGCAGTCAGAGCTGGCATGTGTGCAAGCTGAGGAGCAGGCACATGGCATTTTTGTGATAAGAGTAATGGGACAGCTTGGCCTGTAACATGCCTGTTACTGAAACATCTGAGTGACCTGAGGATTCATGGCTAAATGAGCAGACTTTCAGTGCTGTGTGTAACTCCAGGTCTTATTATTTTTGCAGCACTAGGCTTCATAATATGCAGTGCAAAATACTTGCAATTGTGAAATTGCTGTGTGAGAATTGAAAGTTGTGCTGGACAATCGAATGAATTGTTGGGCTGGCTACCACAGGCAAAGCTTGATTTCTAAGGTTGTGTAGATTAAACTATAAAAGATAACCTAAGGTCATAGATATAAAGCCTAATAAGAGCTTTCCTTGTAGAAAATTGTCCTTATGGGCTGTTAAGAAGAATGATGCTGAAATACAGAAAAAAACTGTCTGGACAAAAACGTGATAGCAGGTTACACATGAAAAGCCAGATTCACCTGTGCAGCTCCCCAGAGTTTCTTCAGCACAGACAAGGGGAGGCTCTGGCCAGAAAAGCAGCTCACCTGGGGAATTGCATCATGAAAAACCTGGCCTGTAGCCACTGCAGTCAGGAGAGGATTTTTTTACACATTTTCTTACTGTTCTGTTTTGGCAAGTCATGAGCCAGGATTTCATGTTATCCTGCAAACTGTGAGGGTGGTTTATTTAATTTCATGTACAGAATGTCAGAAAAAGTCCACTCTCAGGCAAGACTGGACATGGAAGGCTGGACTGAGGGGATGGGTTACTTGCAATGGCATTCCATCCACTTTCTGTAATTTGGAATCTGAAGTTCAGACAAGTTACTTTTGAGTAGCTGCTCCCCAAAGAAGCCTGTGGCTGCCAGCGCTGCTGCTGAGGTAAAGTGTTGTTGTATCACTTTGCGCATTTTTATTAAGCAGTGGTTTGAAAGGCTGCAGGATTGGGAAGCCCTGTCACATATTTGATAAATGCTCTCTARCATTGCTGTGTTTTGCCCAGCTATGACAGAAGCCATTAGAATGACACATATTTCAGCTGTCTCCCCTTTGGATSTGTGCACTCCAGGGAAAAGGAGCATTTCCTCTCCTCCAGGAAAAGGCTGCAGGAGGGCAAGACCCTCCACTTTGGGGTTTGGGTGCTGGGCCACACATGGCAGATCCTGACAGGATTTTTCTGCCTTGTTTTCATCGTGGGCTTTTCTATTCTGTAGCTGTGGCAGGAGTGGGAGGCTCTGACAATTGGTGTATTTATTCATTTATTTATTCACTTTTTTTAATCTAGCACAGCGAGGTTCTGCTCTTGGGTTTGAAATGGGGRGTGTTACTGAATGTAAATAATAATCACATAGGTATGTAACTGGTTTCTCAATGTTAACATTCAGCTTAATGCAGYATTTTTCATTAATAATTTCCACAGCTCCTCTACCAAGGAGAATTTATGTAGCAGGTTTCTTTTGGCAAATACAGAGGCTAACTGAATTTAAATGTAGGCATTATTTGAAAGTATAGTGCCAGCTGCAAGTATGTGTAAAAAGTAAAATGGGTAGTTACAACAACTGTTTTCTTCTAATCTAGTAAAATACTTATTTTCATCTCAAAACTATTAATTTTAAAACTCCTAATAGTATTTCTTTGTCWCTTTTGGGGGAAGTCAGACAGAAACCCTAGCGTTTCTCCCCTGCATAGCCAATTTCTTATGGAAAAGAGCTTTTCACATAAGAAGAAACAAATTTGAATACACTTTCAAATAAAACCATGGTAAATCTGAAGTGCAAAAATACTAATCATCAGAAATTGGATTTAATAAATGAAAACAGTTAAAAATGAAAATTAATTTTGTCCCTTTAATTATAAGGAAAAGGTACAGTGTGAAATGGCATTGTAACTGGAATTGACTGTAAATTCAGCTYTGGATCAGACCTCACATGGCTTGAAGTAAAACAGAGATATTACTCTGACTAATTTTGCATTGTAATAATTAATTAATGCTTACAATGAAGCCTTGTCCTTAGGGTTTTCTGCTTTAGCTGGTTCATACCCACGCCTTGTAGTCATTAAGTACAGACAAAGCTGCCATTTTTTCAAATGGCAAAATGTATATCAGTGTGTGTCAATGGAAAACATCAGCAATAGGCATTTTCTGGTAGAATGCACCAACTGTATGAAATCTGGAACAGTTTATCCAGCTTTGGAAGTTTCTTTAAGCAGTGCATAAGCCATAAGTAATTTCTATAAGTACTAATGGCTGTCATTTCCAAAATTTACAGATCTTAACTGTTACAGAAGTAGAATTTGCTCCCTTTGTGTCCTGTCATATGCTTTCAATTAATTCCAAGCTTCTTCTCATATTAACAAACTAATTTTGCCCTCTTGGTCAGGAAGTACTTTGTAATGATTGTCTTGGTTCTGTTAAACTACTGAAAATGCATTTATTTTCCATTTCTGTCCAAAAGAGTTTTCTTGAGTCTGTGATGTTTAGTTCTAGCCATCTTTTACAAGTCTGTAATGAAGGGCTGAATGCAGTATTGAAATAGAATTTTGAGTGCTTGTGGTGGGGTTTTTTGTGTCAGGACTGCAGCATTAACACCCCTGTGTCCTGGTGCTGGTGTACCAGGATAAGGAGCAAGGCTGGTCACAGTAGATGTGTGAAAATTCAGAAGTCTTAATGCTCAAGGGCAGGCATTGATGGTACAACTGTAGTTCTCTGCGCCCTGACTGGGGGCTGAATATTTAATGGACARGCTCACTTTGATCTGAATAATTCCATTTGAAGTTGAGGTCAGAATCATTCCTTCCTGAGGGTGGGAGAAGGCACGTGGGAGCTGCAGGGYCATAATGCAGGGGGAATCATCTGCCCATGTGAAATAATGTCATGGGCTGCTTCTTGCCCTTGGGCAGAACGTCAGTGCCCTTGGTAAAGAGCCAGATACTCCCAACATGTAAATCAGCATGATTTTCACTGGCATGCAGGAGTGTGTGCCCATTTACACCACAGGAGGATGGAATTGTTGGGTTTGTTTTTTTCTGAAGCTGCCTCTGGTTGTGTTTCTTGATGTGTACTTGGATATCATGTGAGTCCAGCCCTGTCAGATATTGTATTGAATATCAAAAGGCTCCAGCTGAAGAGTGAACAGGGGAGGCTGGGCTCTGGTGAGACCCATGTGTGGATGTGATTTGTATGTGCAGAACAAATCCTTGTGACCTTTCCTGTACTAACTCCTGGCAATTAGGAAAGCTCTCTGACTCAGGAAGTTCAGCAGYGTGTTTGGCCAGTGTTGAATAATTATGAATGAATTATAGATGGTCAAGCAAAAGTAGAATTCATTTGAGGAAATTTTTCTTTTCACAAATATGTGGAGGTGGCACTAATATGAAAAAAGAACCAAACTCACAGCCTGTTAATGATTTAATTGTTTTTCTAGAATTAATATTAAAACTAACTCAGTGAACCATGTTGAAAGATAAAAATCCCCAGCTGTTATTTAATAACACCAGTTCTAAGATCATATATGCTGCATGTTTTTATGAAGTTCACAGAAGAAATCTATGCACTGACCTCTTCCCATCTGTATKTTCTGCTTAAAATGTTCCTGTGTACTCATCCTTTAATGTACACTCACAGCTTTAATGCAATATTTCCGTGGAGGTGAATCCTTAATTTTAACTGTTCCATTTTTGGACCAGTTTAGGTATCCATAGCTAATTACAGGGACACTTGTAATACTTTTCTGCTCAAGAAACTCCTAATAGGAGTGATTGCCCTGACAGATTGCCATTAATCTGTCAGTAATGAGATTTTTTGTGGTGKTGTGCTTAGTTGTAAGCTCTTTGGGGAAAGGATCATCTCTGTGCTTGGCACAGTGGGACTCTGAGCTGGGGCTGCTGCTCCCTCTCCCATCCCATCTGATAAATAATCATGGGGATGTGGGSTAAGGTGAGGGGAGTTCTTTGTGCCAGGAAGATCATTCTTTAAAGCCCAGACAGCCAGCTCCAATGCTGGGTTTTTTCCTCCTGGAGGGGCCTGGCCAGTGGCACAGAGGGCCATGGAAMAGGGGTTAAATGGCTTTAAACTGAAGAAGGGTTGATTTCGGTTAGCTATAAAGTAAAAGTTCTCTAGAACGAGGTGGTAAAACCCTGGAACAGATTGACTGGAGAGGCTGGAGATGCCCCATCCCTGCAAACATGTAAGGCAAGGTGGGACAGGGCTCTGAGCAATCTGATCTAGTTCAGACATCCCTTACTGCAGAGGGGTTGGACTGGATGAGCTKCACAGGTCCCCTCCAGTCTAACCCATTCTCTGGTTCTTACCCAGAGCTGGGGCTTAGGCCCAGCACAGGAGCACAGTGAGTTTGGGAGCAKGAGAGGCTCTGAGAGCACTCAGTGACTGGGAGAGCTGACAGGCAGGGTTAGGAAGCCATTAACAGCCAGCATTATGTCATGTCTGCCTCACTGCTGCCAGGCCAGGCTGCTGTCAGAAAATWACTTACAAGTTCAGAAAAGTAAAAAAAAACAAAACAAAAAAACAAACCCCAAAACAAAAACAAAAGCCACAAAGAAAACCCCCAACAGTTGGGCTTATTTGCATTCACAAAGAAAGATGTATTTGCTTTAAATTRCACAAAGATTGAAAGTGCTGATAGTGGGGGAAAAAATCTTACCTATGGCAGTTTCAGTTAACTGAGAAAGTTCAGCCAGCGATTAAACTGCTGAGAGGGAGGAGAGCACAGATTGCATTTCAAAGGGAAATTCAAGCAATGCATTAGCGATTATTAATGTGTGTTATTGTTAAAGCAATCATATTTATTATGGTCTAGCCTAGGGAGAACCAGCAGAAATGGAAGGCTTGTTCCGGAGGCTGCAGGAACACACACACTGTAGGTGGTCCCTGGCCCTGCAGTCTGAACTGCCAGAGATGGAGGGGATAAAGCCCCAGCCCAGCTGAGGGGACAAAAGCAACAAATGCTGGGGGTTTGCATGTGCCCTGCAAGGACCTGGATCATCTCTCCTGCCCCATTCTCCTTGCAGTGTTTGCTGGAGATCCGTGAGGGCTTCTGTGTGATCCTGACTGGGAGAGAAGCAAACACCCAGATGTGAGGGGTAGGGAGTTACTGATGTGCTCTTGGCTCCCACAGACACAGCAGAGGCCAGTGATGGGAGATAGGATAATGTGAGTGGGCCACAGGCTGGGCTCCTCACTGCTTTGCCTTAATAACAGAAGAATTTTACACCCACTTGCACAGACAGAAACATCACCATTGATTAAAAGCAGCAGTTGTTTGTTTGGCACTCAGATATTTTTAGTTGTGCCTATTTTGATCAGCCTGCTCTGCCTGGARGCTGGTGTCCATGAATGCTTGGTGCAGTAAAGGGTTACAAATGCCATCAGGAAGTGATGCCTGTTTCCTRGGTGGAAACTGTGTGGAAAAGTAAGCAGATAAAACCAATCCAAAGTGGAGTGAGGGCCTTCTTCCCTGTGTGAGGAATAAACACCAGTGGCACACACTCTGAGAGAGCTGTGGCTCAGGAAATCCTGCTTTCATTGTGTGATGGGGGGCTCAGTACCTGCAGAGGGACAGAGCTGTGCCAGCTGGGGCATTGTGCAGGGAACTTGGGAGGCTCCTCCAGCCTCCCCAGCTGGTGAGGAGGGGAGGAAAACCAGCCCTGTACCTCCTGTGTCCTCTTTTGTGCAGCAATTGCACTATAGAGAGCACAGGCCCTTTATCCTGCCTATCTGCTTTGACTTACAATTCAGCCAGCTCTAATTATTAAAAAATAAACAAGCCTGTAACTGCCTAAGAGCCTTAAATCCCCTAAATGACAGGGAAATAGCCCCTGAACAGCACCGAAATAGTCTCTTCTGTGTCTGCCTACCCTTGCAGCAGATACAAATCATCATTAGTGGGTCATTCTGACACAGATCCCTTAATGTAAGTGCTACATTACATTAACAAGTGAGTCAACAATAATATTAGCAATAAATGAGAAATTAAATTCCTAGTAATTCATCCCTTTGGGTTTCCCAGTGTGTCTCTTGTGTTTTTCTTGTTTTGATCCTGAGCATTTTGAAACAAGAAGTGTCTTTATTTTGTGTCTTGTGGCGTGATCCCAGCCCATTAAAATGGATGACAGTACTGATTTCAGTTAGCAATTACTGTAGGARAGAGCACGTGGTGTGATTCAGAAATTAATAATAAACATATACAGTCATTTTAAGGAGGGGATAAAAAATTGAACTTTCCTGCTGRACTGATTTTAATTCAAACTGGATTTTTCCAACAGTTTTTCCAGAAAAACAGATTAAAAAACTAATTTACATTAAATTGAAATACTTTTACTTTTCTGAACCAYGGGTGGAAGTGAGGGAGTCACCACTGCTAAGCAACAACAAAAGATAATATTTGTACACACTAAGAAAACTCTAAATGAGGAAGACTCCCAAGCAGAACTGGAGTTTTTGGCTGCTGATTTTGATGGACAGTGTGGATAGACCCTCAAATGGCTCCACAGATGATATATTTAAATGGCTTTGTCTGTGTTTCCTGTTGCTAGATGTAGACTGGAGCATTGTTTTGTTTGTTTTGTTCAGATTGCAGCAGTAGCTGAGTTCCAGTATGTGATGGAAAATTGCTTATTGGACTCTCCTGATCAGAAAGCACTGATTATGGGATATTAACTGGAGTGCTTTTATGATGAAGACTATTAAAGACTGAACCAGAAACCACAACCTCATTCCTTTCAGAATTAATGCTCAGAGTAAACCTGCCCTGATTGTGGAAGGTTAKTCTGCAGTGCATTAATTCTTAGATYCCTTCTTGGCAGATGTACTCACTGAATTGCACTGGTGGTCTGAGCATTTCTCATTTCACTGCCTCTTCACCCAAAGTGGACCTGCAGAACCTTGTAGCTACAGCTGGGACAAATTGCATTAATCAATTACAGAACATTAAGTATTGCAAAATACARCAAGGCAAGAAAGGGGCAAGCTCAGTGCTGAGCTGTCCCCTGGCACATGGCTGTAATTAAATGGATAAAAACCTTTCTGGAAGGGCAGTGGGGGGACAGGGGTGCCACTGGAGACTCCCAGCCCTGCTGGGGTGCAGCTGGGTGCTCCCTGTCCCTGCTGAGGCTTCCTGGGCTGGGAAGCCTTGAGATCTCCTTCCCTCTCCCTGCAGTAAAACTGACTCAGCACTGACAGAAACAGGGTGTTAAACATGAGGCAGAATAGAAGTTCTTAGGTTTTCAAGGGACTACGTGAAATCAAATGCCACAAGTCTCACCATGTTTGGGTTGTTTTCTTTCACCCAACTTTTTCTCAGTATAATTTTTTTTCGGCTTCCTTAGACTTACAAACAGTCTAAATAATATTAAATGAACATTTATAAACTCTAGATACATAGATTGTATCCTATTTATCCTCTGCARCCTTTCTCCCAAGAGGCTGTTATCCTATGTATTTGTCCACAATATAGAGATTCASTCTTAATTTAATATTTTCCATAACCCAGCATTTACTTATTATCATACTAGCTTTTCAACTAGTAGAATAAATCTAAAAGCCTTTGCTAAAATACTGATAACTCTGTGTCTTCTCAGTTTTAGCACTGCTGTTGCAGTGAGGTCAGCATAACATTTTCTCTGTGGGTCATAGTTTGCTGACCAGTGTGGAAATTTATGAATTGCTRAAATTGTGATGTCAGTCAGTAATAAATTCAAGCAAATGTGAAATGTTCATTCTTTCAATCATACAGAAAATTCAACTGAAATTGTTGTGTTTTATGGTACAGAAAGTTAGGCAGGACTAGTCAGAAGCAGTAAAATGGTTAAATCCATAGGAATATATTGGCTTTGTCTCTTGTCCAGTGGTTCTGTCTTCATGGGTGATCCTTTGCAACAGCAGCCTCCATTCTGGGCATGTCATGCAGTTTATCACTCAGGTTTGGAGCTTTTTGTTTCACTACAATTGCTGACCCACTCTGGTCTTGCTTAAATTTACTGACTGCTCCTGACAGCTGTTCCAAGTTTTCCATGAGTCATAAAATATTGCACATAGGTCAGCTACTGTGAGAAAATAGTTGCTGTTAGTTAGTGTTTGCCCTGAAAGTGCAGGCAGGATGTCTCAGGGGTTTGGCCATGTCCTTCATGCTGTGTCTGGGGGGTCAGGGGCAGTGCAGCCACAAACCCCGTGGTTCTGGGCTTTGCCTCCCATCCTCTGCAGGGYCTGACACACTGAGCCCCTCTTGGGCACACACGTGTGAGCTGTGGCATGGGAAAYGAGCATCAGATTGTGTGCAAGTGGGTTTGGGTATATGCAGGGAATTCCTGAGCAGTTACTCCTGCTGRAGAGGGCACTTGGAGTCAGGCTTGTTTTGTCCCCCCAGCTCCTGTGTGGCTGTTTGCTGAAGCACTGAACAGCAGTGTTACTCAGCATGTGGTTTGTGCATGTCTGGCAGTCCATAAAACTTCAAAAGATAYTGTGAGAAGACTTCACATTTCAAAACCTGAAACACTCCAGTCCATGTTAATGTTCCCATACTTGCAAGTCAACAAAGAAACAAAACAAAACAAAAAAGGAATAAAAGTGGCAAGTGATTATTTGATTTTTAGCCCTAAATTTAATTAGGCAATGGAAATTAGAATCTTTGTGGCAGCACTGCAGGGATTTTTTTGAGAAGCCTGGCTTTTCCTTGGTGCTGCAGCAGTGAGGGTTGGCTGTGTGTGGAAGCCAGGACAGCCCTGCAAACTCTGCACTTCAGTTCCYTCACTTAAAAAGGAGAGCAGCAGACCTGGATAAGATCCAAAGAGTATAACAAGGAGGATCAAAGAATTTTCCTGAGAACAGYTTCAGCACAAGCAGTGACTCAGTGGACTGCACTTCTTTGGTCCAGGGGTGGTGACTCAGGGCTGAAATCTCTAGAACTGAGTTGCACAGGGAGGGTGAATGAGGAGCTGCTCGCTGCTTCTTCTACAGCAAGTTGAAGGTTTAGGTGAGAGGCTCAAGACAAACAAAAGGCACTGGCTCTGGGGACATGCTCTAGTGCAGCTGTGAATCCCTTTGAAAGATACAGTGGAAGCTGAATGTTTATGWAGGGTCAGACAGCAAAAATTCCCCGTTATATCCAGAGGCTTCTGACTCAGGACATGGTTGAGCTGCAACTTATTTGAATTCAGGAGAAGTTCCTTGAGCTGTGCCTGCATTTCCCTTCCTTTGGTGGGGGTGAGATGCTGCCTTTGGTGGGCTTTGCTCAGGCCTGGCCCTGCTCTGTGTGCAGGACCCCTTTGCTCTGCAGTGCCCTGGTACAGCAGGGCTCTCCTTGCTGTTCCTGTTCCCTCAGGATGCTCTTGTCTCTCAGCTCCTCTCTCCAGCCCATCCATCCCCTGTTTGTCAGAGATGAGGGAGGGTGGTGGCAGGGCACRTTCCCTGTCCTTGGAGGCTGTGGAGTGTTTGAGAGGAAATTCAGTTTTTCCACAGAGCAGCAGCACACTGTATATATGTCAATAGGGCTCTGGCAGTGTTTGAATTGCTTTGATTTGCCTGCCCCTACGTGTGCCAAAATTTATTTGAAAAGAGGCAAATACTGGTTACTTTATGTGGCACAGCTGCTGGGCTTCTCTTACCTCTCTGCTGTGCCTTTCACCAGCCCATTACACCTACCTGTAGTCTCTGATTTTCTGTGCTAAGCAAACTCTTTGAGAAACTGTCTTTTCAAACAGCCAGTGCTGTGGAACTGACACTTCAAAGTAATTGCAAATAATAAATAATATTATAGCTATGCAATTCTAATATGATACTTAATTCCTTCTAAGGGCCAGCCTGGGAATGTGCTGTGGCTGTGTTTGGAGCAGTTCACTTTGGCAGCTGCTGTGTCATCAGGAGCTTTTGTGATGATGTTTACAGCAAAAGGAAACACAACCCTAGAACAAACTGGTGATTATTGTATATACTAATTTCTGCCCTCTATTTACAGTAGGCTGACTGCAGTATTGATCTGAGCCTTTCCAAGCCAGTTGTTTTGGGCTCAGTTTTGCCTTTTTTGCTCAAGACCATTCACATGAATGTTAGTATGTGCAACCAAAGCAGAATKACCTCAGGCCTCTGAAGAGAGGTGCTGTGTGTGTGTTCTGGGGGCTCCTTAGGCAGCTGAAACACTGAAAATGTCTTGCAGTACTCTGAGCTCTGTTTTTCATTCTGCTGATCACTGCACCTCAGGAGATGGTGCTYGTCCAAAAGAACTCACCAGAAAAGAGGTTGGGTTTGTGTGACAGAAAAGGTAAGGGAAGCCAGAAGGGTTTGATGGTGCAGAGTCACAAACATGAACCCAGCAGAAATCCCACAGAGCTGGGCTGGCAGCCCAGAGGAGAACAGGGGAGCAGGGACAGAGTCCCTGAGGAAAGCCTTGACTTCAGTCTCTGCTGCAGTGCAGCAGGTGTGGCTGGAGCAGGGCCTTGCAGGGGCTGTTTGGGGATTGAACCTACATTTCTCTGTGTAGAAGTTCCCTTTCATCCCCATAAATTCATAAAGAGCCTTTTGAGGGCTGGYCTGTTGCATTTGGGGCAAGAAAAGGTAATGGGACCTGTCAAAAAAGGCATTTTTACCTCYTCCAAGTGGTTGCTGCTCAGCAGAGGCTCAGCAAGATAAAAGCAGCCTTAGCAAATCAAAGATCTGCAGGGARCATGTCTGCAAACCAGTCACAGAATTTGCTGTAATGGTTCTTGGAAAACATGCTTGTCTGTTTTCTTTTACTTTGCACCTGACATTGGCTCTCACAGCAGCTGAGAGGTGGCAAAATTTCATCTGCCTTGAAAATTAGAATGTGCTTTGCTGTGACTTGCAATTGATCCGATTAGCTAAGTACATTTGGGGTTTATAATTAAATTTGAAAAGCTGTGTTGTTCAGCAAATGGTATTGCACCTATAATTATGGATTATGGAAGTCACCTCTTCTGCATGAGCATAAAATCTGCATGAGTGCAAAAGTGATTGGRCTCATATTTCCATAAATAACCCAGGCAGATTATTTCCTTGCCTTAGACAGAATTAGAATAGGTTTCATTGATGTACTCCTATCTAACATGAGACTATAATATTTATTATGCTAAGCCTAAATCACTCAGGCTATACACAAGTGTCTTCCAGTACATCAYAAACACTATACAGCAATTCACCATCCTCATCAAAATAACTTGCAGCACATTTGTTTAAATCTGGCACTGCCTTGTGAATAAAATAATGACCCAGCATTTGTATACCAAGTGCATCAACTGGAGTATACAGGGTTCAGGAGCAATTCTGCAGGAGCATGAATAACTTCTCAGCTGATTTCAAAGCTGTGGCATTTTGGATGCAGCAGGTTCCCCTTTGATCTCRCATGCTAGATTTTAATTGTAAAGAATCATGCATTTTTATGACTATTCTAATGAAATGTTAGAGATAAAATTGATCACAAGATGGTTGTGTTTAAACCAAGACTGACTTGGTTTACTCTGGTTACGTGGAAACCACAGCTTAGGGGCTGCTACAGAGGAAGTTAATGAAGATAATTCCTAGATTGGGAGGGGGGAAGGCACTTTGTGGAGAGGAGAATGTGTTTGTGTGCAGGGAGAGATGTTCCAGCAGGTGTGCGAGCTGGTGGCAGAGGATGAACCAGCCCTGCTTCTGCAATGTCCCAGCAGCTCCACGGATGGCAGAGAAAAATGTTAACAATCCTTCAAGCCAGTTTGCTGTCCTGCTGCCAGTACAGCCTGCAGCTGGACATGCAGGCACTGGAGTTATGCATGGTTGGGTCCCGTGGCGTCTGGCAGGAACAATGGCAGGGCTTGTTCTGCTCCCAGCACACTGCAGACAGCAGGGTGTGTTAGCATGGCCCCTGAGCTGTGTGTCCCTCTGTCCTGTGAGCACTTCAGTCTGTCCGTGCTGGCAGACAGCAGGGTGTGTTAGCATGGGCTGTGTGTCCCTCTGTCCTGTGAGCACTTCAGTTTGTGCTTCTGGCAGACAGCAGGGTGTGTTAGCATGGGCTGTGTGTCCCTCTGTCCTGTGAGCATTTCAGTCTGTCCTTGCTGTCAGCATGGCCCCTGAGCTGTGTGTCCCTCTGAGCACTTCAGTTTTCACATGCACACMCAGAAGATGATGGGATCAATTAACTGCTTGTCTTGCAAGCGGGGCCCAGCTTTCCACAAGAGCTGCAAGGGTGTGTCTGAGAGCCAGACAAGCTGCAGGTTTCTCTTGGGCAGCTCCTGGGCTTGGTTTCAAGTTACTCCATATTTCATTGTCTCCTATTTGCTGAACCTTGCTTTCAAATGATTGCGCTGGTTCTCTGTACTTCTTAAAGGCACAGGTTCTGCTCCCGAGGAAATCCYCGTTGTGTGTACCCTCCATACAGCCTGGGAATGCTTTCACCCGAGGGTGTGTTCTGGGAGCCAGAAACGAGTTCTTACTGACACACAGTGCTTAGGGGCTGGGGAAGGGAAAATCTACTGTGTGTCTGGGGTGAAAGGATTTATCTTCCCTGGGTTGTTCTTCWGAAAATCACTGGATCATTGCTCACATAGTTCTTTCTCTCTTTTTTTTTGTAATTAATGTGGGCCAGTTCAGTAGGAAGCAATGCGATATTTTGTGTTTCCTGTGTTTYATGTCTGGCACTGCTGGTGTGTCTGCCTGCTCTGGACCTGCTGTCCTGTGGTGTGGAGCATATCCCCCATGTTGTGCTAAATGCATTTCAAGAGAAAGGTCTTCTTTGACAAGTGTATTGCACAAATCAGACAAAGCTGCAGTGAGTTAGACACTGACAATAGATTATCTGGGCCAACCCTGAAACAGGGAAAACCATTTTTACTTTATTTCTTTTTCATTATTTCATTTGGCTTGGCACCATTCTTTTCCTGTGAAAAGGCTGAGAAATGAGAAATACCTCCTACTTCATCTGCAGCAGCTAATGTGGAGATGTAAGAGGGTTTGCAGTTTCTTGAAGTGCTCTTTATTTTGGCTTGTATCAGTGAAGGCTGCTGCTGTTACTTCAAAGCAGCAGCTAGAGAGTTGCTGTAATAACTTTCTGTGCAGTGAATTCACAGGCTGAGGGTGTGCTGGGCAAGGGATCCTTTCCCTGCTCTGTGTTCAGAATGCTTTAAGGTCCTTTGGATGAAAATGCTTCAGACAGATGAACCATTTTTCCAATGTTGTAAATATCGTTATCTTCACAATTAAAGAACAAAGTATATTAAAAAGAATGCCTCTGTGCCAAGCAGTTGTGAAGGAGGAGCTTCACCTGCCTCTTCACTTGTTTGTGCCAGTGAGCTGAAGTCCAAGCACTGAAGACARTTTAAAKAATTCCTATACCAGCCCAACACAGRGAAAAATGCATTCATRTTTGAAGCACAGGTGCCTTCTTCAGGCATTTTTCAGAACTGTTCTGTTGAGTTTCTTCTTTCTAATTAACCATCAGGGCTTTCTTTTTGTTTTCCTAATAAATATTGCTGTAGTTTTGTAGCAAGAAAAATGGTTCATGTTTGAAATAATGGACTCAAAGTGTAGGGTGAACACCATGGAAATGGCTTTCCCTGAGATGACATGTTTCTCCCCCAGCTACAATAGCATTACTTGCAGCTTTCTGCTTCCAGATCACAGAGATTTTACTCTGCCCTGGCTGAGGTGTTGTTTTAAGGGTATGCCTCCCTCACTCAAAACAAGGTGTATTTTCCAAACCCTGGTTCTTGGGGTGGCTGGGGGCTCCTTTCTGTAAACCAATACTAAGATGTAAGAGTTCATTTTTACACATTTGTGTTAAAAGTAAAGAATACAATGCCAGTGCTTCAGGTCCTGCTGCAGGCATCCTTAATCCCAGCAGTGCTAAATGGAATCAATATGTGTAAGGTGGCTTTTTCTTTTTAGTCTAATTGGTAAAGGATCACTTGATGATCCAAATGTTCTCCTGCATGAAACAGAATAAATGTGAAGTTTGTACCAAGGATGTCAAGCTGCATTCCTGGYGAGGCTTTTCTAAAGCAATCAAGGTTTCTTCTGCTTCTTGCACTAATCATTAATAACTATGCTGTTGTCACAGCTCAAAAACTTTCCTATTGACACTTCAATCATCTTTAAAGATCCTGAATGCTCGGCATGTATTAAAGTAACCTTTTGCACTCCATTAAAATTTAAGAACTGCTAGATTTTTAGTGAATGCCCGAGCAACTGGATCATGAAAGCATTACCTTGTGCCAAGGGCATGATGCAGAGCACTGATTCCTTTTTAACAAATAATAAGAAGTTTGGCTTTTCATTTACACATTCTGCCATTTGCTAACAAGTTTCCATCTTGTTCAAACACTGAATTGATCCCAAGAAATTGAAAATATTGATTTAACCCTCTGCCTGGTTTGTGCTGTGGGCACCTGCTAGTACAGTCTTAGCACATTACAATTGCTTGGCTGTAATTCCTCAGGGGACCACTAATAACTACCACATTTGTCTTTTCATCTTCTGAAATTATGCTAGCAGTTGTCCAAGTCAATTGTGATTCATTTGATACTGCTCTCCTTCAAGACATATTGCAACCAAATAGACTTGCTCACCAGTAATATATCTGATGACATAGTTAGTTCTAGTTAATTGACAGAATGATTCAGGCTTTTATGGATGGCATTAATTGGTCCCTGGTGTCCATGCAATAATTGACCAGACAGTGTAGGCTGCATTAGCTTCTCATCCAGTCAGAACAGTGGTAAGATGAGGTAAATGTGGTACAAATGATAAAATGGCTATATTTTAAATCAAACATTTATAAACTATAGAAGTGGGAGATTGTGGCATCAGGAGGGTCTGAATAATGAGAATACATAAATGTCCACATTCGAGGCTTGTGTTTCCTTTCTTCTCTCTCCCCACCCAATTAATGCATGTGGTAAGTCACATTTAGATGCCTTAATGGACTCTGCTTGAATGGTGGTTTAATGTGTAAAGCAAAGGGCTGCTCGTGGTGTTTCAGCTTCTCTGTGTTCCTGTGGTGCAAGCCCAGTGTTGAGTGTTGGGAGGGAGGTAAAGGTAGGGCAGCCCCTCACATTTACAGGAAGTTCTTGTTTTGTTTTATTTTTCCCTCCCAGAAAAGGAGATAACTTGTGGAATTATTTTTACATATTCCAGGTTTCCAAGAAATGCAAAGCCTGTGCTGAAATAGAAAGTGTAATTTGTTAGAAAAGGTGAGATAAACAAGGAAAAAACAATACTAGCTAKCCACAGCTCCTCTTGAAGAGCAATAATATTTGTCACCCACTTTTCTAACTGTTTTGTTTAAGAAAGCCACACAGGTAAGCAAGGAGGGTCTGCTGAGTGTGGCTGAGGTTTAGAGTAATGGAACTGMAAAGAGACTCAGAATCAGGGAATATTTTGAGTTGAAAGGGACCCATGAGGATCCTGGAGTTGAACTCACTTGCTCCTCCCAGGATTACCCCAAACTAAAGCACATGAGAGGAAGCAAAGAACAGACCAGGTGTCTTTGGGCTGGTTCAGGGCTGTTTGTCTTGCAGGCTGTCACACAGTTCATGGTGTGCCTGTCACCTGGAGCTCTGCTTACAGGGACAGGTTTGCAGGTCACACAGACAGMAAATATCAAACATACATCTAGTTGGGGGGAAAAAGGGAATTGCTCAAAGTATATTTTCTAGTGCATTCCCAATTTTGTTTTTAGTGCCTTAACACAGGACATTCTTTGGAGCTTGTTTTAAATCTGGAAGGTATTTTCTTGCTTAAAATTTACGCTTTGTTTTGTTAAGATCCTTCCTCTGTGCATATTCTCACAAAAAACCAACTTAAAATCAATTCCTCTTCTGCCTTTGTGCAGCTCAGATGTCTTCCCTGCCCCTGCAGAGTGCTGCACTTTTGCCTGTGCCCACGAGGCAGCTGCTGGCCACACCAGAGCTGCCCCACAAACCTCCCCTACATCCCACATCCACAWCCCTGTGGATTACAGCCCTCTGAAGCAAGGGAGAGGCATTTCTATGGGGATCTGTAGGGAATGAGGATGTCAGCAACAGGYAGGCTGAGCTGCTCTGGGAATAGGCTCTACCCAGAGTGCAGAGATTGCTGTATTAATAAAGAAACCATCAGTTTGATCACTTCATTCACTGCTACACCCCTTTTCACTGGGCTGCCCCTYTGGCTGAAATATTTCCAGATTGCTGAGTTGTCACAACATTGATCATGCATTCCTTCAGCGTCGCTCTYGTGGGCACTGCCAAGAACAAACAATACAACCACTCGTTGCACTGCTTTAATTTTTATGAATTGTTGAATGTCCTGAGCTCCCACTGATCCCAGTCTTCTGGTGGGAATTGAGGGCATTCAGGGATTGCTGGGAAACTTGGCCTTTACACCACGTACATGCTGATTGCAGTGTCTCCACTTCCCTSTAACTTCTTCACAGATCAATCTTTCCAATCTGCTGGTAATTTACTGCTCTCTCAGATGCCTTCAGCATGCTGCTAGGGTTTGGGGTGTTTTTTTTGGAATTGATACCTGCATTTGTGTTGCAGGTTGTGTGGGTTGGTACAGGAAAAAACGGGAAAATCTTGACTGAAGAAAGTCTTCTGGGAATGGATCCTTTTTCTTGTAAAATGGGTCAGTTTTTCTGTTTTTACAGACTGAGCTACATTCACAGGAGGCTGTTCCTAGATGAAGTGGTGTAGTTTCTTTGTTCCTGAGAACAAACCTGGGTGTTTGTGCATGAGGCCAGTCCTGCATGGCTCAGGGGTGTGTCAGCCTTGTTGGATGTGAGCATCCTTTGGAGGTGTATTCTTCCTGGGTAGACAAAGGAGGTGGTGCATTTCTCACAGGCCACATTAAGATCCTTCAAAACACTGATTTTGTGCAATGGGATGTCATTTCTGGGTAAAGAACCCTGCCCACAGGTTAGGTCAAATGTAATGTGATGTGCTGTTGGAGGTATTGGATTTTATGTTATGGAAAGCAATGCTGAACTTCCAGGCCAGTGGTTTCTACTGAGCCCAGTATTGAATGCTAGCTGCTTTTATTTCCCACATTTTAGGAAAAAGACAAGACATTTATATGAAACAGAACAGAACTTTTTTAAAAGTGTATTTTATTTTATGACAGCATCTGGCTTAAAAAGAAATTAAAGGAGAAGAAAAACCCCCAAATGTCTGAAGTCCAGGAAAGGGGGCCACACATGTTTTAGTGACACTTTTTAAAGCTTGTTTGCCTTTGGGTGATAATGTACTTTGGTATGGTAGGGGAAATGAGAAACTTCACACATGGCATCTGGAAATCCTTGTGGCTCACTGCCCTCCTTGACAGCAATAACCTGGCTGTAAATCTCCCCCAACAGAAAACATAACTGCATCAGCCATACCAGAAACAACCTTTAATTTTCTTTTAAATGGATGTGTTGTTTTAAATCTCAGCTTTTTAATGGCTTCAAATAAACATTTGTGAGCCTCTGAGGTAAGCAAGTATATTTTTACTTCTTGTTCTTATGTCATAGGCTTACCAAATCATTGAGGTTAGAAAAGATCCCTGAGCTCATGGAGTCCAAGTGTTACCCCAGCACTGCCATGTCCAGGGCAGATCTTTCCAGATCTTCCATCTCTTTCACCATGATGTGTAGAGAGCTAAAATCTGTAACAGGCAAAGGTGTGAGGGGAGCACAGGGAGCTGCCAGAGCTGCAGGTGAAAGAGCAGTCTGCTCTTCAGCCCCATGTCCATGGTTTTCAGCACAAAACAAACCTGCAAAATTTCTCTCCTACTGCATCAGGCCTRAAGAAAGTGGGATTAAGAATTACGTGTGAAACTGTGTTTGCACTTCATTACTCATTTATCCAAAACAAATAAAGAAAAGGTTTCCAAATGTACAGTTTTTGAATATATGTTATGTAAAGTAAAGCCATGAGCTGGGAAGCAAAAGAAAGCAGTGATTTACCATAGAAACAAATCAGTGGTAAAAAGATTGTAAATAATTCTGATTTTCTTTCAGTTCTCTGGCATGTCCTACCCCTTAAATTATTTTTCTTCAAAGAGCCCTCCCATCAACCAAAGCAGCCACTTCAGCAACAGCAACCAAAAAAAGTAACAAATATTATAAATATTAGGGTTCTAAAACATTTGGTGGCCACACAAAGCAAAATTTTCTTATGATTCTCCAAGATAACCCTACAGATTTTGAAAGGCATGAATGGGGGTATTCAGAGATAATGAAATCAGCAGCRTGGTATTTACCCTGCTTGGGATGTGCAGTGGGATGCTGGAACCTGGGCCAGAGGGGCAGGGAGAGCCAGGCAGGCATTTTTCTCTCTGACAAATGAGTAGGCCATGAGGAACCCTTCCAAATTTAAACAAAATGCATTATGGTGCAGTATTATTKGATTACTCAGCTTTTCATTGCTGTATCTCTTAGCTGAACTTCAAAATATGCAGTGACATAACAGCTTGTGGTGTCCTGATACCTCAGTTTGTGATGGCATTAAGGTTTCTTTTTCTCCCCTTGGACTCTGGTGTCTTGGGAACCCTTCAGAAGGGCAGCAGTGTTGTTCTCCTCCACTTCAGCTCAAATATCTGTGACCCACTTGGGTTCTGCAGGAATGGGCAGCTGATCTAAGGGAAGGAACTATGGACAGATCTTYCTTTAGGCTGAAAAAAAAGAGTGAAGTAGTCTCAATTTTAAAYATGTTTTGAGACTGAGTTTGCAAGAAATGACTTATCCTGTAACTCCTGTTGTAGGTCTCTCTTGTGGGTTCATAATTGGTGCAGGGTATTTATTGTACTGAAGCTAGAATGACACTGTTAGCTATAAAATGTCCACAAAATGCTACTTTGTGCCTGTGAAATCACTTGGAASCCAAGGTTGGTGGTGTATGTATTCCCAAACTCTTTCACTGAGCAAGGGAAGTGATCTGCTCTCTTAAATTCTCATTACAGTGAGAAATCATGTCGCAGCTTTTGGTTACTGCCCTCTCTGGAAGAAACGTGTCCCCTGGATGTGTCAGTGTGGCTTTCCCCTGTCCCCATGTGGGACATGCTGTAAYCTGGAGTGGCTGCAGCTCCCTGGCACAGCAGGCAGAATTGCAGCAGTGTTTGGCAGCAGGCAGATGTGTGTGTTTTAAAAAGCTCTGGGTTTTCTGGGGGCTCCTGGCTGTGTGAGCCTTGCCAAGGAGCAGCATCTCCCCAGCTCTGGTCAGACAGCTCTGGGCTGCTTTCAGATGGTGTGTGGCTGTTCCTGCAGTCCCCACATCTGTTTGCCTGCCTGTGTGAGCCCATTTGTCTCCTGGGTGTGCTGTACAAACAATGTGATGCTGTTCTGTCAGGCCAGCCTTTCATTAGGTCACTGTGTGCAGCCATCTCTGAGTACCATCACTGTGTGCAGTGTGAGTCTGGTGAAAAGGAGCCCACAGTCACTCAGTTAKCTGTGTTTTACACTTCCTGGGTCACAGGCTTGTTCTCATTCACTTGAAGCATCAATACAAAATTTAATGTAATTTTTTTTGGTCTTTTTGATCATCTCTTCCCTGAATTCAAACCACTTTTTTGGGGGGTATATGCAGCTTAGAAACATGTAAGCATTAAGTGTACATAGAATTTAAAGTGGTTAGAACACCGCGGTTGTGTAATGCTCTAATAGTAAACATGGGGAGAAAAGGATACTTTTGTGATAGCTAAAGTGTGTTTCTTAAAGAATAAACAATAGGAAGCAAACCAACACCCAGAATTTCTTCTCTGCAAACAAGCATTACTTAAACAATCATAATTCCTTTAAAAATGATCTTCATTTTGCYTATGAGAACAAACAGAACTGAAGCCACCTACTGAGAAATTCTATTTTGCTAATTTTTATCTATTTGAATGCAAATAGCGGTTTTAATCCCCTTAACTCATCCATCATGCATGACAGGTCAGCCAGCCCATTGTCYGGGGGTGTTTGAAGGATTCCTGTCCAAATCAGAATTTCTGTCAGCAGCGTTGGGCAGTGTCTGCTCCTGTCCCTGACAAACTGCACTCACCTTGGGAGCCAGCCCAGGAACTGCACGGGAGAGCTTCCTGACAGTTCCCATCAGGAAAGGGGGAAAACCCCACAGTGTCAGATTAAGGACATCCAGGTTTTTGTATAATCTACCAAACATCTGTAGCTGATCCAGAGATATGGCAAAGGTCAAAGTTTAGGGATTTTTTTTTTCTCCTTCTTTGTATATTCTGAAGCCTAAAAACTGCTGCTTGTTTTGAAGTGCATTTTTGGTTGCAGTAAAATGCAGTTTATTGTAAGTAGAAAACGATTACTAGAGAAGGAAAAAAAAAAGCCATGTATTTTTGTAACATTTAAATTTTAATTAAATGGGGCTTAGAGTAAATTGTAAAACCTTCTTTTGTTGAAACAAGCGACACTGACAAAATATTAATTAATGAATATTCAGAGAGCTCTCTGGACCTCTCCTTTCTTTTGAAATACATTCTGCCTGTTTTTAAAAATCAGAAGAAAATTAATAAACATTACTTATGTGGAATATTTCCCAGTATGAAGACCTGCCAAACAGCATCCAATGCATTGCATTAATGAACACTTCTGAACCAGATGTGCTATGGGCCTTTTTCATTGTTTTCTCTAAAACTGAAGCTGGGAYAAAACCCAAAGATTAAGATTTGACATGAGGAGAGTATCCTTCTGTGCTACTATTAGGTCATTTCCCTTTTGCTGTGCAAATTTAATTGTGGTCTTGATTCAATCTGGGATCATTTTATTGTTGTTGGTTTTAATACAATACACAAAAAGTTCTTTTCTTTGGAAGTATCATTATGATATAACTTAAATGAGTCATKGTAATTGTTCACTCATTAGCATCTGAAGGGATTATTTTGGTTATTTTGTTTCTGGGAACTTTTTCCCCCTTCTCCTCTWGAGGAGCCCAGTTAGGGTGTGCCTGCAAGCAGTTAATTTGTGTATAATAATATTTAAGTGATTTATTGTAGTTTTTTTTTGTGTGTGTACATATGCACACCCCACTGGGGCAGCCCTTRAAACCTGTTTTGGGAGCCCTGAGGTCTTTGTCCCCTCCCACTCCTGTCCTTGTGTGGCCACTTCTGTGCATGGTCCTTGCCTAAATTCAGACCCTTGGCTCCCAGAGCACCAACAAGCCCCAACAAGTCAAAGACACACAATTTCTTTTTGCTCCCATCCCTTTCCCTGGGGACTGTGAGACCTGCCTGTGTCCCTCTGACACATCCTGCTGCTTAAAGAGGGGGAAAAGAAAGAGGAAAAAACAAAACAAAACAAAAAACCACACAGAAAAATATAGGAAAAAATAAAAGAAAATGTTTAGGGGGGTGATCAAGGGAGTGTTTGCCTGGCTCACTTGGCAATTAAAAATACCTGAGAGAATTGCCATGAAGTTGCCCAAAGGGCTGTAATAAATAACATCCTGCATAACTGGTGCATAAAGCGTGCTCTGTGGTTTGGAGTGAAATGACTCTGTTTGTTTTTGGGGTTGTTGGCTGGGGATTTTTTTCAGAATTATAAAAGTTGGAATTCAAAGAGGCTTATGTTTCAGTAATTGTGGTAAACATTTTAAAAATCTCTGTTTTATCAGCTGTAAATATCACCAGTTCAGGGGTTAAATGCTGTTGTTGAAGCCACTCAGGGAAATCCAGCAGAAGTGTAAATATGGCAGAAAAAGCTAAACAATATGGCAAAGGAATATTTGCTGACTTAAGAGTGCAGGATCAACACCAATATTTTTCCAGTGATGCTAAACCTCTTGTAACTGCTAAATTGGATTTGTAGCTGAATGAAGTATCAGCTGCTGTTGGACAAGCCCATCAAGGTCCAACGGCTGGCCTTTTGTAGGCAGGGCTTAGAGCACGATTGATATGTTTTAGCACTTTTGGGATTATTGTGATTAGGAGGAAGCCATTCTGAATGATAGAGAAAAGGATGTAAAAAACACAGCCCACAGCTGGTAAGCAGCATGTGTTTGCTCTAAGGAGAGGTCATGACTAGTTGATCCTGCTGGTTCAGGCGCTGATTGACAGTCAGGAAAACTTGATATTATGAAGCAGAACCTTCTTTTTTCTGCCYTTTTAAAAAATCTCCTAAAGAAATGATGGTTCTATTGTGTTAAGTCGAAGTATTAAAAAATCTGGAGCACTCTCACTTGTTGCAAGCTRAATGTTCAGAGACACAGCTGCGGGTTTGGAGTTGTTAAAATATGTAGCAATTAGTATTCAACCCATATCTGTGAGAACAGTGAAAAGGAGTTACAAAATTAGCTCTGGTGTTTCTGTGTTTGCCTTTTTYAGATGTGTTAGTCTTCACAAAAACCCTCTTTGCCATCTAATAGAAAATTTATGCTAAACATGAGGAAATTTCAAGTCTGCTGAACTTGTTGACTATTACACACCTGGTATAGCCAAGATTTTTAGCCAGGGATAATATGTGTAAAAAAAAATGTTACCAGCCAGAAAACAGCTTTACCGTTTTATTTCTATTAACCACCTGCCTCAGAGGACATGTAGGTTATTTCCTCTTATCTCTGCTATCCACTTGGAAATGTAGAGCTGCTATTTTCTCTTTTTTTTTTTTTTTTTTCTGTGAGCAGCCATCCGAAAGCTCGCAAATGCACATTTAAATAGTTGTATCTCTGACTCTTTTCAGTGGGGCTGCACCTCTTTCAAATTTTGAGTTTAGCATACCACACAGGAAAGAACACAAGCTTGCCAACTCCCGCTGAGCGTTTTTTCAAGGCTGTGAAAAGAATGAATTATTCAGCAGTAAGCATGCTTACAGCTGGCCATTTGGGAGCTTTGATGTGCGAATCAGGCGGTTGCATGAATGCCCTTATTGTCATGTTATGTGTACACAGTGTGTGAATTATTGAAAATAGTGAGGCCTGAGCCTCATCTGGTAGAGATTACAGTGCAGGCATGCTGGGTGAAGGTCTGTAATTGAAAATCCCCAGATGCTGTTTATTTGGCCTCTGTCACGTGGCCCTTCTGCAGAAAGGCTGCCTGAAAAAAATCAGCCCAGCATGGCCCAGGGTGCCCGCCACTTCAACACCTGCCCATCAGATTTTTAAAAAGCTTCCATTAGATTTGCCTACAACATTTACATGGAGGATGCCTTACTTGGAGGTTTAAACTGCTTAGCCAGTTGTTGACTTGCAGAACTCTTTTAYCTACGAGAGGTTTTTTGTTAGCCAGTTTAGCCACGAGGAGCCTTTGGGAAGCCAGGCTGCCGAATTTGAGGTGAGGTCTCCCAAAGCTGGGTATTCTGCTGCTAAAACGTTACAGAAAAGTGCTGGGGCTGAGCACCATCACAGAGCTGCTTTTCACCCCCAGGCTGYGGGCTCTGCTGCCCAAGGGCCCCTCCTTGTGCTGGGGAAGGGGCTGTGAGCAGCACAGCCCTGTGACAGTGGCCATTGCTGGGCTGGGMKGTGCCAGACAAAGAGCTGGGTGCTGCTCTGCTCACAGGGACTGTTCCAGGACAGCACTCACAGCTGCTTCCTCAGCGAGCACGAGTGGCAGCAGCTCTCCAGATCTGGCACACAGGCAGCACTGTGTGATCYCCAGGCCAGGCACAAGTGGAGTTTACCAAAGGTGGCTGAACAAACCRAACCTTTGCTGAGGTGTAAACGTGGCTGTGAGAATGATTTGGGAGATGAAATTGTGCAGGTCTGTCCCCAGACTTCTCAGTCAGGTTAGGAAATACCTGTTCCAAGCCACAGTCTTGTAGAATTTGAAGAAAATCGTGCTGTTTCATTATCTGAAAAAAAATATGCTTTTCTGCTTGGTCATTACTTGAATTATGTGGCTGAGTATGRAAACTTTTTAAAATCAGCTGTTCATTTTCAAGTTGCTAGCTGGCTTTATTTCCCAACATGCCTATTTTTATCCCATTTGGATAGTGCCTATTGCTGGGAGAGCAGAGGTTTAATTTGTGTCATTAATGTTCTAAACACAGCCACCCACCAGCCTCAGCACTGCTCAGGGACGTGATGCTCCTGTCCCTGGGCTGGAGCACTGATGATGTGATGATGCCCATGGCCAGGACACAGGAAAAGGGACACGGGGTGGCCAGGAGCGTGTCCACAGCTTGTGAGCTGCTGGCAGGGCTGTTTGTGGTGGCTGCCCTGCACAGGTGCTGGTGGCCCATGAAGGGGCTGGTGGCCCATGAAGGGGTCGCTGGCCAGTGATGCCCTCCTCAGTCAGGGCTGGGATTTCACCCTGGAGGGCCTGGCTGCCCCTGGGGGAGTGGGGACAAACACCCTCAGCATCCCGGGAGGGTCACACAGGGCTGTGTGGGGCTGCCTGGCTGTTGTGGGATCAGCAGTGCTGGGGGAGGCTCCGTGCACAAGGGCTCTCTGTTAGAGCAGCAACTGCGGGGCCGGCAGAGGCGCTGGGGCTGCCCCGCTCTGCAGCTGCTCCTGGAACCAGGGCTGCACAAGTGTCAGCTTTCTGCTGCCCCGGAGCTGTCCGGGATCACCGGCACTCCCCTCCCGTGGGTGGTGGTGCTCAGGGATGGGGCAGGGCTTGGGGAGGGGCAGGGAGCCCGTGTGCCCCTGTGCCAGGGGCAGCAGTGCCCTGGTGGCCTTGGAGGGGCCACAGTGGGGCTTTGAGAGCTCTGCTGTCCACAAAGCCTCACGGGTTTTTAGCATCTGCACCGTTTCCTACCTGAATTACCTTTTTACTCTGTGCCATGATCAAAAACGATGCTCCTTTGCACAAAATGCCTCTTCCTCAGCAGCAGCCCATAGTTTGCAATGGCACTGATGACACAGATTAATTCAGATAAAGCCTGAATTAATGGGGGAAAAAGCAAACTCCAAGAAGCAGCCTATGTAAAATTATTCATTGTGGTCCTCTCCTGATCTTTTTAATATCCTTGGAAAAGATTCCTGTTCTGTGAATTTATCTAACCAGGCACCTCCCCGTGCCTCTCTTTGGTACCTGAACCAAAACATTCARAATAGGAAACTGTCACAGCAAATGACAGGAGGAAAGAGATGAAAATGTACAGTTCATAAATCTGACCTCTTCTCTTCTGCCTGGCAATTTCCCAGATATATATGACAAGGAGACAGAGGGAGGGTGTGTATGGAAAGTATTTCCACAGCTGAGCTCTTCTGGAGAAAACAGATTTATTAATGAGCRTTTTTCACCCTAAGGTTCCTAATGGCCAGTTAAAGAAGCTTCAGGAGCCTCCTTTTGTTTCAGACTCATTCCCAAGAGCAGGAAAGAGTGTTTTTAGGATTATTAAGCTTTCCTTTCTTTAAAATCCTCTTTGGACTGTAGTTGATGAGGAGATAAGATCGTTTCTGTCCCTATCTGTCAGAGCTGGTGAAGAAGAGCACCAGTGTTTGGTAGATAACATTAATGCTGTAAACTTTTAGTTGGGGGCATGTATTTTGTTTATGTCAGGCAGTGCTTCTGTTTGTGTCCATGGCTTTTGGTAGCCCAAGAAAGAATTGATCTCTTTTCAGATCGTTGTGGCCAGGGAGAAGGCATTTAGTGAGCCTTCAGTATCCCCTCTCTGGCTAAATGTGTTCAGTCTCTCAGCCAACAAAAAGCACTTCAAGCTTATGCAGGCTACTTCAAAACTTCCTCATCTCTCCCTCACAACATTAAAGCTGTAGGGGTTTGAAGCCTGGGCTGATAAAATAGTTTTCTGCATTCCTCAGATATATACTCATCTCCTTCAAAATAGCTTGGTGGGTGACAAGTTACTTTCTTAACCTCCCCATTTTCAGCTCACTGCTAAATCAGTTTTCTCATTTTCTGCACACAGGCTGCTTTTCCCCTGTGCTGAATGCAAATAGCTCCATAACTTAGGACTTGCTGAACAAATATATTTGTTATTACARCTCATAGAGAAGAAACATAATATRCAGGACACCACATAAAACTGGAGTTATCTTCCATGTCAGCAAGRCTTAGGAAGGARATTATTTGGATAGAAAATGTTAGTTTGTATTAGGTAGCATAGTGTGTGACTGAAGAGTCAAATCACCATTTGAGAGACTTGGAAGTATTTCACATTTCTGAGAGGAACAGAATAACAGAGCACCATGGAGATCAGCCCCACTCCCACAGGAGCATCAGCACTGCAGGGCAGCCACTCCTGTGGTGGAGTTAAGGGTGTGATTGATCACCTGGCACAGGGATTTCCATCTCTGCAGAATGCTCTCTGCCTGTAAAGCACTGCAGGGCTTGGTTGGGCAAACACTGAGCTCGTGGTGCCCTGCACACTTCCTGTGCCTGGAGAGGAGGTGGAGAGAAATCCTGGGGAACAGTGGGAAATACTGGCAAATGGTTTGCAAGGGCAAGTGGAGTACTTGTGAGAAAACAAACCTGGCATGCCTGGAGCTCGTGTGTTCAGATTGGTGCTTTGATGGTTTCTGGGTCCCTCACCATGATTTTTCCTTTGTTTCAGGTAGGAATGAATTGATAGCCAGATACATCAAACTTAGAACAGGGAAGACACGGACCAGGAAGCAGGTAAAATAACCCAGTGGGGAAGTATGCATGGCAATGAATGACAAAACATGGCATTTTTGGCTGCAGTGGCTGGCTGTGCTTCAGTTCTGATGGGATGATCTATTAACTTCACTATTCAGATTAAATACATGCTGTTTAGAGAATAATTAAAGCTCTGGGGTTTATGTTATGGTGGTGTAAGGATTCATTTTTTTTATTAATCTGTCTGTAAATTAAGCTGTTATCCTCCCATATTTCATAAAAAAATTCAAAAGTTGAAGCAAAAMCATAAAGCATTGTGCCTTATTTCTCTATATAATATTATTATATAGTTATTATTTTAAGATGAGAAAGTTAAGAGAATTTGGCTATATATTAGATGTTATGATTCTTGGATATGAGAGGTAAATATATAAAAATGACTGATCATAATCATGCTCTCACCTTATGGCCAGTATTGCTACAGGATATAAAAATAATTTCAGAATTTCCCTAAGAGCCTTCAGGCTCCTGTTCTGTGACCATGGTGAGATTTCATTCATCCAAGAGTCAGAGTAAACCTTAAAACCACCCTAAGTTTTTTTCTATATGATTACCACATAACCATTAATTTATCTCTTATTACTAAACCCTTTAATTGATAACGTTCACAACAATCAGCAGCCTTGCAGAGAGCACAGTTTGTGGTTACTGCACTGTTAAAAAACACTCCCCCAATGGCAGAGGTGCTTTGCTTTGCCATCAGGTGTGAGATTGCCCTTGTCCCCCTGGGCCTGTGCCAGAGCTCRGGCAGAGCTCACCCCTGTGCGTGCTGTGCATGTCCTGCACTGCAGGGAGAGGCTCACACRCAGCTGCCAGCACTGGCACTGGCAGCACTCTGGGTGCTGTTTGCCCTGGCTGCTGTGTCCTGTCAGGGGGGAAGGAAGCCTGTGTGCCAGGGGTGAGAACAGGCAGCAGGGAGGAGGAGGAGGAGGACAGCAGCACAGGGAAAAGGAGCAAACCAAAGACTGGTTTGAAATCACTGCCTAAAGGCAGAGTCCCCAGTTGTGCCCTGCCTTGCCCAGGTGAGCTCCAGGAGCTGAAGTTATGCCGGGATCATAAAGTTGCCTCAGGAGTCAAAATGCAGAGCTTTTGGGTTAGATCCTAAAGCAAAATGCAGAGCTTGGGGTTAGATCCTAAAGCAGAAGGGCTGTGATGGCTGATGTGTGGTGATCCCTCTGTAGTGATGCAGAAATCACTTTAAACTCAGTTCTTAAAAAAGTTGGTTTGTCACTACTCTGGAGTTTGAACTGAGGGATTAAATGTTACCATTGATCTTCTCCTAGAACCTTTAAAACCACTAATTTTCCACTGAAAGCAAAACAGATGAGCATGTGTGAAAGCTCAGTGGAGGTGTTTGACTGCAGAATTGCTCAGAAAGCAGCAGTTTAACTCTGAATTACTGCAGACTGGTTCCAGAGCTGCTTCCCAAAGGTGGCCTTCAGGGRCTGTTCTCACTGATGCATCACTGTKTGCTTCCCTACATAAAACACAGGCTTTTTGGTGTTGTCCCAGAATAGTCTCACAGAGGAGGAAATCATTGTTTCTCCTTTCCTTTTGCTTTGCTCTTCCCCAGACAGGAGTTGTAGCTAATGCAGGACAAATGTGCACCACCTCATATGAWATATCCTGGCTCAGATGAGAATCAGAGGTTTCCCTGCAGGGGTTTTTTGCTGGTCCCCAGTTACACAAATGTTTTGTGGGCACACTTGATGCACAGAGTACCAAGGAAGCCAGCAGGGGTTCAGGGACCTTTGTTGTGCCAGTATTTTATCATTTGTGCGAGAATTTGAAGCGTTTCAGTGAACTGAAAATGCAGCCTGAATCTCCTCATTGGAACTGAATAAATAATGGATAAAATTTCCTGGTGCCAAGTTGTGTCTCAAGCCTGGTGGCAAATGGTCAGAGTGGGCATCTGCATCCCCAGCAGATGGGGCAGAAATCCTTTGGGTTCCCCACATGAGAGCTCAGGGCCTGGGCATGGATGGGATTGGTACCAAAGCATGTGGGCTGAGTCCAGCTGTGAGCTGTGTCTTCTGTCTTGTAGCTGAAAGCACAACCTGCTGGGTTACACTTCTCCTTTTCCTTTCTCTCTTTTTTTTTTTATTTATTTCCTTAATCAAATCACTGCAGTGATGACCTGTATTGTTAAGCCTTGGTGCTCAGAGCTTGGTATCCAGCTGGGAATGTGGTATCTAACAGCAGAGCTTACTGAAGATGCAAATAACTTCCTCCCCTCAGAAAAGTTTCTTTTTTTTTTTTTCTCCTTTTTCTTTTTTTCTTTTTTTAATTAAAAAAATAGACATTTAAAGTTTGATTTGCTTTTTGTTTTTCTTTTGTTTGTTGTTTTTTTTCCCCCCCTATAAACCTGAACAATGTAGGTGTCTAGTCACATACAGGTCTTAGCAAGAAAGAAAGTTCGAGAAATTCAAGCCGCCATTAAGGTACGTTTGGCTTGCCCAGTTGTAGGGGGCTTTTCATCTCCATGGTTACAGGCTTTTCCTTTGTTTCCTCCCTTCCCCTACCCTGCAGGTGTCTAGTCACATTCAGGTTCTTGCCAGAAGGAAATCTCGTGATTTTCATTCCAAGCTGAAGGTATGCGCTTTTCTGCTTTTGGGCTTGTGGTTGCTGTGCCTGTCCCTCCTCCTGCTCCTGCTGCTGCTGCTGCTCCTCCCGCGGTGCTGGGCGACTCTGGGGCTGCTGGCCCTGCTGGCCCTGCTGTCCCTGCATGTGGCAGTGTCCCTGTCTGTGTCTGTGTGTGTTTAACCCCGGCTTCTGCTCCAGCATCACCTCAAAGCGTTAACACTGTCCGAGTGCCACGTGAACTTCTCTTTGTAACAGCTCAGCACCTCCRTCTGATTTTTAACCCATTAGTCTGGTTTTTGTTTTGCTTTTTAACAGTTGAGTGCTAGGAGTGGATTTAAATACACAGGGATTTTTTTTCTTTTTTTTTTTCAGAGTGGTAATTGGGGTAATTGTTTTCCATTCCCAAACGTTTTTTGTTTTTTGTCCATGCTTCTGAACTGCTATCAAGAATACTCAAACCAGATCATTTATTCCAAGTGCCAGAGAGCACAGTTCACCCAGACAGCTCTGTGGTGTTTCTGACTATAATCCAGCATCACCTCAAGTAGCACAGTATTTRCAAGATTCCCTGAAATTGAATTTTCTTAAAAGTAAATTATTGACATTTAATCTTTGGAGAGCCTCAGTCAGAGTCCTGTTCAGGGAATATTAAGTATGTTTGCTTAATCTGACATGATGAATTGTCCATGTCCCCATTTTCTCTGCCTTCCATAAAATACATTCTAAGGCTAAAAAGAACCTCTTGAAATGCTTCAGAGGGGTTTATTGGATTGCTTGTTTTTTTCAAGTTATCCAGCAGATATCTTGAGATTTTGGGGTTTTTTTCCCCACACTGTTTGAAAGTGAAGAGGGAGTTTTGCAATTTTTGCTGTAGATTTTTTTTTTAAATAAAAAGTGAAGGAACTTGTAAATCTTCCCTCCTTTTTGTTTGTTTGTTTTTTCTTTTCATTTAATGTGAGTGGATTTTTTTTTCTTCACCCAGATACAAGAACAAATCCCGTTTTTGTCCCTGCTGGAAAGCAAACCCTTGCGGGCAGTGCTTTCCTGGTGCTGGGGGTGAGCAGTGCAGATGCTGCAGTGCAGGGCAGGGATAACAGGCTGGCTTTGTGACAGGCTCCCTGCCAGAGGCACTGGGTGTTTCAAGGGCAGCATGCTGGCAAGCTTGTCTGGCTGTTGGTGGCTGGCTTTTTAGCTGCACTGGCTGAGCAGTTGGGGTTGGTAAAGAACTGCTAAGACAACTTAAACGTTCTGCTTTTTAACCCAGGGGGCAATAATACAGAGATATGTAGCATTTTAAGCTCGAATTGTCAAGCCTTGATGCCTAAAATGAAGTATGTCAGTAGCTGGCCTTGCTTTCAGAGGTGCTCAGCACCAGCAGCTCCTGCAGTTTTAGAGGACTGGTGAGAGCTCAGGGCTGCAAAAAGCAGGAAGCCCACACAGAGGTAGCAAATACAGGCCTAGGAGCCAAACACAATTATTGGATTTACTGTTCTAAAATATTTCCCTTTCTGAATGACCAAAATACCTTAAAATGTGAAGCCACTTAGCAATCAAAAAACATTTTGAAGTACTGCACCTGCTGTCTGATTTATATATTGAAGCTTTCYAAAGAACAGAGGTAGCCAAACCCTCAGAATATTCCATCTAGTCTAGATGACATYTGCAGTAAATAGGGATCTGGAAGGAATTCTCATTTTAAGGACTCTCCTGAAGAAGGGAAGATSTGTTTGGACAGAACATTTTGTTAAAAGGGCTCCATACCTTGTTGCCCTTTCCCACCTGCCACGGGCTGCAGCTCCCCCAGTGCTGATGGAARGAGGAGCAGCTGCCATCCCACTGCTGAGAACTGCTGGGCTCAGGAAGGTTCTGGAGAGCCAGGCTCTGCCCAGCTGCCTGCTCTTTGCCTTGGTGTCAGTGACCAGGAGCCATGGCATGGCACTGCCCCTTGCACTGCCCCTGCTGCACAAGGGCAGCCTCTCACAGGCCTTTCCTCCCCACACAGAAGAGGTGAAATCTGATGGGAAAAGGTGCCATAAGGGAGCTGCCTTTTGAAGAAGAGAGCTCTCACTCCTCYTGCCTGCTCCCTGGAGGTGGGAGARGCAGCTGSTTTTGAACCTGAGATGGAACTTTGCTTTTCCAGTTACTTTGTTAGTGCTACTGCCTGTTTTTCTTATTCTTCCTGTGTTGAACCATCTGTCTGGGCACTGTCTGATGTGCCAGAATCACCCAGAATCAGGGATTTGTTGGGATTGAAAGGACCTCTGGACATCATTTAGTCCAACTGCCCCTGCCAGAGCAGTTTGCAGAGGACTTCAGAAGCTGCCTGAGAAGGACATCACTGGTGCCAAAGGAAGAAAGGTGGACACATTCCAGCATCTCTGGGTGCTCACTGTTCCAACAGGGACCAATTTTGGCAGCAGGCTGAACAGCCCTATCAATGTCCCTGGAAAGGTGACAAGCTCTTGCTGCCCTGGAGTGGGTGCTGTCTGCATTCCCTGATGATGGGTGACCAAGGAGAAGATAAAATGCACAGGTTTTTTACACCTGTGGTTTTTTACACAGCATGTTCTGACAGGGCAAGGAGGAATGCCTGCAAACTGGAAGAGAATAGGTTTAGATTAGATATTAGGAGAAAAGAAATGACTGTGAGGGTGGTAAGGCTCTGGAAGAAGTTTCCCAGAGAAGCTGTGGGTGCCCCAGCCCTGGCAGTGTTCAAGGCCAGGCTGGATGTGTTTGGAGCAGCCTGCTCTAGTGGGAGGTGACCTTTTAGAACAGTCCCACCAGCAGTGGGCTTGGAGCTGGATGATTTTTAAGGTCCCTTCCAGCCCAAACCATTCTACAGTTCTATGCTTCCCACCCAGGCCAACTCACCCTTTTRACAGTGAGCTGCCCCCTGTAAAACCTGGGATTGGTGGCATCCAGGGCAGCAGTTACTACTCAGAAAAAATCCCTTATGCATCTGGTGTCAGTTTTCTTTTGAGATGTGTCTGATCCAGTCTGTCCCATTAGCCCCAGCTCCTGGCCTTAGTTTGACACAGTGTTTATACAAATAACCCCCTGTACCAAGAGATCTTCCTGTCCTGCCTTGGTCTGAAACCTGCTCATGGAGAGGAGAGCACTTTGGGCAAATCTTCTGCAAAAATCCACAAGGATGGAGGGMTCTCAGAGCTACCTGCACACGTGGCATTGGAAGCTTTCCTGAGAGGCAGAAATCTCTGCCATAAACCTGCATGCCATAAAGTCTGCTTGGTCCAGCAAAGTCCCTTTTCTTCAGTGAGAAGTGCCTGCAGTCCCTGTGGATGGATGGATCCTGAGTCTGCAAGGAGCTGAAATTTCACCAGAAATGCCATTGCTGCCATTGAAGACCATCAGGAAAGAATGTCCCCTCAGCCCTTCCAGGGATGTCACACATTTTAATGCTCTTTGCAGSAGGAAGACACACCTATTTTAGAGATTTTAATCTTAATATACTGAGGTAAAATGTTCCTGAAGTTAGAGAAATTGAACCTCATGGAAATGGGAAGAGAGGCTGAGATGCAGCTGTCCTTGGAGACAGATCTGAAAGGCAGCTCCCCTTCATGGCATTTCCTCTCATGCAGAGGCTGCAGGAGGCAAAGCAGAGTTTTTTACACTCCAGTGTTGTGTTTTTGTGTCAAATACAGAAGTGCACAGTGTCAGGTCACAGCATYTCCCACCTCTGCACTGACAGGAGCCAGAGTCACCTCTGTCCATTCAGTTCACAAGATGGACTGGGAGTTGTACATAAACAGGGAGTAAAGGTGTTCACAGCAGGATGTACATCTGTCCTAGGCTTTCATAGCAGATTTTTTTCATAGTGCAAGATTAATTAGAGACAAAAAAACCCCACATTAAAATGCCTACAGTTCACATCTATTACATTATGTTTTTAAATCCATTATTCTGCATTCCGCATTTAGGGATAAAAAGAAAATATTGTTGTCAATTATAAAATGCTAAAGATAGCTCTATACTTTTAAAAATGAACAATGATAAAAGCCTAGAAAAATTCCCTTTGATGTGAATGGAGTCTTCAGCATTTTGAAATACAATAAGRTGGATTAATTGCTACTCATTAGGCAGCAAGTTGGGACAGCTTTGAATGCGCATTCTCTTCTTGGCATTAGCTATTGCCTGGCTGAAATAGCCAGCTTTTGTATTTACTCCTGTCTTCTCTAATAATAAGCAAATTGGAGATCAGGGCTAGAAACACTGTAGTGCTCTCTACCTTTTGTCCAGAACAATTGTATATTGTCATGATTTGTTTATCTTTTTTGAGCTACAGCTAATTATTGTAAAGGTTATTTGAATCAATACGAGATCTGAGCAGAAATAACATCTGCAAAATTGCTTGTTAGGAAGCTGGTTTATGCTAAGTGTTACTGTAACATCCATTTTGTGAGCAACTTTTTGTTTCTTATGTCTTTTTTTTTTCCTTACATGAAAAGTTTTGCATTTTAAATATTGGTACAGGTTTTAGGGCTCCTTGATTAATTCTGTTTTGTTGTGCTTACTTTTCCTTGTGCTGTCTTACATTTTTTTTTCTCACAAAGTCATAGATAACAGAGTATTCAAAGACCCATTTATCATTCTAGGGTAACAGTTTTTATTTTTTACCTAAGAACTTGTTTGAACTAATTGATTGAATTATTCTTCTGTTTATGTTGGATTAAAAGAAAGTCAAGCACAAATCCTTTTGTGCTTGTCATGTAGARCTCTTGTTTCATGCAGGGCTTTTATAGATATTAAGATTTATAATTGGCTGATATTGGAAAATTATTATTATSTAATTTAACTATGTATTTTGCATTCCAAAACCAATTGTGAGAAGAAAACCTCAAGGGCCTGATTCATTAAAAGTTGAAGTCTCCTTGCATTAGATGCTTGGAGCTTTCCAAAAACAAAGTGTGTGCAAGTGCAGCCAGAAGCAGTCAGCTCAAACATGAGACACATCTTGGTCTCCACTGCAGAGATGAGATTTTAGGAATTTRGTGGAACTAGAGCAGTTTTGCACTGCCTGCACTCTCCATCCGCCCCAGTAACATCCATGAGTGATTCTATGCAGGAGGGTTTGTGAGTGGAGGGGCAGGCAGGGCTGTGAGTGCAGCCTTTGCTCACCCCAGGGTCAYTCCTGGGCAGCAGCAATCCCAGCTGAGCTCATCCAGCAATGGGGTCACACCAGGTCAGGGCCAGGTGGGACCTGTCCAAGGAGCACGGGAAGCTCCTGCAGGGTTTAGTGATTCAGCAGGAGGTGCTGTCCCCCAAGGCTCTGCTGGACCTCAGCACGGGACTGCAGCACCCTGGGCCAGACTTGTATTGTACTACATCAGTGTAAAGCACATGGAGGAAGGAAATTATTCCAGCTTCACAAACCAGCACAAGTGAGAGCAAAACCAAACCCTTTCTGTCTTGGACACGATAGGAAATCAGAATCTTAACCATTTGCAGTCATTAGAAATCCCCCAACGTTGCTGTTTTAGAGTAGGGGTGTTAACCCATTTGTCCTGGCCAAATTCCAACSTGGGTAATTACTGTAATCTGCCTGTGTAAATTACCCCTGCCGTTTTAATTGGATATATTGCTTCTCTCTCTGGCTAAACTGTGATGTAATACCGTTGTGTGTTATTAATCAGTTACCAAGTTTCATCCCTTGCAGTGATAGCAGAGCCTCATTGCCTCCTGCTTAGGAGTGCTCTGTTACAGGATGAAAAACCCCAACAATAGACTTGTTTTTAGRTAGCAGACAAGCTGATATTGCAATCTAAAAAAGCAGCTTTAAAATGGGATTATCCCATTTGATTTTGAAGACCATGAAGTCTACATGGTTATACAGGCACAGGCAACCACTTTGCAGTTCTCCTAAAGCACCTGGAGCTGAAGGTGCTCTTGTGCCAGTGCAACTCAGCACCTCATCAGCAGCTGTGTTTGAATTTGAATTTGATTGCTGTCATGTTTGAATGCAAAGTTGCTTTGAGAAAGGCTGACTTTCCCACAGTGCAAAAGGTGAAACTTCCCATTGGAGTGTATTGGCCTGGGGATGATGTTGGAGCACAGGGCTGTCCTTCAGCCTCACACCTGCAGGGTGCAGAGGGGATGATGCTGGAGCACAGGGGATGATGCTGGAGCACAGGGCTGTCCTTCAGCCTCACACCTGTAGGGTGCACAGGGGATGATGCTGGAGCAGCTCCTGCACCTGCTGCTCTCCAGGCTGAGTCCACAGGGGCTCATTGCACAGCTCAGGAAACACACTCAGCAACAATCCCTCTCCTTCAGCATCCACAGCTTTCACACAGGGAGCTGGGGGTTGTTTCTCCCCAGGGTTTTGTTTGTTTGGTTGGGTTTTTTTTATTCTTTTTTTCCTCCCCTTTTAATGAATCAGACCCTGGGTGAAAATWATGCCTTTGTTTAAAGCTGATATTTAATGCTGAGCAAACTGCTCTTCCTTTGTCTCTTACTATTTTGTTCATATTTTGCTAAGAGTCTCCTATTCTACACAAGCATTTTAATAAACTGTTTGTTGTTGTATCCAGGTAACAAGCATGGTAAGTATTTTGACTAAACCAAGTATTATGTACCTTAGCTGTGCTTGGCAGAATTTTTTGGCTAGCTTTTCCTRTACTTTCAGCCTGTGCTGTTTCTAAAGGAGCTGTTCAAAGGAAGAAACTGCTCACCTTTAGTACTGCTACATACAAGCTTGAGAGGGAGCATTTGTGCAAAGTCCTGTGTCATACATCAGAGCATGCACCTCCTGCCAGCATGCTTGCTACTGTGCTTGGAAAATAAAACCAGAAAAAAAGCCAAAACCAAAACATCCCTGCTTGTGTTCCTTCATCCTGAGTGACACACCTAAATACTGGTACTTATGAATCCAGTCCTGGATGAGGAACCCTGCTTCACACCGTGTAACAGTCTGTGTTCACTCATTTCCCCTGACCCCAGACATCCCCCTGGTTAA
This sequence comes from Alauda arvensis, assembly GCA_902810485.1. Lineage (NCBI taxonomy): Eukaryota > Metazoa > Chordata > Aves > Passeriformes > Alaudidae > Alauda > Alauda arvensis. The sequence goes on from CADDXX010000626.1 coordinate 334,181, forward strand.
CTCTGTTGCATTAAGAGCCCTTCCTTCTCTGTCCTGTGACCATACCTGACTGGCAGTGGCTGGGACTCCAAGTGCTGCTCTAATTAATACAAGTAACCAATAGCAACCCCAACCTTTTCCTAAAAYCATTCCTGTGTGCTCAAAAAAAACCCAGGAATTCTATAGCTGATGTCTTTCTTTGAGAACACTGTGAACCAGTAAAATGCCACAACTGAAAATTTAAAATGTTATTTTCATGTTTGTGGCCTAACTTCAGAATTGCTTGTTGTAAAGCTGAATCAAAAATGTGTCTAAGCATGAAGAAAAGTCAGTCCCTGTTTGCCAGTCAGCTGCAGTTGTGTGTTCTCACTGTACAGTGCATTACAAAAGGCAAGCTTCTCTTGGATGGCAGTGACGGAGCTCAAATGTCAGTGCTGCTGTCCTGCAGGCAGAGCTGAGCCTCAGGAGCACGCCCTGTTCAGCCCAGCCTGATTGAAATTCAGAATCAGCCCAGATAAACAAGTGGGCAGTAGTTTGCTCTCCCAGAGCTTCCTGTGAGTTGGCAGAGCAGACTGTGAGAATTCAGGTCTGCCATGCATGTCTGAGAGGAGGTTTTGCCTTCAGGTAGTTGGAGTGTTAGCCTCTGTGCTGTATTTTTTTCCCYTGCATGGTTTGCTATTTTTGCATTTTCTGTGTGGCTTTTTAAGTTTTTAGTTACGTGCTTGTAGCTGCAGTTGTTTAATGCTGTTTGTTGTGCCAAATGTTTTAAGACTCCATGTAATTGTCATATTAAAGGATCAGACAGCCAAGGACAAAGCACTCCAGCACATGGCAGCAATGTCATCAGCTCAGATAGTGTCAGCTACTGCCATTCACAACAAGCTGGGCCTGCCAGGAATCCCCCGTCCTACCTTTCCTGGGGCACCTGGGGTAAGTGCCTGAGTCCCCAAAAATCCCTGTATTCCCTTCCAATGTGCCATCAGAAACTGAGGTGGAATGAATGGATGAATGCTTTGACTGAGTTTGCAAAAGGAATCATGCTTGTTGAAAAATACCCAAGTGCTTCCAGCAGAGACAACAACTGTGGGCCTGTTTGTTTGTGTTCCCTCTTTCAGTTTTGGCCGGGCATGATCCAAACAGGGCAGCCTGGATCCTCACAAGAGTAAGTGAAATTCAAATGTTTCTCTGTGCAGTGTCAGGGGTGGCCTGTGCTCTCTGTAAGGTCAGGGAAGCAAGAACCTGCAAATTTTTCCAAAAAGGAGGCAAAGGTAGTTTTAGGCAAAGAAAGAGCCTTTATAGTCTTTACATTGGAAAAGTTGTGAGAGATCCCAAAGCTCAGAACTGAGGCTGAGTGGGCCCCTCCTTKGTGTCCCCACAGTTCAGTGTGCTCTGGGGGTGCCACCAATGCCCATCCCTGGCTGTGCCTCCCATCCCCTCCAGCCCCTGTGTCTGTGTGTGCCCTGCAGGGAAGAGATGTGTTTGGATGTGTTTGTGGGTAAATCAGCCTCCTCTTTCCCTGCCCTCTGGGGCTGAGGGGATTTCCTGTGCATGGCACAACATCTGATTTTTGTGTCCCTCTCTGTTCCAGCGTCAAGCCCTTTGTTCAGCAGGCCTACCCCATCCAGCCTTCAGTCACAGCTCCCATTTCAGGTAACTCATTTATCTCTGCCTCAGAAACACCTGAATTTGGAACTGAATGGGATGTGTTAACTTGTGACCTGGGCAGAGCCTCTGCTCAGGTACCACATTCCCAYCATRGGATGTGGGCACACTCTGCCTCTGSCCCTMCTTCTCAGCCTGTGTCAGGATMATCTTTGTTSTTGTGCCYSTGGTGCCTCTCCCCTGCCTTTCTTGTGCCTGTGTCTCTCCCAGGATGAGTTTTGCCTTTGAGCTGCTGCCTTTTCCTCTTCCTTTACAGTTTTCTTTCCTTCTCAYCCAATTTTCTACAATGAGGATGAAGAGATAGCATTTATTCCTTCTCTTGAGGTGAATTAGAGAGGGTGGTTAACATCCCTTCTCTATCTAGATCATGCCATTCTCTCTTTATTATCAATTTAAAACATTTTTTTTTCTTTTTAGGGTATGATTCAGCTCTTTAGAGTAATTATTTATTATTAGCTGTAGCATAATGATACCTAAAAGCTCCAGAAGAAGTCAAGACCCAATGTGCAAATGCACAGTGAGACACAGTCCCTGTCTTGGAAAGCTTGCACTCCAAATAGGAGAGGGGAATTGAGAAATAGGCACAAAGAGGGGTGATTTACTGATGTGGGGCACATTAGAGGCACAAATGGAGGCCAGTTCAGTTCTCCTGACTTCCAGGGCAGGAATATCTCCTGTGAGTCTYGATGCCAAGGAAGGGTGCAGCTGTAGGTCAGGTAAAGGCTCTGTAAATCTCTGTTATCCTGTATATAGCTTAAAATAATCCTACAGCCCCAAGGAAACCAAGCAGTAGATGTTTTCTATCTGCCATTATTACATTGCTGGGCTGGCACCTCTTTTTTCTACTTACTGGCCTGAGTTTTTCCAATTTTAACTCATCCCAAGTTAATTACTTGCTGAAATGAATACAAACATCCAAGGGCTACATGCATAATTCCCAATTACATTGAATTGAGGAGCTCTGAAGTGGGGCAGGGTCAGCTCCTCCATGAGGGTGTTTTCTGTGTGTTTTGCAGGCTTTGAGCCCAGCTCAGCTCCAGCCCCCTCAGTCCCTGCGTGGCAGGGCCGATCCATTGGCACCACCAAGCTCAGGCTGGTGGAGTTCTCAGCTTTCCTTGAGCAGCAGAGGGATCCTGAATCAGTAAGTATTTATTGTCCTTGTGCCYCTGATGCTCAGCTCTGCTCCTGTGCTCCCCACATGGGGATCATGGATGATGGAGTACCCCCATGGCTGTGTGTTTATTTCTCTGTGCAATATTGCTGTCACCCCAGGCCTTGTTTTCCTTCCTTGCCCTCTTTTTCCACATTTGCAGCAGGGAGAGGCCTCTGTGAAAGCAGGCAGGGTTTGGATCTGGCACCTGCCTCRCTGCTGACCTAGTTTAGCAGGTGTACCAAATTTCATTGTGTTCTTGGCTGSAATTCAGGGCTTGAACTCTTAAGTTGAAGCCTAATCTGTTTTCTAACCAAAACAAAATGAGGGACTTGCACAGAAGGAGTGCATATTATGTATTGGRTTTTTTAAAAATGAAATTTAAAATTTTCTTTTAATTTTTAGTCTGCACACTGTACCTACAAGGGTGGTTTCTGAGGTTGGCTGTAATATTGCATTTACTCCAGGAAGCCTTGAACCCTGMCATTAATCACCATGTATTTACCAGGAGCATTTCTCTGTAGCCTAGCACTGATTCTACTGCATCACAAATCAATGGAAAGAACTTCTTCCAGCTGGAACCTGAGAAYATTTTCCGAGATAATTTCTGGAAAGCAAATACTGTCCTGAATGGGTGACAGGGACAGGCCATTCTTGTTCAGACTGCTGGTAAAACACAGGAGCCTGAAGAAGAGAGAAGCTGTCATTTAGTTTTTATACTGCAGCACTGGAAACCACAGCACTGATGGTGTGTGTGCAGGGGTGTCACCCCAGGAGTGTTTACCCTGCACAAAGGGAACTGCAGACAGAAACCTTCCAACASAGGAATGCTCCTGGCAGAGCCCCATCGCTGTGAAAGTGCAGCCTGTCTCAGCTATTCACACACGTGGCAGGTGCTGCTTTGCCAATGTCACACCTTGCCAGGCTCAGTGAGCTCTGAGGGGCAGCAAATGCCTGGCAGCAGGTGCAGATCTCAGTGCTCACCTGGCTTTGGGCAGCCCTGCTTTCCCTGGARTCCCTGTGCCTTCCCAGGGGCTCATGGCAATCCTGCTCCTGCTGGGCTCCCCTTGGTGTCCTCCAGGCCCCTCTGGACCCCTCCTGCCCCCAGAGCTGAGCCCATGCAGGCAGAGTTTGGATTTCAGTGCTGAAGCACAAACATCCAGGTTTCCCTGGCAGTCTCCCTTACCCAGCACAGCTTTGCACACCTTCTTTGTGTGCCTGGGATGTTTTATTGCAGGTATGGTTTGCACAGCACAGGGAGGATAGGATGGGTTTATTACCTGTTCAATGAAGGCAGTGAGCAGGTGATGTGTGTGTGTTTGCACAATGTGCATTTGAAGTTGTGGAGGCACGTGCTGTGATTGCAGCATCTTCCCTGTGCCTGTGCTGAGCTCAGAAATGAATGCAGAGATGTGTAGGAGTTCTGTATCCTCTGAAAAAGGACAGTTATATATTCATTACATTGCTGACTTTGCACAGAAAATTACAGAAAATATTATCATCATCAAATGTGCTTCCAACATTTAATTTAAAAAAGGTTAAATTAAAAACCCTTCCTTCCTCTCTTTCCCAACACAAAATCAGGCCAGAAAGCCTCATGGCAGCAGAGGCAAGGAGACCAATTCCACCTTCAATAGTCACCTGGAAATACCTTTACTGAGAGAGGTGTGTTTGGCAGGGGTCAGTCCTCTCACTTGGGGACAGCTGTTGATCTTTCTCCTTGTCTAGACACAAAATTGTTCCATTTACAGAAGAGAGAAATGTAGAAAGGAAACAATAAGCAAACCTGACTGTAACTCTGTAAGTCTGGGGAACACAAGATAGCACAGCTGCAAATACTGCAATACTGACTCTGCAGCTGAGGATGGGTGAAATTGCTCCTCCTTTTACCTGAAAATCAATTCAGTTTCCAAATGTCAAGCTGTATTTCCCTTTTGTGGCATTTTGTGCTTAAGTGCAGTTCCTAAATGTGCCTGGAAGTTTCCCTGCAGGTCCAGCAGAGCATTGCAGTTCCCTGGATTGCTGCCTGCCCTGTGGAACTCTGCTCTCAGCAGATGGAGCTGTGTCTGTGCCCAGCTGCTGCTTCCAGGACAGCTTTGCCTTCATGGGGGCCTTCCTTTTTATTGTGGTGCTTCTGGGAGAGTTCAGCACTAATGCTTGAACCCATCCCATGTTCCCTAACAAATGTGAACTGAGCATTCAGGCAGGTTAGAAAGGATCTGACTGCTACTCAAGTAAATAGAAATTTTGAAGACTGTAACTGAAATAAGAATAATTCAAATTCTTTATATATATATATATATATACACTCAAGTCTGATTTTCAATCAGAGAAAAAACCCTATCACCACCCAACAAAAGAAGTCCTTTCTTCTCTTCCTTTTCAAGGTTTCTGGCTCTTGCTGTCACATTTATTTAAATTGTGAGCACTTCAGACAGCTTTACATTTAAAATACCAATATAGAGCTATAAGGAACATGGCTGATGGGCATTTTCAGTATCAGTCCACCCATGCAAACTGTCAGATTGTGTTAGGCCCAAATTTCAAAATTTTATTTTAAAAAGTGGTGAGGAAATAAAACATTCTTTATGTTTTAATTCAGGTTTTATTGTTGTTGTAAAAGGACTTTGTGAGCCCGGGGAGAGTTGTGCCTGAGAAGCAGAAAGGGAAAGCAATTGCTCAAGGGCCATAAAAACAGCCTGCCATCATTAGCCAAATGCAGTAAAACTCACCAAAGTTAATCAAACCACCTAAGTGATGAAAAATAAATGAGATCTKTTCAAAAGAAGCCCTCTATCYTTGAATAATRCCCATTGTTGCAAGGATTGTTTGTGCTTTCTGTACTCCCTGTACACAGCACAAAAAGCAGTGCAGCACTGCACTCTCAAGGAAGTCCTTGGTTTAGTGTCTTTGTGAAAGGACAGGAAAGCAAACTCACATTGGGGTGAATGTCTGGGAAGCACAGGCTCAGGATTGGAGGTCATTTCAGTCTGGAATCAGAAGTTTTGCTGAACACAAGGCTCATTTCCTTTGCTCTGCTCTACATGTTGGGATGCCAGTGCCCCACTGTGTGCAATGGCCATTTTCTAGGGACCATGGTTGGAATTCCCAAGGAAGGGTTTTGAAGAGCTCCAGTGTTGGCAGAGGCTGCAGTGCTGAAGCTGGGGGCTGGCAGCACATTTCCCATCCTGCAGGATTCCTGGGATGGCAATGCCAGCCCAGCCTCCCCAGCCCAGCTGCAGCAGGACATGGGCAGGGTCCTGRGGCAAGGAAAGCTGCTGGGGCCTGGCTGTGCTCTCAGTGCTGCCTTCCCCTCCTCCTTCCCTCAAATCCACTGGCAGGAAATTTCCCAGCAGGTCTGGAAGTGCAGGGGACCCAGGGCTGGGCAGTGGCTGTGAATTCCCCACTCTGCCTGCCCTGAGCTCCTGTCCTGGCCTGCCCCAAGGCCTTTGCAGCTGCCTGTGCCTCTGCCCTGCATCTCCCCAACCTGTCCAGCAGCTTCCCCCACCCTGCAGCCACCCCTAAACCACCTGGTCCTGTGCAGAGCTGGGCTCTCAGGGCTTGGGAAACATCCCCCTGCTCTGCTCTGCAGATAATGAATGCTCACATGTTTATTTGTTCTCTGCAGCTTTCAGTGGAGATGTAGATGGCCCTTSTTTGATAAGCAATATTCAGTAGTTTGTTTTCTTGTGCTGTTGAAATGCATGGCCCCGTGCCCTGCTTGCTGTGCACTGTGTAACCTCCCTCCCAAATGGAATTCATAATTCCCTCCATTTGCATCTCACAGATGTGCAGTGCAGCCTTTTGGGATGAAGGAGCATTATTGCTCACMATTGACAAACCAAGAAGTTCAGGTGCAGAAGGATGAATGGGCCACTGATTTTGAGGGTCCCCTTYGATTTGGCATGAGCTTGATTTTGCAGAATACTGAACATTATTGAGAGCTTCCTTTAGTCAGGATAATGTTCCCATGTGAGCCCCCAGCACYTGTGGAACTGGGACTGCAGGATCTCAGATCAGCCAGGCCAGAACTGAGRGATGCATGGGCACTGCTGCAGAAAAGCTGATGGAAATGTTGTGTAAGCTCCTTGCCCAGTCTGCAAGTCCCAGTTTCCCAGTTTCCCACTGGGACTGCTGTGGCAGCTGCTGGGAAGTGCTGGGAACATGAAGGTGTCAGGGAGCTGCCTTCCCTCATCAGCTGCCTCTCCWCTTCTGCAACCAYAAAGTCACTCAAAATCCCATTTACTCTGCATTTCTGATGGAATCCCTGRGCAGATCCAGGCAGGAGTCTGAATGCAGGGAGCTCCATGAAACAYCAGSTTCTCCATGCWGCTGTATTTTAGCTTCCAGCACAGRAAGTYCAGTTAACATTTCACAGGAAAGTGTTAAAAACCTKAACAACAGGTCCTGGTATGGACTCCAGCTACAGCATTAAAATGTCRTGTTTGTAACCCCCAGTCTGCTTCAGTGGAGGACAGCAGCAGCAGGAATTCAGTGCTCACTTACTGGTGTTTGGGTAGAAATAAGAAAACTTGTTGGCAGACTGAGTGATTTTCTTACATCAGCAGGAAATGAAAGAGTTTCAGATTTATGAGATGCAGCAGTGCTGAGGCTGGGCAGGGTTTGGGCTGGAGCTGCACACACAGAATGCTGATACCCCAGTGCCTGGGTCCCAGGCAGGCACAGCCTGCAGGATCTGGGAGGGTTAAACCACAGCCCTGCCCCTGGGGCAGCAGGAGGGAGCTGTGCTCATGGTCACTCCCACACAATGTCCCCTCTCAGGCCACCAGCACCTCCATCCCCCTGTGGGTGGGGAGCCATTCATTCACCYCCTGTGCTGATCTGTGTGCTTGTGGCAGAATATGAGTGTAAAACTGGTGAGGAGCTGTTACAAATGTGCTGCCTGATAAAGCAGATGGAGGTGGTTTGTCTTTGTTCTGCACCAGCCTAAATGCTTGCAGCCCCTGCCATTGGAAATTTGTCTTGGTTCTTTGAAATTCCTAAGTGGATTATAATTTTTCTCGTGGTATTATTTGACAACAGTCATATTTCATGGCTTTACTGCATTCTTTGGATAGCTAGAATTTTTCTAAGGGAAGGAGCTGAGCTTTCAGAGGCAGCCATCTCCAGGGCAAGTCGTGTAATGCAGACACAGCAGACAGAGCTGAAAGTTCCTCCTGGTTTTGTGTACTTAGAAAATACAGGATTTGACTTGTGATGGTTTATGGCATTATTGCCCCAATGCCAGATGCAAATCCTTTAAATGCTGCTGAGTGAGGAAATTCCTCAGCAACCAATGTCCTTCAGTGACTCTGGAATACTCAGTCTAAATCARCAGTGAATTCTCAATCTAWTGAGGATGTGTTTAAGCTTTTCAGACACCAATGGGCTCAAAAATACAGGCAGAAAACTTCGCTCCTTTGCCTTTATCTGTGCCTCAGTTCCTGTCGTGGGGCATGTTTGTCTATAAATTATTGGGATCATTTCAGTACCCATTTACCCTGCTCCAATATTGCATTTTCATTTGTTAGTTCACAGAAATATGCCATGTCTAATTAGCTTAGTAATGATTGTGCTTAGCACAGGAATTGCAGCAACATAAGGAGAAAATAATCACACATTGCAATATCAAACGAAACATTWCTGTCCTAAGAATGCTGTCAGGTGATGTCACACCATCTGTCCTGCTGTACCCACTCAGAAATTCTGCTGCAGCAGCATCTGGTGCTTTGGCAAGCTCTGCAGACAACTGTGGCAGCTTTGCAGCTGCCTCCAGCTCTGCTCTTACATTTAAAGAGTATTAGGATTTCATGTGCCATGTCCCCATAAATGTGTTTGCTTTATCCAAACTGAAGTTTGGATACTGAGCAGTTTGTAGCTTTGCCTGGCTTGCAGAATAAGGCACAGAGTGTGAATTGTTTTGGGAGTTTGCAGTGGCCAAAGTGTAAAATACAGCTCTGCCTTCCCCCCACAGCCATCTCTGGTCTGAGAGAGAGACCCTTTTGGGGAGGGGGGCAATTCAAAGGAGAATCTGAGCCCTTGGTTCTGTTTCCATAAAAATGCGGTTATTTGTACAACCTGGAAGAGCTCCAGGAGAGAAGACTGAGAGGAAACAATCCCCAGTTCTTTTTTTTTTGCTTGTGGAACTGCCTTAATAAGATGTTATGTTTTCCTTTTTCCTTCYACAAAATTTAGAAAGAAATATAACCGTGCAAAAAAGCCCAGGCTGTATCTCATTTTTGGCCTCATACCCAGATGAGTGTTCTCTGGTTCTAAATTCAGATTTCACTGTGCTAGATGATTTTTTAATAGATTTCAATTTCATTTCCTAAGTGCAGAAATCTAGCCAGTCCATTTCCTTTTCCCCAGAGTTTTGGACATCTGCTAGGGAAGACTCTGCTCACACCAAAGGAAGGCTCTGAGTGGTTGCCCAATTCATTTAGATTTGTCACTTCAATGTGTTCATTCAGCAGGTACATTGTAAACAAAATAGCTTAAATGAGGTTTGCTTTGGGGTTTTAAATATTTTATTTGTGCCTAGCTTTTGGGAATTGCCCCTTATATCCAGCATCTGTTCACTGTGCCAGGGTTCTGTAGTGTTCATTGACTGCAGATCAGCTCTCCCTTAACTGAATTAGCARAATGTTTTGTGATCTGTGTGGTGAAAACCCCCAGTGTTGCCTCCTGCCACTCTGGAGCTCCTGCACTCTGCTCTCATGGCTGTGGCAGGTGCTGATTCTCTGCTGGAGGGGCTTTGCTGTTCACCCTTCCACTTTTGTTTTGGGTGCTGAAAGGTTCTCTTGGAGGAATGGCAGCCCCTAAAATGTCACCTTGGACTCCTTTGGAGTGGACTTCACTGGGCCAAGGAGTTCCCCCAGGCAGGAGTGGCACTGCCCAGGTGATTGCTGTGATTGTGATGAGCTGTGATGGGGTGAAGTTAAGAACTAGGAAATGGAAGCTGAATGTGTTTTGGGAGGGATGGCAGCTACAGAATTGGCTCCCAAGGGAAGGGGCAAAAGTTGGGCTCTTTAATATTACATGGGTCAAACTACAGGGGGACAATGTCTGTAGGAACAGCACGAAAGTAACTGGCCTTGTTACTGTCACCCTGCAGTGACAAGGAAATCCCTCCCATCTCTTTCAGTTGAGATTGCCAGCAGCAATGTGTGAGCCATTTAACCCATGACAGCACAGCSCCTGCTGCCACAGCCCTCTGCCCTTGTCCCTCCCCTCTGATTTTGCTGTTTCTCCCTTGCAGTACAACAAGCACCTGTTTGTGCACATTGGACACGCCAACCATTCTTACAGTGACCCCCTGCTCGAGTCCGTGGACATCCGCCAGATTTATGACAARTTCCCTGAGAAGAAGGGAGGCCTGAAGGAGCTCTTTGGGAAGGGACCTCAGAACGCTTTCTTCCTCGTCAAGTTCTGGGTGAGTAAAGCACGAGGAGCTCTCGTGTCCAAGAGGGCTGGGTGAGGTGTTCAGCACCCCTGTGGAAGTTCCCTCTGTTTGCCCCCCAGCCCTCTGTGGCAGCTCCAGGGCAGCAGAGGCAGAGGTGCCTCAGCTGTGCCGGCTCTGCAGAGATGGGAAATGCCATCTAGTGGTGCCAGGAGCAGCAGGGAAGGCACGGGAATGGAGCCCTGCTGCTGTTCCCCGTGGGTGCCATCAGGGATGGGGACCCTGGCAGTGGGTTTAAGGGCAGTCAGGATGTCACTGGGGCAGTGCAGGGTGTGTTGTGTTTGGGCACCAATCGTGCTGGGGAATTGGTGCATGGGAAACAGGAAGACCAGGAATTGGTGCTTCTGCTGAGGGTGACTAAGGCAGAAAGCAGCTGAGCTCTGGTAGCTGGAAAGAATCCTCCTCTGGCTCTTCCCCATTCACTTCTGCTTCARGCTGCTCACCAGCACAGTTTTCCCTTTTGTCCTGGTTTCAGTAATAAGGTTTGGCTCCCAAAAAAAGTGGGAGGGAAAGGTCTGAGATCTTGCAGGAACACATTTGCCAGCTGTGGAGTTGACTTAGCAARGCATGGAGTACAAAGCAAGGTTTGCTTTGTGGAGCTTTATTGGTTCCTGCAGATTGTATCTCATGGGAAACACAGCCTGTGCTGGGAATGGAGGAGCTGCTGGCCCAGCTCCTGGTGACACATCTGGATGTCACATTCTGGGCCTCTTSCTACCCAACAGTGCAGGAGGGACAAAAGGGAGAGACTCCTCAAGCACCAGCCCTGCACCCTGCARTGCCCTGGTCCTTGTGTGGCACCTGCAGAGCAGGGACTCTGCCTCTGCTTTGTCCCAGGAGTCACTGGGAAGCACAGGGAAATTCCCACAGAGACTTCTGCAATCACACAGGGGGTTTGACTTGGTGTGTTGTAAATAAGGAACAGCATCCTGATGGTGTGTGTGGCACAGGGAGCTGTGTGACAGGGAKGTGAGACTGGAGGCTAAAGGGTTATGGAATGAAAACAAAAGTTTCTGCAGCTACAGGGACAGGTTTGGGAACCAGATAGATCTGAAATGAGGATGGGTGTTCTCTCATTGGTGACACAGGGAAAATAAACAATTGATATAAATGAATGTTGGCCTGTCAGGCTTTCTATGGATCTGAGCCACTGGTTTAATTTGAAGTGTTTGCAGTAGCTTGAACTATTCTTCTAACTGAGGAAAGCTCAGCCAGAGCTCACTGCAACTCTGAAACAAAGACCCAAACTCATCTGAAGATGTGTGGATGATATTAATTGATGTTTAAAATGAATGCCTCTATTTGCAGGAATCTGCAATGCAAACTAGGAGTTTTAGAAAGTAATGCATATTATAATTAGGGCAAGCTTTTAAAGATGCTTTGAAGTCCTAAACATTTTTGAAATTCAAATGTGGGATGGAAATAAAGGAATCTACACAATAAAGGGGCATTAAATTATGTCTCCCAAAATTTCACAGTTTTATAGATGTAAATATATGCCATAATTAGTGGTAAGTAACATGAGGATAGTTAAGTTTATTCCTATTCTTATTCAAAACAGCTGTGGCATGAAAAATAATGCTCCTTCTCTTTGTGATACACTGGAACAAACAATTTACCCATGTAATCAGTGTTCAGAAATGGCTTGTGCCTGTGGTCTCCTCCCACCCCCTCCTGAATTTATCCCCATGTGCCTGCAGCCCTCTCAAAAGGTGCAGAGATTCTTTGTGCCCTTCATTCACACAMACAATTGTGGCTGTTGCCTTTTTTAAATTTTTTTTCCTTTCTCTCTCTCTCTTTCTTTCTGTGTAATTTATATTGCATAATCCAGAATCTTGGAGTTCCCTCCACACACACACACACACACACACACACAGCTTGACTGGCAAATGCTGTGCAGCTCACAAATGGGTCTGGAACGTGAATGGCTCCACGGCCAGCATGCAAATGTATGCAAAACAAACGAGATGTGGAGGGAAGCAGCCACCCAGTGCCTTTGCCCAGCACAGCCCCTGGCACACAGGGAGTGTGTGATGCTCAGGAGGATCCCAGTGCTGAGGAGAGCAGGGGCACAGCAGCTTGGCCTGTCCATCACCAGCCCAGCCCTGGCCAGGGTTGCTGAGCTGCACAGCCACATGCCAAGGGCCCAGATGCTCCCCTGGAAAACATTGCTTCACTCTCTGGAATCCCTGCTCCTTGCTGGAGCCCTGGGGAGGAGGGGAGCACGGTGTGGGTGCCTGAGCACACAGCTCCCCACAGGCAGCAGCTGCTCACACCTGCATGCTGTCCATGGGTGACCTTGTGTGCTCAGCTCAGCTGTGCTTGCACTGGAGATAGGCTGCTAGAAATCTGAGTGCCTCTTCCACCTTAGTGCATTCAGCTAACGTCAAACTCAGTGCTCAGAAATAAATCTAAATTAGAGCTTAACTCTTGAAAGTAAAGGAAAAAAAATTAAAATTCCTTTTGTGCTTTTGGGTTCCTCCCCTAAATTGTATTGATCTTTAAAACTCCTGTTCATCACAGGTGATCATCCCATCATGTTTGAAATGCCATCATATTTGAATTCATGAAAGAGGAAATTACAAGGAGAAGACTGATCAGACACCTTTCTGTATTTCAGTTGTGTTGTTACTGTATTTATGTGGCCCTGCCTGGCCTGTAGCTCAGGCAGTGCCCCTCACTCAGGAATGTTTGCCTTTGGACAATKTCAATCCTACTGGAACCAGAGCATCCCTGGCAGATCCCCAGTTGGTTAAAAATGACCCCAAGTAATGGTGATTTCTCCTCACCTAAGAATTCTGCCAGCATTCCATGGCCATCAGGGTTCCCAGCCCCTGCCTTGTTTCTCATTTTGCTTTTGTTTAGCTTTAGCTTTCTGCCTTTTAATGACCTTTTCTGCAAGATTTAATCCAGGAGAAGGCTCTTCCCCATGTAGCAATTTGCAGGCTGTGGCAAGGGTGAGAAAAAGTTCCCTTGGAAAAAGTAAGTAGATGGAGTTTCATTAGTCATTCAGTACAAAGGATGTTTTCCAGACCTGAAATCATTCTTGTAACTCTTTGCTGAACACTTTCCAATTTTCCAACATCCCTTCTGAAATGTAGACACRAGCCCTGGAATCAATACTGCAGTGAGGAGCTCAAGCTGAATGCCAGGGCAGTCATTTATAACACATCCCTGAATTCCCACATCTACAACTCTCACTGACATAAAGGTACTGGGTTTTTGCACATCCCTGGAGTCTGCCCAGATCCATGAGTGTGCTTTTAAGTGCAGGGCTTTTGCAGTGGCTTCTTGGTGTCAGAGAGGCAGAGCAGCTCTGGCTCTGCTGCAGGCCCTGGGTTGCATTCAGCAGGTGACCTGTGTTTCCTTTGTGGCCAAATCAATCCTGCTGTGCATGGGGCTGGCATTGAGACATCAATAACTGAGGGGAGCTCTGGTCCTCACTTGATGCTGCCAGTCCTGCTCTCTGATGCTCCCTGTCAGAGGCAGCTGGTGCCTGCTGAGGCTGCAGGGAARTGCTGGGAGCAGCAGATCCTTGCAGCAGGATCTGCTGCTGGTGGGCACAGCTCTGTGCTCACAGGAGGCCCAGGGGCCCCACAGCTCTGTGGGGTCAAGGCTTTTGCTGCATCAATGCCATAAGGCCTGGCAGAGTCTTATCAGAGACCAGTCCTGTGCTGCCCAGCTGTCTGCCTCTGCCATGAGGATTCCATTGCTTTAAGACARGAAAAGGAATGTGAATTGTGGCCTCTCCAGAGTGGGGTGGCTTGGCTGAATTTGGGATGGCTTTGGGTTCACTTCAGAGAGGTGGGCTCTGAGCTAGGCTCCTTGCAGGTGATCATTCCTTTGCTCCAGGGATTTCAGCAGCTATCTGCCAGACAAGAACATAATCTGTAGCCCACAGAAATACTGGGACATCTTTTATTRTCTAAAGTTTCAATAAATTGCTGATTTCCTGAGGTTTTTACTGCAACAATTAGGCAGCTACTCCCCTGATAGATTTTTTCCACTGTCACTGTCATCGCCATTAAGCTCCCTCCCTTATTTCTGAAAAGAATGGTGAGCTAGTGACAGCTTATGCTGTTCACCCAATGAAAAATGAAATCTTTTTCCCCACAGGCTGACCTAAACTGCAACATCCAGGATGATACAGGAGCGTTTTATGGAGTCACCAGTCAGTACGAGAGCTCAGAGAACATGACAATCACCTGCTCCACCAAAGTCTGCTCTTTTGGAAAGCAAGTAGTAGAAAAAGTAGAGGTGGGTGTTGTGATAATAATTTTTTTACSTTTCCTATGCACAGACCACATCTGTCATGTACAAAACAGTTTTTGTGGGGGAATTTTAGCCTAAAGTTAAAGGCTGAGCCTTTACAGATGTCCTGGTCACTGTTTATGTCCTTCTTAAACTAAGCAAGTTTTCTAAACATGGTGACCATAAAAAAAAGTTTTAATAATTTCCATTATTCCAAGCTTTGAGAAAGCCARAAATGCTCATAAACCACCATCTGAGCTATTGGTAGCTGAAAAGCAGAAGTCCAGGAGTCACAGCCTTGCCCTCCCTCAGCAATCTAAGTCAGTCTGGTTTTCTTGCAGCTGTAGTCCTGCATCTTTCTGTAGTTCATAGATTGCCTATTAAGTAATGCAATAAAATATCTATGTTTGTATGTGTGCATTTAAGTGTAAATGTATCAGCTTATTTTTGCTGTTCCCTTTGCAGAYAGGTGCCTCAAAACTCCTGCAAAATCATCCTACCACAGTTCTTGGCTTAATTMATTTTTACTCAGTCTGGGACTTTATAATCCTCATCTGTTTGATTTGTTAATTTGCAGGTTAGAGAACAATAGTGATATTATAGTTTTATATATATTTATAAATTATGTATATATGTCGAATTTATAAATTTATGTATATATTATACAAATATAATTATATTTAGATAATATATTTAAATATATTTATAATATATTTATAATAATATAATAATAATAAAGTTAATTTATAAATATATTTCAATATATTTATAATAATTAATTATTATAGTAATTAAGATCCCTTGCCTTTTCAGGCATTGCATAGGTCAGGCAGGGAGTCAGCAAGCAGGGCCACTTCCTCTTTTTCCTGTGTGTACCAAAAAAAAAAGAGAAAAGCAGATTCTCCAGTCCCTTTTCTTTCTGTGTCTGAATGATGACATCCTACGTGGTTTTGAATGTTTTTAGACTGAGTATGCCAGGTTTGAGAACGGCCGGTTTGTGTACAGGATAAACCGCTCTCCCATGTGTGAATACATGATCAACTTCATCCACAAGCTGAAGCATCTACCAGAGAAATACATGATGAACAGTGTCTTGGAAAACTTCACCATCTTRTTGGTATGCACTGCCTTTTTCTGTTTCCTCTCCTAAGACACTCTCAGCTTTGTATGGCTTGCTCAGCTTGCAGTGTTGGGAGCCAGTTTCCAAATCCCTGTGTTCAGTGCTGCTTACCAAACAAACATCCCCCTGCCTTCAGAACAATTCCCCTGGAATTGGGAGCTGTAGAGGCTCAGGATGAAAAGGCTCGGGTGGCTGTGAGTGTGAACAGACATCCTGGTTATTTTCCACAGAATTCAGCTTACTTCTCTGTTTATCCCACTGAGTCTGGGGTTTGCAGGGAGCCCGAGGCAGTGACTGAACCATTGTGTTCATGCAATGTGTCCTCACCGGGGCTCAGGCACAGTGCTGCAGGGGCTGGTGGCAGTAGTGAGTGCTTGGGCAGGGCAAACAGCAGCAAATGCCCAACAGGTGAGCTGAAAGCACAGAGAATTGGCCATGTGGTGCCTCTGTGACCCAGCTGGCTTTCCCTGCTGCTCTGTGCTGGCACCTGAGCCAGCTCTCAGAGCTGCTGCTGCCCAGGGGCTGGGGTTGGGGCAGCACTGAGGTCCCTCCTTGTTGCAGCACTGCTGTTCCAGGTGTGTGATTTCTGTCTGCCTCTTCCTTCCCCACACAGGTGGTAACAAACAGGGATACACAGGAGACCCTGCTCTGCATGGCCTGTGTATTCGAGGTGTCGAACAGCGAGCACGGAGCACAGCATCACATCTACAGGCTTGTGAAGGACTGAGCAGTTATTTATATACACACTTCATTTCACTTCTTTAGCAAAACACAGACTGTAAACCTCAACACTAAGTGGCAGTGCCTCTGGCCCAACTTTCACCCGCATTTTTCTAAATCCTGTTTTAGTGAAGTCATTTTTAATGTGTTCATATATAATTGTAGCTGTGAAATTCTGGTACAGTTGTAAAAATTATTTCTAAAACTAAGTGTTCTTCAAATTTGTAAACCACAGTTCTTTG
Source organism: Alauda arvensis (assembly GCA_902810485.1). NCBI lineage: Eukaryota > Metazoa > Chordata > Aves > Passeriformes > Alaudidae > Alauda > Alauda arvensis. The sequence continues at coordinate 350,764 of CADDXX010000626.1, forward strand.
GGAAGACTGTATTTAAGAACCTAATGCCTCTGTCTGTGGAGGCCTATTTTTAATTCTGATAGAAAAATGTATGACAGAGCATTTGCCATGGGGAAAAACTGACAGCGTTTATAAGAATTTATTTTGGGTTTTTTTCCAACATGAAATACTTGTTTTACAATGCAAGTGGAATTGAAATGAATCTTTAGCTATAACTGTAAATGAGTACACAAAGTTAGTAATCTCTATAGAATTATCTTTGTAACTAATTAGGGTGGAAGATATGGACGAATGTAATTCACTAAATTATTTTTTAAAATGAAACATTTTTCTGTTTGAAACCAAATGAAAAATACAGCCTTAAGAAATGCCTGATAGAAACAGACAGGTCCTAAAATTAGGCAAATTTTGTATTTTTTTCTCAACGCTAAAACTAATCTTCTAATCCATTAAACTTTCAAACAGGTATTGCAGAGAAAGAGAACATCACCCCTTACCCCTAACATATCTAGTGTATTTTAAAAGAGTATAAAGTTGTATTGTACTAATATGAAAATTTGATTATTTAATGATAAAGATGGCTCATTTTGCAATAAGTAGGTAAATACTGAAAATTTAGACGTGCATTATATGTAGTCCTGTGTGTGCAGTTATATTTTATATGGACAACTATGTTTTCTAATAAGTTGAGCAAAAAATTTGCAGCTCTGGAATCAAGAGATGAACAGAAACAACTGACATTGCAACAGCAKCGAGTCATTCACAAACAGCAAAACACTGATGTGTTTGACAGAAGAGTGTGTACACCTCTGAAAGGATCAGCAGCTTTAATATCTGTGAGATGCTAGAAAATCACAACCAACATCAGGCAAACAAGATTGGAAAGTGGAGAAATTTTTTTTTTCTCCTTTTCCTCTTAATCATGGTGCTTTTACACCTCTCTCAGTTGTTTCCCCAAATCTGGCAAAGACCTTATCCCACACAAACACACTCCTACCCCGTGGGGTCTGCTGTCCTCATGGATGTGGTAGTGTTCATCCTCCTGGTGAATTCAGGGAAGGCTCCAGGAAATGAAGCACAGCTGCAGATATTTTAATACTGGAAAGGCTTCTCACCATGGCCATGGGTGTGAGCAGTTGGGGTCTGCACAGGTGAGAGCAGCATCTCCCCCCTCCCATTCAGCACAGAGGGCTGCCTGACCAAGCACAAGCCACCTTGTGATGAGTTTATCAGCAAAGAGGGCTCTTGGGAGAGTTTTTTGCAGGCCCCTCCTCCCTATGATATGCTCCTGTAGTATCATACTTTTTCCTCATTACCAAAAGTCAATTTAATGCAAAACCAGCACAGTTCCCATGCACAATTTAAGCATAGAATTTACTCCCAGGCCCAGTGCTGTAGTCCTCAAACACTTAAGTCTAATTCTTTTCTTTAAATTATGCTCCTGCATAATCCTTTCTGTTAGAAAGAATTCTATTGGAATTCTATTAGAATTGCCCACTGTTGAAATGTGTGCACTAGACCAGAGCCAAGGTGAGGCAGTGGTCAGACAGGATCATACCTTGGGTTCCAGGAGGGTGCAAACATCACGGAGGGGAAGGGAGACTGCTGCAATCCCTCAGCCTGAGCTGGCCCCATGAGGTGGATGGTTCTGTGATGTCTAGCTGTCACCCACCTGTGATATTAGGGCTGATGATCTTTCAGTTGATACTCTGCAAAGTGAACAGAGAAACGTGTCCATGGCAAGGTCTCTTTTAGCTCTCATGTTTAACACTAACAATCACATCAGGAAAAGCACTGCATTGTAACAGCCTAATGGTAGCCCTTTTTTCTAAGCACTTGGTGTTACAAGTCAAAAACTACTTTTTGGTTTTTGTTCTAAAGTTGTCTTTTATTTAGGGTTTGAATTGTGGGTTTGGTAATTTTTATTTTTTTTTAATAACAAGCAAACTCTTTTAAGGCATATAAAGTATGTAAGTCAATTTGCAAAACCAGGTACAGGTATTTTTTTTTTTAGTAGCATCTGGCACACTACATATGCCATAACTCTAGGGTATAAACAGTCACAATGTTTATTGGTGTTCACATATGTAATGTTAGGGAAACTACTTCCTTGTCTTTTCTTTCCACTTCTGTAAATGATCCATACCCTGTATATGTTAWTTCTTAAAAGCCTTAATCCTTCAACTGTTGAGCGTGGGGTGTGTAGTCCAACAGGCTGCCTGTAAACTGTGAGCTCTTTTGTAAGCTGGAAGTACTTATCTTGTTACTGTTACTTTTTTGTAGGAACCTTTTAATTGAGAGCTGCCAAAGCATTACAATATGCAGTGCCTTAGCATTATATTAGAAGTACCTTTTAGCCTCTTTAACRTTTAAATTTTATACATTGTTTTATTAATTGGTTCCATTTTTAAAATATCCGTATTTTTTCCCCCAGAAATGCTCTTGGACTGCCTGGTCTAGGCCAGCTGTCTGTACAAGTCAGTCCCACTGCAGTGAGATGCCTATACCAAAAGGAAAGGTTACAGATCCCCAGATCTCTGTGAAAAGTGAATTKTATTCATGAATGCTGCCTTTTGAAATTTCATGACCAAATAATTAATTGTGACTCTTCTGCACTCTAGCATGAAAGTGCCTTTGGTTTGAAATTCCAGCTTAGAAAAGTGCTGCCATAATAATGACAATTTGTAGAGAGACCAAAAATATTTAGTTATCACCGTAATGCCTTTGGTTTATTGGAATAAGTTGAATCTACAGGCGTCCATTCACAAAGAGCACCAGTCATAGCAAAGGGAGTTTGCTAATGATCAGCCTGCTGAAGAAAAAGATACTGTTTGCYATTTCTGACAGCATTGCAAACCAGCAACTGATTCGTCTGTGAKACAAAAATGAAAATATTCCCATTTATAGTCTCTTCATCCGTCACACCTCTGCATAATGAGAGATCCCTATCCTACAGAATTTCAGTGGACAAACATGGCTTCATCTCCTCCAATAATATTTGGTGTCCTTGAAGATTCTTTGCTTAGACAGAAGATTTTGTTTACAGAGTTGTGCATGCTGAAAGTCACATGCATAAAACCAGAGGAAGGTGGAGGACTGAGCATGGTGAGGGTAAATGCAATTGTGTGGGTTTCAGCATTGAAATGTTGAGTGTGAGCACTGTGGATGGAGGTGCTGCTGGGGAAACTCTGGCCAGCACAACTCAAAACACAGGGTTGTTTTGTTTCCTCCCCCAGATGGTGTCTTGGGAAAAAAAAAAAAAAAAAAGCTCCTCTTAATAATGTGTCTGTATTTGATACCTTCTGTGARCAGGGGCCATACTCTCCACCACAGCTGAAATCAGTGGGGGAGGAGAAACATTTTAACAACTTCAAACAAATATCAGCAAAACCAAAAGCTGTCAGAGGGATTATATAGTTGTGAATACAATATTAACTTGATTTTTAAAGTATTTGATGAARACTAAGATTAACTTTTTATAGAGAGAAATATTGTGACACTGTGTGGTAAATATTGTGATAATTCAAATTCCCTTTTTCTAAAATATTATTTTTGTTATTCCTTCAAGGTCAAAAATCTCACCTCTATAAGAYAAGTCATCCTGTTGAACTCAATGAGACTGAGGTAGGGCAAAGATACTTCTGGCCCACGAGCAGAACACACTTTTCCAATTATTGCCAAACATTTTGGCTGTRCTAGTCAATGTTTGTGATAAACTACACCTCTGTCTCATTCAAACAAGCATAATGGTACCGGGTTAGGGTTGGTAAAAATTACTACTAACAAATGTAGTTCTACTTACTTGAATTGCAAACGGATTTTGTTTAGGTACTGCACCACTATTTTGAAGGATCCAATGCCTGTTTCTCACCTCCCAGCACAGCTGCAGCTCAGCCTGGCAGTAGCTTTGTCCCCTGGAGCCCCGGGGTGGGCTCTGGGCAATGATGAAGGTGTACCTGGATGTTGAATGTAAGTGCCTGGCCAGGCCCAGGCAGATCCCACATTGGACGTGCTAATGCAGAACTATTTATTGTCCCACTGCAGGCCCGGGGTGTGCCTGCAGCAGTGCCCCTGGCAGTTCCCTGAGCCCTCAGCCAGTCACACTGAGGGCCCTGCTGTTGTCCCCCCTTCCCTTTTCCCGTGAGGATTCACATGCCCGGGCACAGGCAGGTGTGAGCAGCAGAGCCCGGCTTTGTCCTTTGCTCAGGATGATCTCCTTTCCCCCTCTTCTCTTTCATCACCACATGTTTTGCCCCCCCCCCCCCCCCAAGAAATTGAGGCTGGATAAGTAAAAGTACAAGAAACACTCTGGACATCTTCATCTTTTAACTTTTCAGGTCATTCTTGCTGAGATCATGTAATTAGTTTTAGTGTGTAAATCTTAAATGCACTCAGTTGACTAAAAGGAGATGGATCCCTGTTACCTCCTTACAGAATATGTGTTTTTATTTTGTTTTGTTCTATGGGCCTCTGATTCAGGCTCATGACTGCAGACAAAAAATACAATATGTGCCTGAAAAAAAAAAAAAAAGACAAAAGAATTTTATAACATTGAAAAACCTGAATAGCCTTTAATTCTTCAGTACATTTTATGTAAAACAGGTTGGGTTTTTGTTTTGTTTTGGGGTTTTTTTTGCCATGTGCATTTGTTCACATTTGTAAATGACTTAATGGAATTCTCACTTTATGTTTATTTGTGTAATGTGTATAAAATGGGTTTGTGACTTAAGCATATTCATATATGGTCAGTGGTTACTTTAATATTGTACTGCTGCTGGTAACTTTTGATGTAGAACTTGCCTTTTGATGATAAAGTACCTCTATGTTAGACAGTGAGGGAAGGCTCTTGGAAAAAAAACTGAATGTTCTCCAATGTTTCCTTAACATATTTGCAGAAGCTTTCAAAAGGAGTTTCAGTCAAACCTCTTGGCAGTACAGTATTCTTGTATTTGTTATTGTCTGTGTGTAGGTACTGGTACCTTTTTTTTTTTTTGTTTAAAATGTTTTAAGTGTTGGCTTTAAAGTGAATTTATCTTTAGTATTATAGTAATATGAAAATTATAGGTTTTGTGTGCAGAGAATTTTTTTATAAAGTGCTTTGTAAAAAAAACAAAAATGTATTCTAGCTTTGGCGGTACATATGTGTGATAACTTTAATATCCATGACAGTTAAGTGCAATTATTTCATCACTCTAAAAATGCTATTTTTGTGTCGGTTACTGCAGGTGTTTTCATGTCTTTGCAAAGTGACACATTTTGATGCCTTCTTGATAAAGTGGTAGAATTTTTGTAGCTTTCTAGAAACTTTGTATTCATACAGTATCAATTGAAAATAAAGAAAATGAAAGTGTTTTGTGCATTTGTTGTAATCTCTTACCTCCATCTCTTCTTAATGTTGGGTGTACCCTTCAAAACCCTTTTCCAAAYTAGCACAAGGCCAGACTTGCAGCAGTGCCTGTGTACCTTCCTAAAGCTGCAAGGGAGAGCCAGCAGGATTTACAGAATCCTGCAGGGATGGCACATCTGGAAACTGTGTTCAATGTAAAAATCCATCATCCTAGTTCCTGCTTGTGTGTTTTCCTAAAAAAATGGTGGTGGATTTTTGTGAAACATCATTTAAACCACACCATTCCAATGGGAAAAGCCACCCATCTCTCTTAATTCCAGAAGGAGGAATGACCTGTTCAAAATATTACAGAATAAATGGTACAAATACATCATTAACTGAGCAGCAGAACTGACTGAGGAGCACAGGAGTTACCTGAGGTTGTTTCTTCCAGAACACTGGGAGCAGTGAGCACTGAGGTCCTAAAAACGAGCCATGTTTTCAAGAGACTCATTTTTTGTTTTTCTTAAACCACCTGCCCCTCAGCTGACAGCTGTACCTGGTWTGATGAGAGGATCAAACAGGATCAGTTTGCCTCCTGCAGTCACAAAGTGAAAACTCCTAGCTAGGGAAAAAAAATTTTAAAAAGAGAATAAGAGTGATATTTTGGATCACATTAAATCAGTGGGAAAACACCAGAACTTGATAGAGGAAAAAAAAAAAGTACATCTGGCTCATCTTCTGATGAATAATTTTTGAATTAAATTTTTGAATAAAGCACAAGCCCCTCCCAGTCTCCCCTATTCTCCTTTGTGTGGCAGATGTTCCACTGCCATTTTAAAAATGCCAGCAGAGCACCCCCTGTGTGCAGGATGAATGGGGTGAGAACAAGGCACAGATAGGGGCTGCTTTGACCCTGTTTTCTCTTCTTTGTTCCCATTAAGTACATGACTTCGGCCCYTTGAAGTGTGTGAGCTGTTTCAGAAGTAACCTGGTTTCAGAAGTCCCCTTTTCATTCCTCTTACCTGCAGAGGTCAGTGAGAGGATTAGTCCTTACCTTGCAATGCATCTTAGTGGTCTGGTTTCAAACTTCAACACAACACTGAGCAGCTGACTTTGCCAGGGGCTTGACAAACTGATTGCTTTTCCTGCCCCAAGCAGATAAGTTTATTAGCCATATTTAAAGGTAGTTCTCCAATTTTTTCCTGTTGGCAGAGAACAAAGAATAAAGTTTGGTTTGTTTTTTTCAAGACTTCTAAAAATTCCTTTCAGCTTAAATCATATGTTCTCTGCAGTGTTATCAGAGATTTAATTTTTTTCCCCAAGATACTTGTCTTATCACCTGTGATGCTGAACTTCTCAGTGAGCAAATGCTCCTACTTGGCAAAATGGGCAAGAACRGCATCCAGGTTACAACCTCTTCCTTTTTAACACAGCTTTATGTTAATTGGAGGAGGTGAAGGGGGGAGTGGGCTCCTATTGTTCAGCCCTTCTATTTGATTTAACATGAACCCACATGAAAAGCTCAGGCAGTGAAGGACTGGATTTAACCACACTGCACACACATCACAGCACAGAGAAGCTGATGGCTTTTCTGAGGAATATCTGCATTATTTTTACTATGATTATATGATATTTCTGATTCATAGCAAAAGGGTTTAAGTTAAGTTTTATTGCCAGAACACCACGCTGGGTGGAAACTCGAGGGTGCAGTTCAGCTGCAGAGTTAATGAGACAGAAGAGCAGCCTCAGCAGGGCTCACACTGCCTATCTCCTGCAGTGATCTCCTGCTYGGAGGGAGGAGGTGCTGAGTAACATCTGGGAGGTGCCCGAGACTGCMAGAGACAGGCCCTGGGTGAGCATGAAGGAACAGGGAGATGTGGGGCAGGAACCAGCAAACTCCAAACTTCMTCCAGACCAAGAAACAAGCCAAGATGCACTGAAAAGGAACATCCATTCTTGCATCCTTCTATTTCAAGATTATACCAACCCCTGTAACAACTGGATTTATCTCTCCATATGATAACCAAGTCAAGGTTTGTGCTGATACGAAGCAGCAGTTTGTGATCTGAACATCTGACAAAAGTCCCTCAGCCAGGAGCACAGGAGCCCCCACATTTTCTCCTGAGCCCTTCCATTGCAGAGGCCCAGAGAATTTGGGGGTGCTGAAGGGAAGGCTGTGGCCCCAGAGAGCAGCTGAAGGRGCCTGGTGTGTGCAGCACGGGGTGGCAGTGAGGCTCAGCAGGCCCTGCTGTGCTCATTTCAGAACTGCAGAATGGCCCCATCAGTTTTACCTGCAAGCACCAGGTCTAACCAGGTTAGATAAGAGCATTACCAGCRTGTGTAACCTTTGGACTTTGGCTTGAGGCTTCTACTTTCCCTTCTGGAGAGAACACATCATATTTCACTGTCTCCTTTATTTCTTTCTCCTTTATTGCAGCTGTGCTCAGTACCCCACACAGATTGATTTTCCTGGAGGCACAAACAAGCTGATAGAATCCAGAGGAGGTTTAAATAAAGGGAATCATTGTAAATGGTCTTTGAATTAATAAATATATATAAAGATAAAGAGAAGCATAGAGATATATAGGACTATAGAGAGAGATTATCTATAGGTTGTACAAACAAATCATGACCCATCTGTTCAGTGTGCCCTCAGTGCTGGGATATCCTGGGAAGAAATAGGCTTTACTGAGCASACTTGTGATCCCAGCTGGATACAGGAAATTTGCCACAATCTCAAGTCATTGAAGGATGGACCCCAGGATAAAAAAGCATGCCAAATAGGAAGAGTTCACCCTAAAAAGAATACCTAAAAGGCACAGTCTACCTTCTCAGCTAACTAAATTCAGGCTGACAGAACATGCTCTTCCACTAATTAGCAGAAGAGAAAAGAACTACCAATTTAGAGATGCTCATGACCTGTAGGCAGAGGCAGTCACTGATTTTTAAGAGATTTTTAAGTTGTCACCTTTCTTCCCCCCTCCAGTATTCCTGCCAGCCACTGACCTTCCTTTGATCTACTGTAAATCTGGAAGTTTGTCTCCCTTCTCCTCTCTGGACCCAGAAAGAAGAGCTGCAGCTTTCATCATGACTAACTATGCACAGCAACACCTTCTGAGTCTCCTTTGGAGAGGGACTCACTCCTTCCTGCCTAATTAACAGAATATTAAGTAGGACTCTCAACAAAAGGAATTTGGTAATATTTTCTGTAGGATTTTTGGACTTCTTAGTCTTCTCTGGTGTACAGTCTGAATACATAAAGTAGAAATTCATCCATCAACATAAATTAGKCCCCAAGATTGGAATGATTTGATTCACCTGAACAAAAAATACAGAAGTGCCTGTTTATGCTCCCCTTTCTTGCTGTCATCTGGCTCAGAAACACAGTTTGGCACTTGGGAAGAGCTTTGTATCTGCTACCCCAGGCTATATGTATTTTTAGGAGGCTACCAATATAAGCAAATGTAATATATTGTCTTTGCCATTCTCTTGCAAAGCTCTCCTCTGCCCCATCAGCATCCTCCCTTTCAGTCACTTTCMGTTGCTAAATAAATGAAACATTCAGCTCTGCTGAAAAGAGGGAAAACTGCACCAGTTACCATAACTTCTTGACTTCTGCTAATTCTGTCTCAGGCCAATTGCTTATTTCTCTATTCCTTCACAGCCAGTACAGTAAGCCATGTTCTCTCCTGGCTTGGATCCAAATTCTCTGTTACCTGCCCTATGGGATACCCTGTGCAAGCAAAATGGCAGAGGCTCTGCCTCTCCTGCAGACCTCCATGAATGAACAGAAATGTAAAAGTGCCAGTTAACCTTCAGCTTTACTCCCAGCTRCTGCTGAGGGTAGGTCAGTGGAGGAGACTGAATTCACTGTGACTCAGACTACCCCTGTGCCCCTCCAAGATCCAGGCCAAATGCCACAGATCCTGCAGGAGACTGCCAGGGGCTTTGCCAGCCTGGGAATGCAGCTGTGCATGGGGTGGTTTAAAAGCTGAACCAGACACCTCAAATTGAATCACATAATTCAAGGGAAACYAGGACTACAAAGCACATAGAAACCATCTGACTCTGCACAGAAAAGTTATTATTCAAAAGGTTTTTGTGCTGACCAAATAATCTGATCTCTGCTTAGTGCAAAAGGCTTTTCCTTTCTCTTTGAACTGAATTTCAGTGYGTCCTTGCATGAAGAGCATAATGAATTACATGCCTGTGGCAAGGGCAGTTTGGAGCACTCTCCTTTATTCCTAGGGCCATTTCCAGGGAAGGTGAGACTGCAGTGTCTCTGGTTGTGTCACAGGTCCCCTCTGCTGTGTCACCTTCTGCTCAGGGGATGATGCTTGGGCACCCAGGATTCAGCACAAACACAGCCCTATGCTGACTCACCCTGGGCATACTTTGTGCAGCCCAAAGATGGCCTCACAAGCAAAATATAAATWGTCATATTGGCTCTTTTTGGGGTGCCTCATTTGCACACCTCCCAAATTCCTGGCTGATAGATACAGGAATACAGGAAGCTTTCCAGGCCCACTCACAACAGGGTGGGCAGCCTGTGCAAGGGGTCACTCAGTCATGAGTGGGAGATCTCTCTCTGCCACTCCACCCTGAGGCCTAGGGAAGCAGCACTATTTTTCCAGCTCTGCCTTTACTGAAGAACTGAGCTAATAGCATCAGATGAAGCAGTGATTTTCTGATGTTTGGCCAAGCTGTTGACATTGTCATTCTAGCACATTTTAACAAGTACAGGCAGGTCTGGGCATTAATCATATTTCTACAAACATGGTGGTGGTTTTTCCCCTCTCTTTCTTTTCTAACGTAGCCATATTACTGGGCTTCAAAGCCATCAGTGGAAACAGATGTGTGAGCGTTATGAAATGATGCTGCTACATCAGGGGTTTTTCATGGCTTTGTACAAGYTGTGTGTCAAAAGACACTTCAGGTGCTTTACCTTGAGAGGAGTTTGCATAAGCACTTACAGTGTGGGAAATGAGCACCCAGTCTTACCCAGATTTAAAAAAATAACGAAAGAATAAAATAAATACTAAAATAAAACTCTCTACCCTGASTTAATTTCAGTTCCATGTATACACACACTATTCCACAGTCTCCAAATGGATGCTGAGGGGTTGGTGGTACATCTGAAGGCACAGAACTTCAATACTTTATCACATCTTCACTGCTCAGTAGGTGGCCCTGGTACCATTAACTGTTTCCTGGAGGCCCCCGTGGCATGTGAATCCTTCAGGAGCAGGTATTTCTTTTCCTGGGGCTCCTCTGAGCAGCAGCTCAGCGTGCAATCCCCAGCAAGGCTGTGCCACTTGGAGAGAATTTCACAGTGCAGACACTTTTTATGCCTCCTCGGCTRGAACGGAAGGGTTTCTGAAGGAAGCCTTGCAGCGAGCCCTGTTTTGGGGCAAAATCGCACCACAACTTCACCTCACATCTCTCAGCTGTTTGCATAGGATGYGCTTCACGTAGCTTAGGGAAATACCCCGTTTCTTCCCGTTGTGGGAGTGCGGGTGACTCGCGGCTCGGGCTGCGCTGGTGGTGCATGAAGCGCACACGAACAGAACACCTCGGGCCAGGGGCAGGATTAGSTCAGTCTGTGCTCTCTGAGCGCGCTCCCGGCCGAGCATCGCAGCCCCCGAGCCGGGCACGGCCCCGCCGCGTCCCTCCTGCTCCTCCCTGGGCTGCGGAGACGGCGACAGCCGGGCCCGGAGCGGGCTCCCGGAGCCACGGATCGCAGGGCA
>CADDXX010000626.1:362073-442893 GCA_902810485.1 Alauda arvensis
CGGAGCGGCGGCGGGCTCCCGGGCGGGCAGATCGCGGAGCGCCGCTCCCGGCAGGGCACAGCCTTTGTGCGGGACAGCGCCGGGGGCCGCGCCCTCCGAACATATGCGGAGCAGGGTGACATATGGCAATTGGGGACTGCCCGGCGCAGATGCCGAGGGGCTTTGTTCGGGAGCAGAGCGCTCCGCGGGTGCCGCCGGTGCTGCGGGCTGTGYGTGCCCAGCGCGTTCCGTGCTCGGACCGCGAGCCAGAGCCCAGGGCACGCCGAGAAATGGGTTTCGTTCAACARCGAGAGCGAGGCGCACTCCTATTTCTACTTCTTTGCGTTGGGTTTCCATTCACATATGTATAKAATAGCACAGCCTGAAACAAACTACTCCTAAAACTGTTTGCCTTTCCATTAAAAGCTTTGTTTTCAAGAGTTTCTCACTATTAATGATATAAACAGAAAACCAGACAGTGATATATAGCGACATGTATATATTATTTTTTCAACCCTTTTCAGCAAAAGTTTAAGCTGAGGTTAAAAAGGACAAAACAAAATGATGATTTCCTGGTCGGAGGACTGGGACAAAATGGAAAAGRAGTTCTATCAGCTTGCTCGTGTGGGAAAAACGTGAGAGAAGGTTTTGAAATCCCAGCATGGGTCGCAGGTGTGCTCACCTGTGCAGAGCCAGGAGATAAGCACACGCTGGGAACTGCAGCACCGGGCTGGGGCTGACATACGGAGATCTGCTCTTAGCTCTGCCACTGACCATCCCTGCGGCCACAGAAATCCCTCCAGCCCCACACGCCTCAGAAACTCCTCCCAGTGCACTGTTCGCAAAGGCTGCTGGCTTAGGGCACATCATGACCTTACAACACTGAATCCTTTCACGTGGGCCACAGCAGCCTCATCAAACAGTCACAGCATCCTCCAAGCCGAGGACAAAATATTTGCATCTGATTCCCTATTCCTGGCACTATCAGCCTTTGCTCACTTGTCACTTTATGTGTTTCCATGGTGAAGAGGAATCCGAGCCCACGTAGATTTAAAATGTTTTGCATACAGACACACAGTCAGGAGCCAAGCCTGAGGAACCAAAGTTCCTCAAGCCAAAGCCAGAGGAAAACCAAGTGCTGTCTCGTGTCGTGGGTTGGGAACTGAGACAGACTCCTGCCCTCCACAGATTGCTGCTTTGGCTGACTGGCTCATCCCTCAAAAGGGGCGTTTCACCCTCTCCTTTGTAGCCAAATCCCAGACAAACAGCCTCAGTCCTCGGCCTGGAAAATGCTCGTGTGGGGAACAAGACAAGAWATATYCGGGGAAAAGCAGACTTTCACTAATCCTGTCCCTGTGACGTTGAGAACAACCTGGCAGGGGAAGGCTGTACGGAGGAASAGCTTTACCTGGAGACTGGCTCCCTCTGCAGCCGGATCGCCGGCATCCCGAACGCGCCGTGTCTTTTTATAAAGACATTTGTTTTACTGCTACTCGGAGCATGTCCCGCAGCTCCCGCACGTCTCCCACACCTCCTGCATCTCTCACACCTCCCTCATACAAGAGCAGTTTGCACAGACCACCTTTCCCAGGTACAGAGCACGGCTGAAGGAAGGCTAAAGAACAAGCTGAATTTTGACACCAAGCTGCAAATCGGCACCCAAAGTATCCTGTCTGAGCTCAGCAGCTAAAAACTGCAAATGGACAGTTAGAAGATTCCAGTATAGGCTTCCTATGTTGCAACTACTTGCCAGAAGATCCCATTCTCCTAAGGTCCTTCAAAAGACAGTTGGAAAGAGGTCTGACCATCTGGAGAAGCTGTTCATAATGTTCTATGACATCGCAAAATAAAGCAAACAGCCTGGCAAAATACAAACCTGCTATCATGCTAATTCCCACTCATTTTCCCTTTTGTGGAGCTGCATGTGAGCCTCCAAAAAACGTTGGGATAAAGCAGCAGGTTTGGCTCCTCCAGCCAGGCCATCCCCAGCTCCAGGTGGCCAGCTGGGAATTCTCAGCCACCTGGCTTTGCTCTGGGGACAATCCCATCTGCTGGCTTGCTGTGGTGGTCTGGCCTTCAGCACACACAGAACACACACCTGGGCTGGCAGCACCTYTGCCCCACCAAGCAACACAAAACAGGAGACTTTTGCATCACAAACCTAAGTGCATTGTGGTCCAGACTGAAAGGCAGAAGCTTAAACAYGTATGCTTGTAAGCAATTTAAATTCTAACGTTGTGAAAAACTGGTCTAACACTTTAATGCTTTTGCAGGAGTTCCATGGAATGATGGYATCACCTCAGGTAAGGGTTTTACCATGGGGATGGCAGGATTCAAACCAGCTTGTACTAAAAGAAAGCATTCTGCTCACTGAGTTWAGATTTATGTCCTTCCCTGCTCACAGGGGGCGCAGGATCACATTTCTGTTAACAAGGATCTGAACCTGTCAATACTCYGGAGTGCATCTGTGAAAGAGAATTACACCAGAAGCTGTAGTGACCAAGCTTTCCAGGTTTCTTGCTCTTTTCATTTTTTCGTTTTTTATTATTCCAGCCTCTTTTGAGGGGATCTTCCTGTTCTGCAAACAATTTATTTTCATGCAGAGAGAGCAGCAGACCACCCTCAMCAGGGAATGCACACTTGCTCTCCTAAACATATCAGTAACTGGGTTACTGTCTTAATTCAGAGAGATTCAAATAAAATCATTACATCTGGGCTTCAAATGTGCATCACAGCTCTGCTGTTCTCACAAGTGGGCTAAATCCAGACATAGACACAAACATCCAAATAATCTCACTTTTGAGTTTGAAGTTTGCTATTTTAATTTCAGGTGTTTTRAACTTTGATGTCCTTCAGAATAAAATGAACTGCTGGCTGATAACCACTCTAAGCCAAACCAGAAGACCAAACAATCCCCTGAATACACTTCATAAGTGAATCCTAAGTATATTTTTAGGAACTGTTCCACTGGTTGAAGCCATGCCCTTCAGTATACCACAAGTAAGAATGATCACAAGGATTTTTTCCCCCATAAGAATGTGCTACAAAATAGAGAAAAGATTCAGCAAGTTTGACTTCAGACTGAGACCCAGGATGCAAAATTATATTTCCAAACCAGTCTCCTGCCAGGACCTACTAAATCAAAATAGAGCTAACAGAGTGGAGCTGTGGTTAAGGGAAAAGACACTCAGCACTTGAATGAAAAATGTAAAAGAGGAGGGAGCAGTATGGCATCAGCCTCTTGCTTTTCCCCAGGGCTTCTTTGCATGTCCTGGTTTTATTGACACCATCACCTCCTCCTGTATGAGAGCTCAGCTGCAGTGTGAGGCAGGTTCTGCAGCAATGCCAATCCAGTGAACTGAACTAAGCACTTCTTGCAGGATTGGCCTGGGGCCACTGATTTCAATGGGAGCTGCTGGATGCCCAGCACGACTGACAGCTAGGCTCTTTGTGGATCAGAAATCAGAATAATTTTGTTCCATCTGGCATTTTTCATGATCCCTGCTGTGCCCAATATTGCTRTCACAACACCTTGCCTTCTTAAAAATCACCACTCAGCCAAAGGCACAAAATGTAACAAGCATTTCAGAAGCACAGACCTCCTCCCCATCTCACATARAAAGTGGGAGCCTAGGATAAGCATCAGGTCCCAGAATATAAAAATAAAGACATGGATGTCAACCAGAAATGGTCTTATTATGTGCTGCCTTATGGCACATGAACACAGTATAAGGCAGGGAGTGCACATTRCACAGACCCTGCTCCCTCAGAGGTGTGAAGTTAGAGTTTTTGTTAGCTCTGAATTACTTGGGGAAAACAACAAGCCCTATCAAGGTTGTTGTGTGGCTTAAAAAAGAGCAAATTGGAGGCATTTCCAAACTGCAAGGAAAAGAATGAAAATTCAAAAATAGACAAAAGTGGGAAGAGTCTGGAAAAAAGAAAATTATCTCCAGATGGAGGACAGGGGAATGCCAAAAGTCTTGAAGACATTTTATTTTAATCCCAATTCCCCAAGTATTGGATGTTGTTTATAACACAAAATCTCTTGTATTGTTTGTATGTTAGTGCTTGATTTCTGAAGCGATGAAACAAGCTGAGGAAGCCACAGCAGGGTTCCCTTTTAAACATTAAATCAATGCACTACATCTGTTGAAATCCTGGAGAGCCCAAGGCAGCAGTGCCAAATTCCAGAGTCTGTCCTCAGCAGGAGCTGTGTGGTAAATGTGTGCAYTGGGGTTCCAAGTTTGGCCTGTTGGCTGACATCCTCTGAAAACTCTTTGGAGGCTCTTCAGTCGAAGTGCTGCAAGGGGGAATTCTTCCCTCCCACCTCCAGCCACTTCTCTGATACAGCTGGGGCTGTGAAGGGCCTGAAYTGCAGGGGAGGACAGTGAGAGGACTGAGCCCTGGGATTACTTCATGGCTTGATGAGGGAACCATCAAAGATGGTGTTTAAAGGTTTTCCACCTTTTTCTCTGTGTTGAAAGATGGGAAGTTCTCTGAGCTGACCAAAATGTACCAACACAGCAGACTTCAATGGAGTCCGGAGCCAAAAAAATCTCCCAACACCCACATACAGATATGTCTAATGTGCAAAAAWTWAAAAAAAACCCACCAAAATCCAAAAAAACCAAACCAAAACAAACAAAYAGAGCAGATTGGTAAACCTGTCAYRCAAATATTTTGAYTGCTTAGTCACTGCAGCTCCTATTSTAGTGGAGTGTCTAGGAACTGAWCCCCAYGTCTTGGTGGGTGGAGAGAAAAAGGTCTTGGAAATAGAAAAAGATTGGATTGGTTACCAGAAATAGGAATTAATAATGTTTATAAAGTGCTTTCAGATGAGAAGTACGTGAGCCCAAATAGTATTAAACAATTGAAACTCTCCAGGAGGGGCAGATCACAGAAYAACAGCAGGGATTTTTGTTGTCTGTGTGTCTGACCATTAAGCTTGTTTGGTTTGTGTCTGACCACCTGTGAGACAGTAATGAAAACCCACCCAACAGAGTAACAACTTTATTCAAAAGCAGTGAATAACAACTCTTGAGAGAAAAATTCCACTACTTAGGACAGGTACCAGAGTATAAATCTTTAACTGCAGACAGAAAGTCACTTGATACACCTTTGCAGATATCATCAATTCCTGTCCTTCTCCAAGCTAAGATCCTAAATAACAGTTTCTTTGAAAGCTGTGTTTGATTTGAAGAAGGAGTAAGAAATGGTAGGAAACCTCACCTGTTCCGTAACAAAAATAAAGATTTTTCTGATGCTTATCCGTTTAGTAGTTCCAAGAAACATCCTGTCATCACTTTTCTATACCCAGCTTTTACACAAAGATATGAGGGAGAAATCCTCAAAAGTCTTTTGGCTCCCTAGGGGACATGAAGCTTGGAGCTACATAAAAACTATTGTCCATATGCTAGGGGTCAGAGAGGCTATGAAAAATGAGTAGGAGATCTGATTAGGAGAGTAAAATCACTTCCTTTAACCATCATGAGCTCTAAGAAGCACAGAGTTCACTTTCAACACATAGAAAACACCTACAGATGCTAAAAACCATCAAAATTGGCTTTCTGTCAAAACATTTGACCAAATCCTTAAGTTTAAATATGTAATTCACAAACTGCAAAGTAAGAATCAACTTACCATCAAAGCAGTCTGCAGCTGAGCTGATCATCCTCAGAGCAAAACACAAGGAAAACTAAATGGATTTGCTTCACTTCTCTACTCTCATTAATAAATCCGCTTTTGCAATTGTATTTACCACTCTTAATTCCTTTTTCTGATTCTATATTCTACTCTATTTCACTTTATTACCGGTAAAATTTGTGCGAATGTCCCTGCTGCAGCGACGGAGGCGTGGGAGCACGCAGCTGATCAGCCGAATGTGGGTGGATCCTGCAATCAGGCAGAACTGGGCTCACCTGTCCTAATGAGTGTCACCTGCAGCCAATTACCCAYCTAGGCAAGGTCTCAGGATAAATTTCCTTGGTGAAGAGGTAAGAGTTTTGATCAAAACGTGCAAAGTGAGCACTTTTAGTTAACCCTTACGGCAGCTCACAGCTCTCTGCTGCCAGAGGATGATGTGTTAACGCTCAAGGTGTATTTTCAGAAACATGAAGATACACTGAAGACAAAGCACAGCTTTCAGCTCCCACAGCTTTCTGCAGGCTGGGTCACAGGTGAAAACCCTTAGCACAGCAGAGAACCTGCCGAGATAACAGGTGCGCTGTGATGGGACCGGGTCTGCAGCCAGCACAGGCAGGAGCCGAGCCGCCCCTTCCCTCGGCTGCCGGCTGATCCTCAGCCTTGGGGAAAAAAAATAAAAAAAATCAAAGAACCAGCAGTCTGAAGTTTGGGCACTGCTAGGGAAACCTGTTCCTGATGCATCAGGAAATGGCTTTTGGGGCTGTTTTTGTCCGGCCTGTGGGCGCTGTGAGGGCTCACCCCGACACAGACCGGCACCTGTGGGTGCTGTGAGGGCTCACCCCGGTACAGACCGGCAGCTGGGCTGCTTTTATCGGCCTGTGGGTGCTGTGAGGGCTCACCCCGATCCAGACTGCAGCTGTGCTGTTTTTATCCAGCCTGTGGGCACTGTGAGGGCTTACCCAGGTGCTGTGAGGGCTCATCCCGACACAGACCGGCACCTGCGCTATTTTTGTCCCGCCTGTGGGCGCTGTGAGGGCTCACTCCGATCCAGACTGGCAGCTGTGGGTGCTGTGAGGGCTCACCCGGCCGCTGTGAGGGCTCATCCCGACAGCTGTTCTGTTTTTGTCCGGCCTGTGGGTGCTGTGAGGGCTCACCCCGGTACAGACTGAGAGCTGCGCTGCTGTGAGGGCTCACCCCGACACAAACCGGCAGCTGTGAGGGCTCACCCCGGTACAGACCGGCAGCTGGGCTGTTTTTATCCCGCCTGTGGGCGCGGTGAGGGCTCAGCTGGGCGCTGTGAGGGCTCACCCCGGTACAGACCGGCCGGGCCGGGCGGGCAGCCCTCGGCTCCACCTCAGGCTGTGGATGTGCAGGAGGAGGGTTTTTCCTGCCCGCCTCTCCGGTTTTTAAGGGCACTGCCGGGGTTTTCCCCTGGGCTGGAAGCGGAGGAGGTGAATGCAGAAAGGCAGCGGCGCCCGCAGTGCCCGGCAGGGGCCGACACAGACCGGGCCGCCAGGGCCTCAACCCCTCACAGGAGAGAATCTTCCCAAAATCTAATCTAACCCGGCAGACCTCTGAGGACAGCAGTGACTGTGAAAAATCACATACAAGARCCTTTCTTTCCTTCTCTCTCTCTCTCTCTCTCTCTTTTTTTTTTTTTTTTTTTTTAATAAAAGTACTTCTAGCAACGAGACATCTTTTCTGCTCCTAAGGGCAAACTTTGAAAGGAAAGTAACTGTCACACACATATATGCTATTATTTGTTAGCAGGTTTCACACAGGTAACTTGCTGAAATCACTTTGAAAACATTTYCTTTAATGTAGGAGCACAGGAGATAGAGTGAAAGCATGCAAGTCTCTGGGTGAATGCCAGAGGCTCTGCAACACTGAACTCAGCACTTTGTAAAATTATCTCCCTTCAAACAAACTTTCTACTGTACTGATTGAAAAGGAGAAGGGAGGTGAGAGCCAAATAATTCTAGAGAGAATTCAAGTCAATTTTCTGCCTGCACAGCCTGACAGGAGCCTGGCCATGACCTTTCCAGAGCTCTGCTTACCTGGAGGCCTCCAACCCCTCATTTGGAAACTATCATTAACTCTATTAATGAATAAAGAAAATAAAATCTAACAGAAAGTTTAAGAATTGAGCAAATCCTGCACTCAGGTTTCATTCCAATCCTTGGATTAAAAGTTTTCMTCCAAATCCACTCTAATTAAAGTTGGTGGGAGCTATGTGAATACCCAGCTATTTGTACCACACCAACCAGCTGCTCCACTTGCCAGCATTCAGTCTGCTGTGCTTTAAGACCCTTTAAGACATTACATCAAACCTGCTGAGCCAGGGTTTTAGCTTCCAAAAGGCTTCACATCACTCACTTGGGCTGCAGGATGAGTAAGCAGGGATTCTAATAAGGGAAAGATGAGACTGGAASCTGTCCTGGGCTATGAAGATTGGAGGATTGCTGCCATACAGCTCTGAGCAGCTCCAGCTTTCCTTGAAGCCTGTGGCAACAACCCAGGAGCAAGTCTTCCCTTACTCAGAATGTAATTCTGCTGGCATTTTCAATAAGGTCTATTTTTCATTCATGACACTGCTTCTATGCTCCTAATGCCAGCATTTCTGCCATTTCTCCCAGGAGGAGAGTCTGGAGCTGCATCCTGCACAGCAGTGACTGAACAGTGTGTTTGGAGATGGGACACCCAAAGCACAAAGCTCCAAAGCCATAAACAGCCTGACAAGTCTGAGGCTGGGCCTCTGAGTAGAACATTGAGCACTGACAAGTTCCTTGGGAAAAATAGGCCTCGAGCTGTCAAGAGTGCTAAAACTCTGAGATGGAGAAAAAAATCACTTCACTTTTCTTGCTCAAGTTAAGAAACACTGCCAAAACCAATGACTGATGTTGGTACAAGGAGGACAGAAATGAAATGGATGAATGAAAGGCTGAAAAGAATAGAGGACTTGTCATAACAATGAGGGATTTAAGTTTTGAGGTCAAGAATTTTTTTAGTCTCAGTTTATACAGTGCCTCTTACTTAAAAACAACTAGCTGACCAAGTTTTGGAGTGAAAATTGCTTTTTATAATGATAAATTAAATTAAGTTTCCTTGCTAAAACAAAGTATATGGGATTCAAAGTTGCCATGAATATGGCAACAAAATACTGTAGGCAGTACATCTTCAAAAAGATTCTGAACCAAAGCTTAGGCTGATGTAAGCCATCACAGCTTTAAGAACTTAATTGACTTTAAGCTACTAAAAACCTGATTTATGATGAGTATTCCTAGCAGAAGTAACAGACTCATTTGTTTTCTGCATATAAAACACAYCCAAATTAACTTTATTTATTATTTTATGTACTCATTAGTGACACATAAGTCTCAAGTCCACGCTGGATGTAAAATATGTATGGGCCATTACAACAGCAGCCTTTGCAGATGGCACATATTAAATCATTAAAAAATTACTGCTCTTCRGTCATTAATGGCCAGGAAACACCATAAATGTGGCCTTGTGGTGCTATTTTTTCCCACTGAAGAGTCAGCTTTTGACAGCTTTTGTGAGCACTGAGGAGAAATGCATGCAAGGCATCCAGAGCAATCTGCTGCCAGCAGAACCCACACCCACCTCAGAAGCCCCACAGGACTCCCTGGGAATTGTTTGTAAAGTAAAGTAAAGTAAAGTAAAGGCTGGGGGCTCCTCACAAGAACAAGGGGATCACAATGCACAGAGCACTGCAGCTCAGTGATGGATGGAGCATCATTCTCTCCCCAGTGACAAGTGAATGACGTAGACACAAACCTCACTTCTAACACCATTGTCAGTTCCTGGGCTCAGCTGAAAAGGCCCTTGTGCAAAAAGCCCAGTGTTACACAGAAAGGCAGGCACAGTGATAATCAGCCCCTTCCCTTGTAATACCTGCATGGTTTTGTGGGGATTTGCCATTGCACTCAGGCTCTCCACCTGGTCCCCATTTCTGCCAAGATCATTCACTGTATTCTACAGTGCTSTGTCAATTCTTGTTCCCATCAATGCTGCTGTCACTTTCTTTAAAACAAAGCTCTACAAAGTGTCMGAGCAGACTGATTTTCTTCACGTCCCCTGAATTTCTCTCTTTTTTTTTTTATAGGGCACACTTCAAACAATTTTGTGGCAATGCTGGCAATACTGAAAGTTCTGTTGGTTCAAAGTTTCTTCCAAGTCGAAGTCAAAGCCTCCAAACTGTTTTGACTGGAGTCTGMATTCTGCTGCTAAGGCAGGGGTAGTTTTTCAAGTATTTCATTCCRTGCATGCTAACTAGGGATGATTTGGTTATTCACAGCATGATTTGGTTATTCAGCTTTATACCATCAGAAAAAACTGGGTACAAAGSAGAAGAGCATCCGTGAGAGAGTGACCTGTAAGTTCATGCAGCCCCTTCCCTGCCCATCAGTCTGTAAAGGCCAGCAACCACTGCAGAAGCTTGTAACACTCCCAGTCAGATTCTGTCCCAGGACTTCACCCATGTTTGTTGGGGCAAAATGTTAGAAAGCAGCAAATAGAAGGGACTGAGATGTGAACCTCAYAAAATGAGATGAGCAGGAACATAGGAAGAGGAGCTGGGAAAGCAACATTGCTGTTCAGCATCACAACAAAGAGCAGCTTCTCCAGACACTGATGGCTCAAAAGATTACCAGTTCCAGCCTGCCTTTGCTCATCCACCTAGGCTGTGTTCTTTTGAACTGTAACCTCAGGAAAAATAAGTAAATTGTCCTGAGAGTGATCTAAAAAATAAAAGCAACTTCACCGTGGAAAAAAAGCACCTTGAATGTGAATCTGTACACTTTCTCCATTTAAATGCATCTGAAATAAATTAATTCTGTGTCTCCAATGGAGTGTTCTAAGACTTCCTCTTCATTCCTGCTGTATGAATAATGGAAGCAGGAAATACCTGCTTTGTATTTATTTGGTTTAGTTTTAAAGCATTAAAGATAAGGTCTTGCATCATTTTATTTATTTAAAATATCAGGGCTGCAATTTCATTCTGAGAGTTCAGCTCAAATTAAAAAAAACAACAAAATGGACACCTTGCTGTCCAATCCCATAAGAGGAATGCTGTTCTTATTACAAAAGAYTTGGTAATTTACTTGCACACTGCAATGAGAAGGAAGGAATATAAAGAATTTCATGTGAAATGCCAAAATATGTCTGATTTCTCATCACTTCTCCTGTAGTTAATAAAAATAAACCAGTGTATACTTGGAGTTCAACTTTTCAATATAGCTTAAAATATTAAGCTCATAAATCTCCTTTGGRGGCTTAGGCAGCTCTTAAGAGTATCATCAACTTTGAATTTGTGCAATTGTAAACAAATAAACAAAAAATACAGGCATGAAGCAACTTCTGGACAGCATTCTGTCAAGGAAGTTTGTGCTTCCAGAAAAGAGCTTGCTGCCAGTTGTGCATTGATAAGGCAGCACTGAAAGTCTGCATTACAGGAGACCACAGTTGCTACATTTGAAATGTTAATTATGTGATATGCTTGATGCAGAAGCTACAGAAGACCTCATGCATCACTGCTTTGTGGGGAAGGCAGTGGAGAGAGGAGCAGCTGCCCTTCCCTCCAGTTTGATATTCCAAAGAAACTGTTGATGCTGCTGGTGTGCAGGCTGGAGGAGATCTGCCTCCACCAGGGAGGAGAAGTTTGAAGGAGCCCATGTGCCACTGCCTCCCCTTGCTTCCCCAGAGGGAAATAGTGCYTGCTGAGCTTGCACTTTCTGCTATCAGCATCTGTAACCAATGCATCCCTCCCCATCTCCCTTTCTCATGGAATAATCAGGGGAGGAGAGGATGGAGTTCACTGACTGATGGTGCCAGAGTGAAGGAACCTGATTTACTGCCACTACCTTTCTGTACAACCTCAGGAAAGGCACTCAATTCCTTTATGCCAGAGCATTTTTGTCTTTAAAATTAGGTAAGAGCACCACCTTCCTCTGCAGGCTGCTTTAAGATCCTGGGAGGAAAGGCAAAAAGTTGCCTGCATTTAGTTGCCTTTTGGGGTTCAGCACAGAACGGCCCAAACTTTGCTTCAGATACAGCATTTCAAAGTTGTGAAGCTTTGCCAACTTGAGATGCAGCAACATGAATTTTGAATGCCATCTTTTTAACCGTGGATCATATACACACACACCTAATAGGTATTTCCTACCAAAATCAAGTGTTTGCCTTCTTAATCTTAATTGTACTGCTTCCAACCAAACTGCCAACAACTTTAYCCTCTCTCTGGCAATGCTGTCTTGGGGGCTTCACTGGGGAGGCAGAGCCAGTTTTCCATACACAGAGATGTGGGCAAGGAAAGATGGAATTATCATCTTCCAATTTCATTTCTCAGAGCCAGGCTTGGATACTGGATGGATGCAGGCAGTCAGACAAGTTGGAGCAGCTTGACCTGTGGGGAGGATAAGATGCCTCTTCACATCACAACCTGCTCTTCCTGTACTGTTCTTTGCCAAARGAAAATAGGTACAGACATTCTCATAGGAAACACACGTAAAACAAGAACAGAACTAAGTGGGAAAGGCAAGGAACCACCAGTAAAAGAGTTGGATAGTTTCTCACTGCCTCATTAATCCCTTTGCTGCACCTGATTCTTCAGAAGACAACAAGGAATGGTCTGTTATTCCAACTTTCCACCAGCCTGATGAAAGCAACAAGGCTTCTTCTCCTGCTCTCCTAAAGGGTTTTGTTTTTTTTTTTAATCTTGAACCTCCCAGAGTCAAAGCTGAATCATAGAGTCCTGTTCCACATCCCCTTCCTGTTCAACACCCTGTTATTCTGGGGCAGTGTGAGCTGTCAGGGGTGTCCCAGAGTCCTGCCCACCCCCTTTGTTAAGGTCATTTTATTCTCTTACAGAACTGCCACTGCTGGACCCACCTTCCTCTGACTTGGAGTGGATGATGCTTTGAGGCATAACCAACCCACTGAACACAAAACCTGCACAGCTTGGGAATAACCTGCCATTCAGCAAACATTTTCCTCTTCACAAAGCACAGCAATCCAGCATTCTGACACATGCTGAGAGCCAAACACCTCGCCCTTGGAACTGGCAGTGCCAAGCTTTGCCGTTGGACAGGAATATGCAGCTTTACCGTGAGGTGCCTGTGGTCAGGCAGCAAATCCAGCCTTGTTACCATCACCCCTATCTCGTTTGTCCTTCTTGCAGTGGCCAGCTCGGTTTGGGATCCTCTAACCTGCAGCAATACAGGAAAGGGATGTTGGCAGCAGCAGCGTGGTCCCTGTGATGTTCAGCTGCAGGAATGCTGGCAGCCGGTGGTCCCTCAGCCCACTTCCTCCCGGGACAGGAGGCTGCACGTCACAAAGCACCACCGTAATTAGCCAAATTACACAGCCRGAGCAGGGGCACGCTTTCTTCCCCAGGACCGGCCCTTCCATGGAAATAAAGGAGAAGCTCGCCCAGGCATTGCCCGCACCSAGCCTGTTACTTTAGGGGAAAAGAGGGCATTAGGGTACATAATTGCTCCCTCGCTGCTCGGTGTGCCCCAGCTGCGCTGTTTCGAACAGCAGAATGACAGGAGYTGGGCTACAGTCAGGGCTTTTTTGTGTTCCACTGGCTGGATCACAAACCACATCCAGGTAAAAGCCCTCTCCACACCGMTTTTATTGGCTCTAAAACTCCCTCGGTAGGTACGGATCAGCCTTCAGTCTTGAGAGAGTTTTCTTTCTTTGCCCATTATRGTACTTTTTTAGTGGCTTAGAAAAGCCTAGGTCCGTGAACCCTGTGMCACACTCAGTGAAAATCAGTGCCACAACCCTGCGTTGTATTWCCATTTTTCACATCTTCTCATTTTAATCCGCACTCCGAGACCGATCCCGTTCCCATCAAAGTACACAGCAAGCTCCCATTAAAATCTGGCTCAGCTAGTATTTTAATAGCACTTAGACATTCCCGTCCTTTGCATATTTCATCTGCGAAGCGCTTCACAAACATGAATTTCCTAATTACAGGCGGATGATTTACTAAAACTGGAAATTCCTCACTAGTTCTGGCTTTGCCTTTGAAGCTCCAGGATTCGCACTCGGCACTTTGGAAGGTCCCCGACGCCGCCGTTCGCGGCACAGGAGAAGGAGGGCACGGAGGGGACCTGCCCTGGGAGCGGATCTGTGCGCGGGGTGCCTGGCGTGAGCCGCGGGCACGGCGAGCCCCGGCGCACCGGGCAGGAAGGGGTGGAGCGGCCGGCGGAGCTCACGGGCGGGGTGCCGCGGGCGGGGAGGGGACGGCAAAGCATCCCGGCCGCGCTGAAGCCGGGCGGGCGGGCAGCTCCGCCGAGCGCTGCCCATGGAGCGGCCGCACGGCCGGCCCTGAGCCCCGCGGCCCCGGCCGCCCGGCCGCCCGCAGCCGCCCCGATGGAGCCCGAGGAGAGGAAGATCTCGGTGTGGATCTGCCAGGAGGAGAAGCTGATCTCCGGGCTCTCCCGGCGGACCACCTGCTCGGACGTGGTGCGGGTGCTGCTGGAGGACAGCCACCACCGGCGGCACCGCCCGGCGCCGCCCGAGCCCGCCGGAGGGATGCTGTCGGGGCCGCCGCACTCCTACTGCATCGTGGAGAAGTGGCGCGGCTTCGAGAGGATCCTGCCCAACAAGACGAAGATCCTGCGGCTCTGGGTGGCGTGGGGGGACGAGCAGGAGAACGTGCGCTTCGTGCTGGTGCGCAGCGAGGCTTCGCTGCCCAACGCGGGGCCGCGCAGCGCCGAGGCGCGGGTGGTGCTGAGCAAGGAGCGCCCCGGCCGCGGCCTGGGGGCGGCCCGGGCCAGCCTGGCRCTCACGCAGGAGCGGCAGCGGCGGGTGGTGCGGAAAGCCTTCCGCAAACTGGCCAAGATCAACAAGAAGCGGCAGCAGCCGCTGGCCCGGGAGGCCTCGTCGGCGGAGAGGATGGAGACGCTGGTGCACCTGGTGCTCTCGCAGGACCACACCATCCGCCAGCAGATCCAGCGGCTCCGCGAGCTGGACCGCGAGATCGACAGGTACGAGGCTAAGATCCACCTGGACCGCATGAAGCGGCACGGCGTCAACTACGTGCAGGACACCTACCTGGTGGGCACRGGCGAGCCCGAGGCGGGCCGGGAGCCGGGCCGGCCCGAGGACGACTACGCCAGGAAGTGCGAGGAGGTGCTGCAGCTGCAGGAGCAGCGGGCGCAGCAGGAGGAGCTGCTGGAGCACCTGGCCGCCGAGATCCAGGAGGAGCTCAACCAGCGCTGGATGAAGCGGCGGCGGGAGGAGCTGGAGCTGGCGGCGGGGCCCGGGCTGGCCGACACGGACTGCGACACCACGGAGCTGAGCGGCGGCGGCGGCGGCGAGGGCGAGCTGCACCTGGAACACGAGCGGGTCAAGACCCAGCTGAGCACCAGCCTCTACATCGGCCTCAAGCTGAGCACGGACCTGGAGGCCGTCAAGAGCGACCTGGACTGCACGCAGCGGGCGTGGGAGGACAAGGAGCGGGAGCTGCAGCGGCTGCTGGAGACGCTGGGCAGCCTGGACGTGGCGGAGGCGGCGGCGGAGCCCGGCGGGGCGGCGGCCGGGGGGCGGCCGGGGCCGGSCGGGTGGCTGGAACACGCACGGGCGCTGCGCAAGGACCGCGCCGACAACGACGAGGACTCGGACACGGGGCTGAGCTCCATGCACAGCCAGGACTCGGACTCGCTGCCCGTGTGCGAGTCCCTCGTGTAGCGCCCGCCCGGCCCGGAGCGGGGCCGCCGGGGSAGGAGGGCGGCCGGGGATTGCGGGCAGGCCGAGGAACTGCCGGCGCGGGAGGCACTCACACGGAGGAAACATTTTAATTTGAGCTCTGCAGTTTGAACTTGTTCTGACTAGTCGTCCGCGGGCAGCGTTTAGGCTGGCTCGCCGGTACTTTTATGTATATGGAAGAGAAAAGCCACGGCGTGTTTGTGTTTCATTGCCGTCTGTGGTTGCTCGCTCCTTATATCCTGCCGCTTGCTTCCCTCCGAAGCTTCTCTTGCCGGGCCTTTTTAACCCTCCGGCTGCTCCCCATCCCCTCGCTGTGCTCCGGGTAAGCTCTTCACGAGCAAAGGGCCGGGATCGGGATCTCCCGAGCAGCTTCTCGGCACTGCAGGGGCAGCTGGGGGTCCGTGCTGGGTGTACTCGGCTCTGCTGCCCGTCACAAACACTCYCGACTTTCCAGAGTCGCGACACCAAAGCTGCCGAGCATTCAAACRCYACGGAGGGAAAGGCGTCAGTCCTGCTGACCCTGGCATCTCCCAGGGCTCCAGCTTTTGGACGGTACTGCGGTTCCTTTTGGCAACGAAAAACAGTGATAAATCACTGCCTTTTTTTCCCTTTTTCTAAAGAACAAACTAAATCGAGATATAGGTTAACACGTATTAACTCTGCGTTGTGCTTTTCCTTACGCATAGATAAGAGTGCTTTGTTTAAGGGCATACTCAGAAATCTGTTAGTATCTGTAGTCGTTTGACAGCCAAGGAAGGCAATTAGCAGTGCTGGATGTACACAGCCTTCAACTACGTTTTTTCACTAGGCTAGCTGATCGTTGGCTGAGCTCGGTTGTAGATAAACAAAGTACAGAATCAGCTTGAGCTACCATTTTTAATAACACAGTTCATATCAGGCCAAGAGATGCAATGATAAAAGCATGACTCAAGCCCTACCTGCACTACAGCTTAATCTTTTCAGTTATTCCAATAAAACAAACAAAAAAAAAAGCAGCCATCAGCTGTAACATGCATTTCATTTAACTGCCAAATCTTCCTCTGCAGCTTAACTCTTGCCCAAAATATGTGACCTGCTCTTGCATTAAGAGACATTAAGGATTCTTGTATTCCAGAATAATTGCAGAAATAACTTAAGCAGTGAGAGACCAGAGAATGTTGAGTCAGGTCCGACTGATGGTGTGAACTTTTTAAAACTTCTGAGATTGTTATTTATGTAAGATTATTTATAAAAGTTTTCCTTTAACAATAAGAAATTATATTTAAAAAGGAGTACACCAATAGACCAATATTTCTTTGTTTTCATYAAAAACCTCGCAGCCTTCTCACCCAAAGACTGCGTTCCACTCTTGCAGTGTCTTTGTTGGTAAGAATTCTGATGCACATCAGAGAATTGGGTTCAGGAGCTGCTCACTTTGAAAGCAAGCAGAGAAATACTGTCTGTGGATTTGCAGAGGCTGTACACTTTTCTATATGCTATGACTCTTGATCAATGCTATTCCAGTGAATGGGTCTCAGTTGTAACAAACTGTGSTTTATTTTAAACACTGATTATATAATTTTTTTTCTTTTTTAGTCAACCTTGGAAAATATTTAAGAACCTATTTTTAGAGCTAATAAAACTCTTAATAAGGCTAAACAATTGTTCCCAATCGAGTGTGATTTAAAAATCATGCCAGGACCGGGTGTGCTGTCACCTTGTGTGCAAAGCAAGTAGAAAGAAAGATAACCAAGGGATGGTGGCATTGTCCCCTGGCACAGGGGGCTTCCTGAGGTACAGGCTGCAGGGCACTGTCCTCAGCTCTGCAGGGGCAATGCAGGGGCATTCAGAGGCATCAGCACATGTCCAGAGCAAGGAATTTGGATTTTCATGGAAGCAGAACAAGAAGAAGCTGGGGGCAGGGGGGTCCCACTGCTGCCCTGCCTGGGTGTAACAGGGGGGTGGTGCAAGGACCTGCCTGCAGCTGCAGATGAGAACACAGTGGTCTCAGGGGTCTGCAGGGARTTCTTGGGAGCATTTATGCACAGGAGTGTGTTCCTGTATTGTGCAGGTGAAATTCAGTACATTTATTTGGTGGTTAAACAGTTCCAAGGGCAATAGGCTCACAGACTGACCTCCAACATCCTCACCAAYCCCCAGCACTCTCAAAGCACTATTAAAACATTGGTGTACAAGAGGAAATCACTGCTTGCATTGGGCCAGGCACTTCTCCCTTCCTTTCTTCTGGGCTTGTATCCTCCCTCAGATAATACAGACAAGCCACAGGATCTTGTCAGGGAATTTGGCTCTGGGGTTTTGCTGGGCACATGGCCAAGGGTTAGGAGAGCTGATTCAGGATCACAGGTAGAAGGGCAGGATTTTAATCTCCTTTGCAGTTCAGACAGAATGGGAGAGGGAGATAGCAGCAGAAAAAACACCTGACCAACACCATGACAGAAATCTCCCTTCCAGCACCACCAAGAGAGAGGTGAGACATCCAACAAACACRGGTTTGGGGATGTTTTAATGCCATTCTATCCTATCTTTYAGAGTCAATTCCAACCTTATCTTTCACTCTCTTCCTGAGACAGATACAGATAGCCATGAATTAAATAAAAACCTAACAGCACTACAATTTATGTAAATCATGCAGAGTATCAGGTTGCCCTATTTATTCAACAGCCTGCTTCTCAAAGGAACCATCATGGACTGAGGCCACCAGACTTTTACCAGACAATAGCTACAGAAATCAAAAGTTTTGTCCAGGAGATAGAAATCAGAGCAGCAGCAGGCCTTAGTTTCAGGCACCCTTTAAAAAAAGCATTACAAAGCACTCCTACACAGGTGCTGTGTGTTTGCTGTCCTTGGCCATGTTTTTTCTGACCCTACATGGCACTTTCTGTTGTGCCTATATAGGAGTTTGTGGGAGCAGGTAATTAATAAAARCAGAATAACTTTAATGTAGGTGAGGCCCTGATGGGGCTCAATGCACAGTCACACAAATGTTTTTGGCAACGACAAGGCATGGTGGTAAAAATGAGAAATTGARGGCCCTTGGAAAGGTGGAACTGATCCTTTCAGCAATGGGCACTGTTTCATGCTGACTCTCAGGCTGGCAGAAGCTTCCTTCAGGCTGTAAATATCCCCCAGTCACAGKCTAAGTGAAGGTTTGGAGAGTGGCAAACTGAGGCTGGAGCTGAAACTTCTTTGACATCAATTACACCCACCTATATTAAACTCAAAAAAAGCCAAATAGTGCAGCTCTTAGCCTTGACCTTGTTCCAAACCCCTGCTATCAAGCAATATTATCAGAATGAAAACTCTGTGTCAACTTTGATATATTTCCAGCTCTTGGCCTGTGTAAGAGATCTGCTTTGTGGGGATATCGTTTGATGCCTTCAAGAGGGGAGGAAAATGCATTTACTGTAATGAACACCAGTGCCATGCAAAATGAATGACCTATGAATGATTGCCACGGACTCCAAAGCTGCATGGAGGCAGCCAAATCCCAGCCTGGCTGTTCTATGGTGACAGATCCTTTTCCAAAGAACCCAGGYCCAGGTTTCAGACCAGATCCAGCCAAAGGAGGGAGGCAGGTGGGTGGCAGGTGGGAGAAAAGGMAAACATGTCATTAAGCTTCATTATGGACTCCTTGCATGAAACACATGTTCCAGCTTTGCTTTAAACACAGTCTGTGCAGAAATCCACCTCCCTCCCAGCTTCTACACGACTTTGGGATTTTTGCCCCCATTTCATTTGCACTGAGCTGGGAATGCAGCTCAGTACATGAAAAGAGCAGTGGAGGCCTTGAAATAACAGGTCTGGTGAGCTGTGCTGGTTAACGAGTTGAAATACAAGCCACTGTGGATTGTTGGGAGCACTTGTCCTTTGAAGTCACTTGATATTATTGCTCCTGAGCTGGCACACAAAGTTCAGAGAAATGAGCATGGCAAAGTGCAGGGAGCCTACATGCATGGCACTCCTTCCCTTCTTTGTTTTTTTCTACAAACTCTCATTGCTAAATGAACTTGGAAGCTTGACAGAAAGAGAAGAATTAATAAATTCAAAGCAAATCTTGGCTCTGTATGCAAATCAGCCAACTATCTTCATGCAGGATTGTCAAATAGTATTTTGAGCAACACTGCTCACATCATTTACTACCTCACTTGTGTGGATACATCAGGGTGGATTTCAGAACATCACCCTGCTCAGTTCCTCTCAGGATTTTACAGAGTTTAGTGGGGGAAAAGAATCAAAAAAAACACCAAAAAAAACACCAACCAAAAAGTATCTGTGACTCATGGAAAGAGCTGTAACATGTCTGAAACATACTCTCATCAGCTTACAAGCACTGCACTTCACATGGTTTAATTATGTGATTATTTAGTCTATTATCTCCAAAAGAAATTCTTTTCATCAGTCAAATTGTGCTCGTGAGCAGGTCTTTGGAAAATGTGTTAAAAGCCTCTAGGAGAAATATGTAATCCTTGTTTCAGTTTAATGTAATCCCCTTGTTTTAATGTCTTCCAGTGTAGTTTTTTGCATGTAATCAGGCTATTAGTTTATGTATTTAATTATCAGAGCGGCCTTATATGGTTCTTTTCTGCCTTCCACTGAATCTCCCCTTGACAGATGTATCCTAAGAACAGATGAAAAGTAACTTTAGAAGTTAAGAGAGACATGGATCACCTTGTGAAAACATTGGTGCTTGTTCTTCCTACCACATYCACAGAAGACAATTATTTGTTTTAAACTGCAGATCTCTGGCATTCCTGTTTCTGTTTCTTTAGCAGTTGCTCTTCACTTTCTCACTGAAGGGTTTCTCCATAATTCTATTACTGGTTTCCTTTTTGGAATCCTGAGCCAGCAGCAGGTTCAAAGTTCAAAGCCAGGTTGTCCATTTTTTCTATAATTTTGTTCCTGCACATTCTCTGTGTCCCCTACTTTCCATCCTTCACCTCAAAGCAGTATGACACTGGCCAGGAAGCAGAGCCAGGCATTCAGATTTTGCAGTTCTTCAAAGGCAGATGGAGCACAGAGAGCTTCAGGTGTCCTGGAGCACCCAGAGTGGTTCAGAGCTGTGCCTATCCACAGGAGTAGGCTGATCACAAATGTCTTTCCTCAGCCCATCCAGCTGMAGACAGGTTTGAACAAGTGTGCTGAGAATTGGAGGATGAGATGTCGTTCTCTATTTTTTTTTTCTTTTTCTTTCAAGTTTTTCTTGGTAAATATGGAGGAAGGAGTGTTTCCCTAGATGATACATAGTTTATATCATGAGTTTCTCTGTGCTGCACTCCTTTCCCAGAGCTGCTGCTTTCATCACCTGGCATGTTGTCATGTTGCACTGTTTACCTACATGATTTGGCACTAAAAAATGGGCTATTTTCACTTAATTTAATAGGCTAGCTTAAGGAAAAAGCAAATCCAGACCTATTACAGCAGTTTACACAAGCCAGACTAGAGAGGCCATTGCACTTGGTTTGCAGGTGTGTTTTGTAAACCAGTTTGTGTAAAACAAGCCAGCTCAGTGAGGTTTTTCCATGTGCCACACCTGGCAGTTTCAGGTGAGCAGGACTATGGCACTTTAGATGATTTCCTTCAGGCAGCCCATTGCCAGAGTTTGGAACTGAGCTCAGTCCTGAGGTTTTCATCTTYACTTCAAAAAAACCCCCATAGAAACAGAGTATTTTAGATTACTGAAGAGCAGTGCTATGGAGATCTGGGTTGCCATAAAAAGGCTTTATTACACAAATATTTGATGCTGAGAAAGAATGGCTCTTTCATTAGGGCTCAAAAGGAAGAGCTCCAAAGACATTTTATCATGTGTTTTTTGATCTGCCTAGATGAAAGCCCTGCCTRTTCTGGAGTACAAGTGAACATCAGGACTGGTTCTAATCCCACTGTGATTAGTGCTCCACCAGTTCCAGTCTGGTCCCTCCCCAAAAGCTGGTGCATGGGAAGGCAGCTGTGATACAAACTGTGTCATTAACCTGAGACATTTACATTTTATTCAACTTGCTAATGAACAAACTAATATCAGACACAAGAATGGAAAGTGCCAAACCTGCTGTCTAAGTCTGACAGTATTTTAGATACTGAATGATGAGCTTTAATAAGAGCAGGCTCTGAGTAGTTACTGACTGGATGGAAAATGGTGCAGTTGGAACTGGTTTCCAACATTTCACTTTATAAATATTTAGCACAGGACATGAAGATGCCCCTTTCCCACTGCTTTGTGTCTCCTCTCACAGCAGACACTGCCTAAAACTGCCTAAAGATCAGAGCCTTGCAAAATCTTYATTAACAATTAGCCTCAAATACGAGAAATGTATCTGAACCTTGATTAACAACATGATCATTAATAYAACTATTCATATTAATGATGATGCAGGCAATTATTGAGCAAAAGAACTAAAAAACCCATGCTCAGTCACAAGATGAGATGCAATGAAAAGAAGATCTTATTTTTATCCTTTGCCTTACATTTGACAGGTAGTCARAGACTTCTTTGGAAGTAAAGGATTTCTTTGCATGGTAATACGCACTTCAAATTGCAGAAAGAAGCTTCAAAAGCACCTCACAACAGTGTAATGTTTGCAAAGAATCAGAACACATGTTCATCATCTACTTGGGTAAACACAAGATGACTAAGGTTAATTTGATTTTTCTTCCTGATGTCATAATTAGAGTATGAATATCCTTTAGACATCAGTAGATAAAAAGTATGTCAATGAAGGACAAGTAAAAATTCAAATCGCTAAGGAGCAAAATGAAGTTAATTTCAGAGTGGAATGTTTGTAAGCAGTGTGTAATCAGTCTTCAGTTTAACTGGCTCTTCATTAAATAATCTATTATGTGCCCTGGCAAATCGAGCCTCAACATGTACAAGTGCAAAAGTGAAAAGATCCAGCTCCAGTCACTATTCAAATACAAAGAATTTTCAGTACAATAACATTGGCCAAAAATGTATTTTTGTCTGGGGGGAGTTTTTTGGGGGAGTTGTTTTATATTTTTAAAAATCCCTAACGGCACCAAACGCAGCCAAACAACGCAGTGCATGTTGCACCAGGTGGGAGGAGGTCAGATTGCAGCCCAAGGTACAAAGCTGAGGCTTGTGATGACATCCATGGGTGCATTCATGCTGACATCTGAGCACGGTGTATCCATGAACAAACAGCAGCCCACAACGAGCCTTTCTCTGCTGCTGTTTGAGGAGTCTCTTGCTCACTTGGGCACACACCCATGCCCAATTTTCTTTTCAGCAAAACAGCATTATCCTCTGAACCCCCCACTTTGAGGCAATTACTCATTTCAAGAAACAAGAGCGCAGCAGTCCCTGAGAGAGGCTGCTGTGCCTTTGTGTGTGGTGCTGAGCAAACATCCTCACTGGGGCTGTCGTGCCCAAGCTTGGCCCTGCTCCTGGAACAGGATCAGCACCAGGCTGGCAGCATTTGTGCTCCACTCAAAGCTCACCTCCRCCCCAGAACGTGCCCTCAGGTGCTCCCTTTGCAGGCTTTGCTGAGGGGACAGGGTGTGGGTGAGGCACCARAAGCCACCTCTTCCCTGGGAACTGAGTCCTGCTGGCAGGAGAGGGACAGCTTTGTGTCTGTGGCTTCCTGTGAGAACTGCCCCCCAAAAGGCTGCTGCCTCTGGAAACCACACGTGGACATAGCCCAAAAAATCACTTGGACTCTCCCTGAAAATTGTAACCCTGCTACAGAGTTCAAGTGTCATGCCTTTGATACTTAAAGCTGTAAATGAATAAGAAGGGAAGCACATGGGCTCAGACCAGGACTAAACCTTCTCAATTTCATGCACTGAAACCTGCCCAGAGTTACCACTGGCGACTTTCTGGCAATTCTGAAGAATTGTATCAATTCTGAGGTTAAACATGGAAATTTTCAGCATTCTCCTGGCTGAGCATCCATATCTCGTGCCAGATATGAGCTGCTCCACTGAGCAACTGAGCAAGACAATCTTAAAGACTCACTGTGAAACCTGAATTTCCACAAAGCCAGCTCCCTGACCGAGCTGGTGCCCAGCTGATGTGGAACTGGCAGCAAGGGAGAAGCCCCAGCAATTGTCACAGCTCCTGACCTCTCTCCAGGAAATGCTCCTGCATCCAATTTACTTCCACGGACTGAAACCCGAGCCAAGAGCTGCCACAACTAACTCAGGACATCAGTTTGTGTCTCATACTCCACCAGGATGAACATGAGACAGATCCAGAGGTGGCTGGAGGCAGCAGCCCTGCACATGAACCCTTGGCTGCTGGATCCCCAGCTCTGGAAATCTATCACTGCCCTTGATCAAGGAAGAAACCTCAGCTCTGCAATCTGGCTCTGGTTTTACCCTGCTGCAATTAGCATCACTCAGTGCTGGTGCTGATAACAGAATTGCTGCTGGTGTGGCAGATCCACCCTCCTTGGAGGGCTGAGGTCAGGCACGGATCCCCAGGGCAGGCACACATCACTGGAGAGCACTCTGGCTGTGTGCAGTCACCCTGTGCACTGTGCCACTTGTATCTTCAGCAGCAGCCTTGTCCTGACTTCACTACACTGCATGAAAGCTGCAAGGAGAAATGCACACAGAGATCTCTAAGATGTGCTACATTGATAGTTTTTGAGATGCTCATGGTGTTAAGTCTGGGAAGCCTGCAGGAGATGCATTGCCCCGAGAAAAAGCACACAGGGAGAAATGGGTGTTCACAGCAGCAAAGCAGAAAGCAGCCAGCAGGGACAGTGGCACTGGGTGCTCCCTTCCTGTGCAGCTGCACACAGCATTCCTTCAAGGAAAGAAATGAGGAGAAGGAGCATTGCAGGGTAGGATTTGCAGCAGCAGTTTTAACGTGTTTCAAACGATTCCTTCCTTATCAGGAATCTCATCAGCTAATTGTTGCAGTGCCTGGAAAAAGTGCTGGCTGTSTGACAAAGGCTGGATGTGCTAACCAGCATCCAGCACAGCTTGCCCAAGGACTCCTCCTCCTCCTCCTTCCCAGCACGGAGCAGCTGTGTGGGCCAACTGCTCCATCACGGGGGTGTCACAGTGACAGCTGTCCTCCTCTTCATCCCCTGGCAGCAGGGAAGCCAAGGCAAGGCAGAAAGGGGCTGCAGCATCTTGGCCAGGGCCCTTATTAGGCAAACAAACTCATATTAACCTTTTCTATAACACATCCACTGGATTGCAGGCAAAACTCTGACATGGGTTTAGGAGCTGTGATGAGACCATCCATAAACTCGACTGCAAGGATGAAAAGGAAGAAGCAGCCTCTCCCTACAGCTTGCCATAAAAACAAGCCCTGCCTTTCCCCTCCTGAGCATGGGCAGTCAGTCCTTGGCCATGGGGGCAGATCTCTGTGACACTGAGTTTGCATACCTGCCACCCGAGCTGCCCTGCACCAGACACACTTTGATCTCACAATCACCACACATCCTCATTTGGAACATTTGCATCCCTGMCATGCCCACATGAGCTCCAGCCATGCAAACAAGCTCTGTTTACAGGACTATGCAAAACATCCCTGAGGATCACACAGGAGTTCCTAGGACTTGARAGAGGTAACAGCAAGAAAAGCTCAAGAAGGAACAACAACTCCTTTTATGAAGCAATTTACTGTGTTACTCTGTGCTCCCATCTGGGGAAAAGGCTGGATATCCATTCACAGGCCCAGAAGTGAATTGGGTGCAACTTGTAAAAAAAAAATGCGGCAGAATGTCCCACAACTAAGTGCTAACTTCTGATTTTAAGAGGATGGTTGTGAAGAGAGAAAAAAAAATCCATTTCCCTAACTATGTACTTCTTCTCAATATGAACAAGAACAGAACTTTGCTGTGGTGTCATTAAGGTGACATGCTTGAACTACTTGCTAGAGGAATAGATGCCTTATTGCTTTGATTTCTTAAAAAGCTGCAATTTCTCAGGCCATAGGAAAGTTCAAACAAATTCCTGTTTGTATAACACTCTTAGGTGTTCCCATGAAAAGCCCCAGTAGGTGTATATCTGCCAGATTGGCTGTACCATGAGTTTAATGTCATGGTTTGACCAATATTACTGGCAGAAGCTTTCACCCAGTGCCCCATCCAAAGCATTCAGCATTCAGAGCTGCATTAACTCACAACAAAGTGCTGGATGCATTTCCCTTCCCATACTGGCATTAATGACCTGAGATTGGATTCTGCTAGAGTAAGAAGGTACTCAAAGCCACACCTCTGTGTGGATACAATATGCCAAAAAGTCAGAAGGCTTTGTTTGCACAGATGCTTCACAAGAAATGYTCATTCCTCTGACACCTTGGGGAGGGGAGCAGTTCTGCTTGTTTCACATCTTTTCCACTGCAAAACAGATGCTTGAAGGACCCCTTGAACATTGTGCTGCCGGGAAATGTGGGTTTTTCCCCAATTTGTCCATGCCCAGGTGGGAATCCTGCTACAACTCCTCCCAGGTGGGAATCCTGCTTGGTCAGGCCAGCTCCCACAGCCTCCTCCAGGACACTGGGATGTGGTCAGCCAAGGAACAGGGCAGCTTCTGGCTCTCCCTGAATGCTGGGATGAGGGAAAGGTCAGGATGCTKCCTGGAGTGCCTGGTGTGGGCACAGCTTCAGCAGGAGGCTGCRGGTGACTGCCACCCAGGAGCAGCCCATAGCACGGAGATGAAGGAGCTCYAGAAGGAGGTGGGAGCAGTGGGTTTGGATCCCCAGAGGCAAAGGAGGGCCCCAAACTTGGGTAACCTGCTTTCTGGATGAGACTTCAAAGCTGGGACTGCTGCTGCTCTCCCACTCACACGCCCTGCAGTGTGGTTTTACACACACACCCCTCACACAGGGCTTTGTGCTGCCTCCTCCTCAGGGCTGCTCACAGGCACTGCTCCCCGGGGTGGGCTCCTTGCCCAGCTCCAGGTGCCTCCAGGCACTGCAGACACCCTGCAGCTCACCTYTCTGTGTGCCCCAGGACCCTCCTGATACAGCAAAATGGCCCTTCACTGAACTGACCAGGTGTTGTGAAGATAAAATACCTCAAAGGCTGGCAGAGCAGGAAARCAGACAACATCCATAGGACTGGGAGCCACCAGTGCCCAGAGAGCCTCATGTGGCACCTCCAAACCACCCTGCCTCTGAGCAGAGGGGCCAGGAAAGATCTAAAGGGAACCCTGGAGCTGCCATCCATGGGGAGACCCCAGCCCACAGAGATCATTACATCAGGGGCTGTGGGGGAAAAGGAAAAAGCTCTCAGGTTACCTGGAACTGCTGGGAGCACCTCTGAGGGCAGCCCATGGCACAGGCTGGTTATTCTCTGGGCTTTGCTGTGCTGAATTAATTAATATAAATTCAGTTTATGTTAGCCACAATCTGTTTAAGTGATATGGCTGCAATGAGAAAGCCCACAAAAGGTTCAGGACAAGGAAGTGTCCTTTCCTTTGGGTGGATTGCATTTCTTTTCTCCAATTTGTTTTGAAAAAGTCTGGTCAAGGGTTAATGGACTCAGTGCTTATCCTTTAGCTCTGCTTAGCAGCTATAAYAAAATACAGGTATTATGAGATATTRCYTCCTAATTTTTTAATCTTTTGAAAACTTCAGGAATACTTTTTACTCACTGAACGTCTCCTAGTTTAGTAACAACATCAAATCTACTTATCTGCTCTAATTGTTCCTGGTACTCATCTGTTCACACCAAAGTCAATAGCAAAATTGTTACTGAGTACAGGTAATACAAATATAAAAAATTAACCACAAAAACCCAAACAAAAACCCAAAAACCAACCAAACAAACAAATGACATTTTGAATAAAATATRTCTCAACCTCAATAAAGCCCCAATTTTTCTCAGTAGGTTCAGTGTTTTTCCTCTCAAGGATCTATATACTAGAAATAAAAAGAGGGGGTTTATTCCTTTGTAATAATCTTTTATTAATGGCCATAAACAAATATGTTAACAGGCTCAAAAGATTTATTACTCAGTCCAAATGACACAGTCATGCAGATTAACTTCCTAGCAAGCTTCTTTTTTGCTATACTTAAAAGATTAGTGACAAAGGAGAAAACACAAAATCTGAATTGCAAGGGCTTAGTGTGTTTCTGCAGCTGACAAAGGAGAGAGGATGAATCCCTCTGCTCCCACCCAGAGAACAGATATTTCATTGTTCCCCTGCCTGCTAACTGTCCWCAGCTTGTCTGAATACCTTTCCTTTGGTGATGGCCAGGGACTGAAATCTTACCACTGCCATGGCACAAGGACAAGGTGCTTCTGAATGGAGCAGCAAGGAGAAGGGTTTCAAACACAGCCATCCTTTCACCACCACAATGAGGCAGGTACAGAGGCAGGAATGCCCTGCACAGGACACTGAGCTGACATTCACATCCCACAACAATCCCATAGAGCAGGGCTGTAATGAAGATCAGCTCCCAGCAGTCAGAATGCACAGAGCAGGACAGGCCTGCCTCATGGCAGGTGATGTGCAAAAGAAATGAAAGTCCTGTTAMATGCAGAAAACAACTGCAAGTCCTGAAACATTAATTCTGCTAGTTTTGCCAATTCTGACAAAAATATTCCATTTGAAATACAAAACAAAAAGAGAATCCCAGCTGGGCAAAGTGTTAAGAGTTCTTTTGAAAGGGGTTTCTTTAAAGAAATTTCTAATAATTTTGAAGCAACACATTTCTGATTTGTKTTTAGAGCAGAAAACAGCCACTTTTAACCCTTTCAGCACAGTGAAATGCACAATATTACTGTGCTGAAGGAGGCCTTTGTAAGGGCACAGTTTGTACATTGTTCTGCTGCCCTGATTGTCACAAAGGAWGCACTTCACCCCAAGGACAGGAGCGTGGCTCTGCTGCCCTTGGTGGGTGGCAAGAACCACGTAGGCAAAGTGTGCTGCAGCTGCTCCTCTGTGACAAACTGGGGCTGGGGTTCAGTGGGAGCACCAGTGGGGATGTCACAGCCAGGGATGTGATGAGGCTCATGGCTGTGGGAAATGAAATAGGAATCAATTCATTCATTTCAGTGGTGACAGGTTTTCACAGGCTGGTCCCAAGCACTTTGCTTAAACCCTGAGAGAATGGGTGTTTTCCACAAGTATGAATATTCTTTGGATTTCAGCAACTGGAAAGAGTGATCAGCTCCTGAGAAACAGTGACAGAACTAGAAAGAGTGGCTGATTTTGATATTTTAATCACACTGATTCTGTGTGGGATGAAGCCTGTCAATCTGGAGGAGCAGAGGAAAGGGCAATAATTGAGAACACCAAGGAACGTGCAAACACCTCAAGAAGAGAAAATGAGAGAATGCAAACAGTCTTTTCTAGTTTGGTCAGAATTTTTTTGTCCACATTTGATAGATTTGGTGTTCTCTCATTTATCACTCAAATACAAATGGCAATAGGTGCAATCAGAAGTGGAAAGCACCACAAAGAACTGGTCACAAACAAGCTGGGAATGTTTGTGGAACAYGGACAGGCTCTGGCTGCCTCTGCTGAATGATTTTGATTGTTGGATGGTTCTGGCATTTTAATATTGCTCAATAAAGCATTAAATGGCTCACATGAATGCAGAGATGCAACAAAAGCTCAGCGTGAAACAGGAAATGTTTGATYATAGACACAACACTGACTGGATAATTTATACATCATTTTACACACTAAAGAACCTTCTTTAATGCACACAAGAGAAGCTCAAGAYAAGACTGGGGTTTGCAGCAACTTCATTAGTAGGTTAAGAGTTCATTAGCACATTGAATGGCATTTTAATGGTAATATTTGCTAAAATTGGTGGGGATGTGGTGACTGAGTCTGTAGATAATCCCCTGCAGTTGGTGCCCCATTTTTGAGCAGCTGCAGAGAAGGGATGGCCACTCCTCCACATGCAGGAGAAGCAGGACTAAACCAAAGAGAATGAATGCCATGTTTGTTGTGGAGCAGTGAGCAYTTCATAAACAGCAGCAGGAAATACTCAGGAAGGCCACTGCATTGTCACAACTGATCACCCAGAGCAAAGATTAGTGTAAAAACAGTCTCCAAAGCCAGTCAATGCTTCTCTAGCACAATAGCACATACTCCTCAGCTCTGGGTTTCACATTGTGTAATTTAGGCAACCAGGTGCTGAAGGGAATTGTGGCACATCTTTGCATGCACATCAGCAGTGACCTGSTGCAGAAATTCTGCCCATTGGAACAAAAAAACACTGTCAGCAGCCTTCATCACTTAGCAGCAGGGATTGGAAGAGAAAGGAAAGAAAATCTGTGCCACAAACACTTCAAAATCAGGCAAAACTGTGAATCTAAGATAAAGCAACAGGTCTTGCAGGATTCATCTGTCCTAGGGCAGCCTGTGGAAGAGACCAGTGTCAAACCCAGGCATTTTGAATGACAGCATTATGATAAACTGATAACATTTCCTGCAGCTCCTTTCAGTCTTTCCCAGCTGAGAGTGTTCTCTGGGTAACA
This sequence comes from Alauda arvensis, assembly GCA_902810485.1. Taxonomy (NCBI): domain Eukaryota; kingdom Metazoa; phylum Chordata; class Aves; order Passeriformes; family Alaudidae; genus Alauda; species Alauda arvensis. The sequence continues at coordinate 391,845 of CADDXX010000626.1, forward strand.
CTGCAAACAGCAGCTGGGCAATGCCTTACCTGTGGCTTTGCAGCCCTGCACTGAGGAAGAGCTCATAAATGAACTAAAGAGCAGAATTTTGTAATCTTCCTGTAGCTTGGGAAACATCTTCCACAGCTCCCAGCTGAGGCATTTCACCCCTGCTGCCAYGGTGGGAGTAAGAGGAGATGAAAGCAGAGTGATTTCACCTCACACCAGAGCACCTGCACACCCAACAGCCTTTGAAGATCAAATGTCAGACACTGTGCAAACACAGTGAACAGAAATACAGACAACTGCTAACCTGCCATTTCCAGGCTGCTGCAGAGTGTCAGACAACCCAAGCAGCACTGGGGCTGAACAAGTGCTCTTTGCTATTTGTTTTCTSCAGAACACTGACATCCCTTCTAGATTTCAATACTCCTGCCTTGCTCCAGACAGCTGTGCTGCTGTACTCTGCAGACTTTCTAAGTGCACATCATGACTCCTCCAACACATAAAACATTGTTCCAGAACACTTAAGGAGATGTAAACCTTGCCACTTGTGTCTGCAAACATTCAGCTCCTTTCAGACAGGAATGCTGCATCCATCTGGGCTGCAGTAATCATTATAATATCACTAGTAACCATGAGAATGTCACTAGTTCATCACATCAGCTGTGAGGAAACACCTCAGAGCTTTCATATTCTCATTTTTCCTGCTTAGCTGTACAAGTCAGAGGTCTGCTAAGTGCCTTTTCAGAAGGTTTAAGGGGACTATATTAATATAAAAGCATCACTTCTGGAAAAACTCCACAAAAAAGGATATCAGTAATTTATGTGCTTTTCTGTAATTAAGTTCTCACTCCCTTTATTGGAAACAAGCACTGACAAAGACAGGATGGAGTGAGAAGCACCTCCACCAGAACCATGGCAGCTGTGTTTCASCAATCCACCTACAAAGCCTTTAAATATTTAATTTTCTTTCAGATGGCTTCTTACAAAGTGATAGACTTTTCCAGATATTTCCCCCTCATCTGTGCTGAAGCAAAACATCCTGATAAGAAGGGCAGTGTCGAAACCTGGAGATGTCATCACTGCAAATTATCAAACCCCAGGGCTCCCAGAACAGTAAAATTCCTTCCCACTGAGAAGAAAACAAGTTTTGTGTCTGCCTTGCCTGTCCCCTCCACCCACTCCAATTCCACTAATAACAAAATTATTTACATGTAAACAGCTGGAGCAAGAACAGCTTCAGGCAACATGGGGAAYATTCAGCTGGCAGCACTGGTCAGGAGAAGAAAGGGTTATTATTTTCTCTGCAGTGTTCAGTATCTCTCTTATAAAATATGAATTGCCTGTATAATGATTTGTTACATGTACTGAGGTTCTCTGTACTCACAGCAGCCTCACACAATCCAACTATCAAACCACCAGCAACCTGCACTGTGCTGTCCTCCAGGACAAAACTAGAGGAAAGTCTGATTCCTGTACACTTTTATTTGAGTTTGGGGTCCAAGGRCTCAGCTTGGAAAGGCTGCAGCCTGCCCCTGCTCCAGGGAACACCRATATTGGCCACTAAATGAGGACACAACCAGCCTTGCTTTGTGGTTTGAATGCTGCTTTTAAGTACAGCCTCAGCAAGGAGTGGGTTTCCCTGTGTGGAGGAGAGGGGCAGGCACAGGAGGCAGGCACAGAAAGCAGCCCTGACACTGCTGGTGGGGCAGAGGAACATCCCAGCTCTGCTGCTGCTCTGGGTTTGCCTGTGTGGAGGAGAGGGGCAGGCACAAGAAACAGCTCTGACACTGCTGGTGGGGCAGGGGGAGCATTCCCAGCTCTCCTGCTCTGGGTTTCCCTGTGTGGAGGAGAGGAGCAGGCAGAGGAGGCAGCCCTGACACTGCTGGTGGGGCAGAGGGAACATCCCAGCTCTGCTGCATCTCAGCTCTGCTGCTCTGGGTTTGCCTGTGTGGAGGAGAGGAGCACACACAGGAGGCAGCTCTGACACTGCTGGTGGGGCAGAGGGAACATTCCCAGCTCTGCTGCCCAGGCACTGGGGGAGGCACACACCACTGAAGCACTTGTGCAAGAAGCAGAGACGTTCTGCTCACCTTCCTGTGCTCCCTGCCCCACTCCAAGGCAGCAGCCTGTCTGCACAAGTTCAGTCCTGCTGTTTTTTTACAGGGGCAAATCGAATTCAGGGTGCTGCTCCTCAGCTCTCTCMCACTGCCAGCTCTGCAGAGCATCCCACTGCAGGGCAGCTGGGCTCTGCTGCTGGGGGTCTTTAAAATTTGGAAATAAGTTGGRTTCACTGCTGTGATGACTTGGAAAAGGTTAAAATAGATATTTTACAGAAATATTCCTGACAGAAAAGGTGTTCCATTCCCAGCCTAGAAACCAGGTGTAAAACCCACCTAATGCTACAGGGTCAACAAATGGCAACACCACAAACCAATAAAAATGGGTCTGAAAACCAAAGTTTATTGGCTTTGATTTCTATTGGGTTTCAAAGGCTTTTCTAACAGATATTTAAYTGGAATAATTTTCAGATATTGTCAGAGTAACCAGCATGGAAATGGATGATTTTGTAAAGCAAGATTGGAGGTTGGTTGGGTTGGTTGGGGTTTGTCTGTGCAGGGTGTTTGGGGTTTGTCTGTTTGTTGTGAGGTGTCTTTTCCTTTGCTGKTTTTTKGGGATTGGTTTTGGTTTTGTTKGTTTTTTTTAATAGGTATCAAATCAGGGCTAATGGTTTTAATACCAGAGGAGAAGCCATGGGAACCTGACCTTCAGTTTTGTTTAGAGAGTAAATTCTGAATGTGGCCATCAGCAAACCACCTGAATTGTCTGTCTTGTTTTCCCTCTATTTAAAAGAGAAATAATTATAACATTTCTGAATGATACTGCAAGAGTCAGTTAATGAAGCTTAATTTAGCTGATTAATTCCTCAAGAAACACAAAATGAAGCATAACTGATAGTTATTTAAAAAAAAGTTTAAAAAGATAAATAAAATACTTGCTTTGAAATTTACATTGCTTGATCTAGAATGTATTTTGATCAAAAATATGATCTAAGAAGTAATCAAAATAGAATAATAAAATATGATTTTATTCTGACAAACGAATAATAATTCAAAAAATAAACAAAAATGCAAATCCCATGACTCCCATTGAGTTTTTCCCATTACAAATTAACCAGAGAGAACATAAGCCTCAATAAACTATATGAAATTTTCTTTCCTTTGGCTTTCCATACTGGAAATCAAGGACACCTCAGTGGAAATAAAGATTATTAAATCTGACATTTTAAGTAGGTCTCAGATATTACAAAAGTAAAGGGATAAGAGGAATAAAAAASCCACTCAGAAGAGCCTTAAATTTTGTAGCAAAAATGAAAAGGGAAACAGTCCTGTGGTTTAGAATTATTTTGCAAATATAACTTAAGCAATTAAGTTCTGTTTAATCTCCTGCCAAAGGGCTGCACAGCAGCTGAATTTCCACTTTTGCTAGAGGAAATGTCTGGCCTCACAAAGCAGCTCATTACTGTTCCAGTGTGCAAAAAAGCAAAGCTGATTGTACTGGTACARGTATTTAATTTTACATCTCAAGCCAGGCTTGTAATTAATGATGGGAAGCCGAGGAAATGGTGTCATCCTGAGCTGGCTGACAGTCCTTACCTGCTGTAGCCCAGCTGGGAGCAGCCTGCTCTCTGCAGGTCACAGCCATGTGTGCTTTATTGCCTCTGCAGCTCAGTATGTACCAGCATGTCTGCAGGTAATTGTCAGGGCATAAAGGGCYCTTTGAAACAATGGCTATAAAATAATCCACAATTCATGTTCTGCCTCATGGAGCAGGCTGGGAGGATGGTAGGGACACAATGACAAACAGGTTGGTGCAGCTCCACCTGAAAGCCTGGTGCACAGCTGGGGAAGAGGTTTTGGATTCTTGTTAAACAGAATTTCATGGCAGTTCCCCTTCCCTGGCACAGACTGAGCTCTGGAGACAGGTCTGACACTCAGCTGCCATCCATCCTGCTTTTCACACCTTGTATTCCTTCTTTACAAGGATCTCTGCTTGAGTTTCTTGGTTGGTATTAGAGATGCTGTTTGAGAACATCTCAGAAGCTCCTCACTGTTTCATTAGCTCCTTTAACATATTTTTCCCTGCATTATCCATGAAATTCCAGTGTGAAGCTATAATTTATTTGATGCTATTTCACAGAATCATCAGTGCTGGAAGAGCCCTTCAGTCACAGAGCAGCCTGAGTTGTTTGGGATCCCCAAATCACAGGACACCACAAGAGTCCCACCATGTGGGCATCCCAGAACCTATAAAGGAACTTTGTGTACCACAATGAGCTGAGCCATGAACAGAATACACCCAGCCTGTACAGTGCAGAGTCAGTAAATACACATGCAATCCAAGGTGTGCAGGCCTCTCATTCCTCAGAAATGTTCTCAGGCAATGTTCCTGGATGGAAGTGTCAAAATATCAGTGCCTTGTGGCAATGCAGGCAGGATTCCCACTTCACATCCTGCTCCAATCCCAAACCAAAGGGCTGAGCACACACAGTGGATGAAAAGGAGAACTCCCCAGCAGGGTTTTCATGGCTGTGGATGAATGATATCCAGAATCACAGAGGCCACGGATAAAGGAGGATTAACTTTTCAATTGGGGCTGTCCCCACCCTTTCTTTTCAGGTGCAGACAGCTCCTCCTGTCTTAGCTACTTGAGGCTAACACCAGCAAAGAGGAGCTCAGATGAAATTGTAAGAGCACTTATTGGAGGGGAAGATTACATCTGCTACAAATGAGACATCTACTTCAACAACTCTATTTTTAATTTTTACAATCCACCAGAAGCCCTAGCAATTCTTAATGCATTTTTTTCCTTCAGAATAACCATCAAGCCGTTCCTAAGGGCGTAACCTGACACTTTTTAAAAAGAATTTTGTTTTGTTTTTGTCAATGTTATTTTACTCCATCGTTTTCCAAGCTGTTCCTGTTTTTCCAATTGCTTTGGTGTCACCTGTCAGTGAATTAGCAGCCTTTCTGTGTTACATCAAGGTATCATTCCATGCTATCATCAAGGRAATCATGGAGCAGTACAAGGACCAAAAGGGAAATCCTGCAGAAATGCCATTGAAACAACTTCCTCATTTGGCAGAGGATCACTGACAGCAAATCCTTGAACATGCTTTGCCAGGCAGGCAYGATGAGCATTTCAGAATCATCCCAGCAAGTGCATGTATCAAATGAGRTGGTGCCTGATGCAGGAGGGCATAGAAACCCTGCCCTGGTGCTGAGAGGAGCTCTGCTATCCATGCCACCCCTACACCTTCCCAGAGAATGCCAAGCTGGTTGCTTTCATTAAATGTATCCAGTCACAAGTGCAAAATTCCCTCTGGATCCCATTTCCCACAGACAACTCCATGTACAAACAGCCTGGAACTGAGGACAAGCTAAAACACCTACCTACCCTCTCCTAATTTYCCCTCCATTTAACAGCCTTGCAGACAAGGTCTCCCCATATTTACACAATAGCCACCTGGATCTGCCTKCCTCCCAGCAAGTTCCCACTTGTGCCAGTTTTACCAGTAAGCACCTTCACCAAGAGGCTGGAAGCTTTCTCCAAAGGTCCTGGAATTCCATGGAGGTCTTGTCCTTCATGCCTTGTGTAAGCTCTGCTGTGCACACCAACAGGCCTGGTATCAACAGAGCCATGACCACCACACACACAGAAAACCAACATTTCTTCCAAAAAGGTACCAGCAAAGTCTCTCGTAACCACATCTGTCAGCACTTGGCTTGTAAACAGCAACCAATTCACATGGAAAATGAACACTGGCACCTCTCTGAAACCAGCAGGCTGTGAGTTTATGAGAAATGCAGAGCAAATTAAGGATGAGATCAAGCCCCATAACACTTCCAAAGAGAAATGAATCACTGAAAAACCCCACAGCGGGAAGAAAAAAACAGAGCAACACTTTTTCATGAGAGTGAGTAACTGAGGGAGGTTTTGATAGTGTTACCAGCCTCTGCAGCAAGGAATGCCAGGTCATGTCAGGAGAGCCCACTGAAGAAGAAATTGTMTGCTGAAGAAGCAAAGGTATTTGTCTAAAAAAAATTATCTGTAAGAGGAGGATGATCTCCAGCACAATCACCAAGAAAAATCCTGAGATGCAGTACTGAAAAATAAGCAAACTTTGGTTTGTGTGTCCCTGTGCCATCCTCCCACGATAATCAGGGAAAATGGCAGCAGCAGTGCTTTGCTTTACACCAGATGTTGGGTTATTGCTGGTTTATGGTGAGAATTTTGAGGATTTTTGTTCCTCACAGATCTGACTTCTTGCTCTCCTTGCACACACAGAGATTTGTTTCCTGAAAAGCCTTCAGAAAGCAGGCTCACTGAAAAGGGCTTGCCTAAGTCCAAGGGAAACTGCAGGCAATTCCAGAAAATTGTAGCTGGTCATTCAGTCCATAACAMAACCAGATATTAAAACAGTCAGCCCAAACCAGTAATTATCCCTCTCATTTCAATATCCTGCAGCAAAATCTCTGAAAWAACCCCACGTGGAGATCTCCCTGGTGGTGCCAGCACTTTATGATTAATTCCACAGACCAGGGAGGTTGGATGTTTGATTATTTCACTGCTCTGCAGAGCAAGGCTAAGGCTGCTCACCTCAACTCCTGAGGGAAAGACAGAAAACCCCATTCCCACACACTGGCTGCACTGCCCTGGGCTCAGCCACAAGCTCATGGAGTTTTGTGGTTCTGTCCCTCTGTTCCTGCAGCTCCCAGCTATTTTATTCACACAGTTCATGCTGGGCAGTGACCACTGCCTTGGAGGAACTCATTTCACATGAACCTCTGAGCCTGCACACAGCAAAATCTGCTCAGCAGGCACAGAGGAATGACAAGAGTGTGGGGAGAAATGATGGGGCAGAAAGATTTTGGGGGAAGACATGAAAAACTAAGATATTAGAGTAAAAATGCAWGACAAATGAAGAAAAAATTCTCATTTCAAAGGACAGCAGGAATGGAAAAATGCACTGTGTCACAAGAAAGCTCAGCCTAGTYTGTGAAAATACAACTTGTATGTGCTCACATCATCAGAATGAAGAGATTGACTGACTCGAAGCTACTAGACACAGTAAACTACCATTATTCTGATTTTGTTCCATATTTTAACCAGTTCCCATCACTCTCAGAGAGATTTCTGCAGCAGCATCTTTACATCCCATTTATGAATAGATGAAATTGTTTGAGGAGTTCATTATGTGAAATTACACTGAACAGCTGGAGAGCTACTAAAGCTGGATTTCCACTCACACAAGTGATGTAGTTACTGAGTTAAATGTGGGTATTTCCAGCCCTTCAGGATTTCAAGATGAGGGACACAGCACTGTATATATTTATGCTTATATTTCTCATCCCTGCTTTAAAAGGGTGTCCTAAGAGGCTGACAGGTTTGTCAGCTGTGTCCTTAGCACAGCCAAAGTGCTTCCTGACAGGCAGGGAGCCCACGTGTGGGCTGGGGGTTGTTCTGAGGAAGGCACTGAACAGGTTTAGAAGTGTTATCACTGTCTCTGTACAAACACATCTGACCCCTGAAACCAAAGMCACTTCTTTTAAGCACCAAACACAACCGTGGGACACACCACATGAGAGCTGTGACCATTCAGGCTGGCCCACAAAACAAAACTCATCACACAGCAGCAGACCACAACGTGGGACTTTACACAGCACTTGACAAAGTGTTCATAATCCTCTGTCAACTACCAAGAAGTTCCTTTGAAAACCTTCCCCTTCCCTGTGCCTAAAAAAGRATAAACCCCCCCAGAACACCCCACCAAGCCCAAAACAAACCCCAGCTACTTTTTAAGCAGCACTAACACTGTTGTTTCCTGTGACTTGCCCAGAGATCAGCAGCCACATGAGGATGTGATGGGAGCAGAGAGAAGCTGTGCACAAAGCAAGATTAGGGAGAGGACTAAAACCTGTGAGCTGTGCAATTCCAACGTTGACAGAGCCCTAAATCCCCCTAGCACCTTTCTCCTTTCCCATATCGCTCTTTCTCAACAGAAAACATTTCATCTCATCATCAAAGAGATTTCAGGGTTCAGACTTCAGCTGTCACTTTAAAAGTTAAGCCTTTTCAGCTCCATGATGTCAGTGATATTCCAACAGAAACGTGAAATGCCATAAATGCTAAGTGTAATCTCATCACAAAACAAAGTAATCCTTGTTCCCACAGCTGGTTTGCTGCCAAATAAAAAACCTCTGCAAGGAGTGCAAGTGAGTTAAACAACCTGAAAGTTYCCTGCTGTAGTTAGGACTGAAATGCCAAGTATCACCTGTCCAGTTGAGGAAAATGAATTTTCAGCCTCAAAGTTTGATTTGAAAAGTATGAGACTTCTCCTTTTGTAGCTAGCCAACTTAAAAACTAACATTTGATGTAATTGGTTAGAGGTACAAGAACTCCCAAATTCTAGAAAAGGGCTTCTGCTGTCCAGTGATCTTTCAAGGCCAAAATCCATCATTTACTGCCTCATTCCCAGGAGGTATCATACTTGGCACAGARCCCTGCTTGGAGTGGAAATTTCCTGACATTCTAGATTGTATCAATGCAATTTGTCATTGGGCAATAATCCTTTGCATGCAAATATCTGGACAGGCTCCAACCCAAACTGTGTAAAACACCAAACTCCAAACATTTGGATCTTGCAGGCTGCTGTGGAATGTTTGAGTCCTGGCCCAGGCCTCCCTCCTCAGCATGTGCACTGCCACCACTCTGCCTCTTACCCTGCCACATTCATCATTAGTGCTGAAAGGAGAGGGAAAAAAACTCAGGAGTTTTTATTGAGATCTGCTTATCTAAAAGGAATAAGACAAAAACAACCACCAACAAAACCCAGACCAAAAATACTCCTTTTTTTTTGTTTTCAGGGCCATAGCCTTACATATATGGCAAATCCACTGTTGAATTTATCCCTGCATTATCTCCAGCTGAACATGTGTTTTCAATCTGAGTTTTAAACACTTCCTTTTTTTTTAACAGCTATAAAACAATACTTTCTAATCAGAAGATGGTAGTAGACAAGATATTCTATTTTTAAGACACTCTGGGAAAGTGAATTGGCTCAGCCATCTGCAAGGACTGCCAGTGGTGCAATCCAAGATGACAACTCCAGTGTCAAATTGGAAAGTTGCTCACAACAACATTCAGCTAAGAATCTGAGCAATTAAGAATTAAGCAAAACAGAATTAAGCTAAATCACCCTCTCCTGCATTCATTGCTGTGGGAGCTTGCAAGCCTTCCTGACCATACTCRGCCAGTTAASACCCCCAAAACTTTCCTYTATTTATTCCTTGAAATGAAAGAGGCATTCCTGGCATGAATTAACCCCTTCCCTGCTGAATCCCACGGCTGCACTCACCCTGTTTGCACACACCCAAGCAGGTGTTTGCACGCTGCCTCACACCAGCTGTGAGGYTCCTGTGGCACAGTGCCTGCAGCTCCTGTGCTGCTGGAAATGAGGAGCATGCAAGATCTCACATGGCCTTTTTGATCTTGGAAATGTCAGACTTGAGGGCTGTTTGTTTTATGGCCCTACAACTGTAACTCATTTGAGGTTTTAATAGTACTTATCAGTTAAGCAGTGGAAGCCTGATGATAATTGTGGTCTCAGCAGTGCTATCTCGACATTGTGTGCTCCAACAACTGCTCCCATTGTCTGCAAAACCACAATTCTTCCCAAATTTATAACATCAGCTGCCAGCTTCCTTGACTGGGTAACAACAAACACACCAGCTCCAAGTGCTTCAAATTCCTGCTCCCATTAAAGCCACGCAGCAATCTGAGTATGTCTGCATGCTCTTAACCTAGCCAAGAAATGGGTACAATTATAAAAATGCAATTATTAAAATGAAATTTTGAGCAGACAACTTCATCTTTAAAGGGACCAAGAAGATTTTTCTAGGTTTTTTAAAACAAAATCAGTACACAAAARACATTCACTACAAACCCCTTTTCAGGAAGGAGGAGGATCAAGGGAATTAATAGGGTTTCAATCCTTGATATGAGTCTCACACAAAACACAACAAGATCAGGAAAATAAATGAAAAGGGAAAAAAAAAATCTTATTCTGCTTTATATCTTGTTAAAAATTGCTTCCTTTCACAACAAATATTTTCTAACAATACAAGTGACTGAGCTATTTGTGCTTGGAAGTYACTTGGAAAGTTACTAGGAAGTTACCAGGAAATGTTGTTTTATTTCCTAGTAACTCCGGCTTGGAATAATATTCGGCATACACCTTCTGAAAATTCACAGATTCGTGAAGAAAACCCAAGGACACCAAGGAGATTTCATTTTGTTCACGGAGTGATCTCAAAAAAATGAGCAGTTTCCCCAGATTAGCCGTGATCTGCAGCACTTGGAGAGCAGTGAGCAGCCAGGCTCTTCAGTTCCAGCCCAATCCCCAGGAATGCAGAACCCAGAACAAATCCCGGTTCCAGGAGCTCAGCACACACACACACACACACACACACACACACACACACACACACACACACACACACACTGACTGCCCCGCACACCTCCCAAACACCCTCCCAACTCTGATTTTTCTGCTGCTGGCAGAGCGCGCAGTGTGACTGTTGTAACTTGCTCCGTAACTGTGTGCCAAAACCAGAAACGTGGTCATGACATTGAATAGGTAATTAGTAACGATTAGAGCCCTGCACAAAGCAGGGCGTAGCCGAGGTGCGAGCAGCTGTCCAAGCCACCTGGAGGGATTTGGCTTCCTAACAAAGCGCCGGAGATGCTGGTGCCTCTGTAAAAGTTGGTGTAAATCACTCGGACGGGCTATCAAAGGGYGAAACAAACCCCAATTTCATGTAAAACCGTATCACTGCAAAAACGAGAACTAGGAGGAAAATTTTATAGCTTTCCTGTGCCTTAAAAACCACTGAGAAAGCCACACACAACAAAACGTTGTGGATGGAGCTTCAAGGAACATGGGCTTAGCACCCTCTTTTGGCTTTTTAATGTCAGCTATTTGAGTTCTGCGGTTTCAATCGCCACGGGAGGAGCGGGTGGTGTTTGTGTGTCCCCCAGAAAACACACAGCACTTTGGGTTTTGGCAGCAGCCAGCCCAGCCCAGCCCAGCCCCAGAGCCAGCAGCTTTTGTTTCATTCCTGGATTACAGAGTGTACACTGTATCATCYTCTGCTAGTGCAAAATTCCCCCAGAGGGTTTTCAGCCTCCAGTTCAGCAGTGCAAGAGGTGCCTGTGCTCCACCACATGAAACTCCATGCCATGCACACCAATAATCTCTGGGACAAAATGGGTTTGTGCATGTGGTCCCTTCTGGCTGCTGGAAATCAGGGGAAATGCCCCAGGGTAACAAATCCACTCCCCACAACATCCCTTCAGGTGCTGGCACAAACAGGGAGCACTGCAATGTGCTATCCAGAAAGCAAGAGTGTGTTTGTAACCTCGTGTTTAACTGGCCTACMAGCATTGTTTCTGCTGCTTTTACAGAATTTGCTCATGTCCCTGGCAGAAACGCAATCTAAAATATTTATTTTCTAACTTGTCTACTCCACCCCCTGCAAAGTACAGTGCTCCCTTTATCTGAAAAATTCGTTTATCATTAGATCTGTGGCAAATTCCCTCACAGATGGTCTTTCTTTATCTTTTCAGTGCCTTAATTGGATCTTTATTTTGTGGTGATCAAGCTTAATAAAGGTCCATTTCACGAGACATCCTTCTGACTGTTGTCATCACATTGTCTACAAATTCTGTTTCCAATCCCAAATATTCCTTCAGGAATGTCTCTTTAAATATGCTTAATTTATACCCAGATAKTCAATACATTTTGTAGTAGTATGCGTGCCTCTAACAAAAACACTGCTATTTTCTGTAAAAATAATAATTATATAATAATAAAATAATATATAATAATAAAAAAATAATAAAATGTAATCTCCTTATGGTCCCTACAACAGTTTCCTTCACCCAGCTTGCAATGAAGATAACAAGAAACCTTCCACAGCAATCTAGGGCTACAAACTATTCCTTCCAGGAGCCTCCCTCATTGTCACTTCCAAAGCTGTGTAAAACACTAAATTCTGATAGGATTAACTGGGTATCAACTGTAACATGAACTAATGGACATCTAATGAAGTAGCCCAAAGCCCCTGTGATACATAAGGAGATAATTAGATAAGTTTCCCTTCCACTTGCTYATCACTCCAATATTTTGCCTCTTACAAAATTGTGGGATTTCASTGGCAAGCAGAAACTGAGGGGAGGGACCTAGAAATGAGTGAAATCTGTATGTTATATAAAACCTACATGTCCTGCTTATACTTCTTTGGTTGCCTTATTGGGCACTTCTAGATCCTTGAAAATATAGCCCTGATTCTCTTTCTCAGGTGAGATTTATGCCAGAATCCTCACAAGGGCTTCAGGATTGTTCCATTCCACGCTGCAGTGCCTGATTTTAGGTGTCCTGCAGTGGGATGGGACCTGGCACCTGMAGACAGAGCAGATTGCATGAGCTGGAGTGACATGGGTGAGACACTCAGCTGCAGCTCTCTGCTGGTGAGTTTTAGCACACMACAGCACCCAGGATTTTCAGTTAATGCCACACATTAACTACTACAGGGGGAAATGCAAAGCTCCGTGCTGCAGACACTTCAAAGGGCAGTGGAGATTGGCACTGCACATGCCACACAGTCAGCACTGCAAGCAAACAAGCAAAGAAGGTGTGGTCTAGAGAGTTAAAGAAAATAATCCCACAGCACAAGAGAGTGAACAATGGAACATCAGCATAACAAGATGAAAAATATTTCCAAAGATACACATGTTGCATGCCAGTATTTGTTGAGACTAGAAGGGAGATGACTGGAGCTGTCAAGACATGAAATGATAAGGGTCTGAGTGAGAGCTCTGGTCATGTGAATGCAAAACAAAGGCTGAATCAGACTGAGACTGAGCAGGAAGGAGTAAATGTACCCTGCTAGCAAGAGCAGAAGGAGAAATTGCCATGTAGTGAAGGCAATAACATGTCTGATCATGTATGTGCTGCCCTGATACCGTGGCACTGAAGGGAACAACATTTTGGGTCCAGTTCTCACTGGACTGGCAGCTTCAGCCTCCTAAGGAGAGAGCTTTGGCAAGGCAGGCTCAGAATGAAAATGAGGAGCTGGGAGGAGGCTGTGCAGCTGCAGGGACAAGGTATCTCCTCAAGAGTTGGCTAAGAAAGTCTTTGATGCTGCAGCCCTGCTAGAAATACACTTTACATGTTTCCCTTTCCTTCCTGTGTTCCTGACTAAAGCACATCCACCACTGTGCTGATGGGGACTGCCAGTGCTTCATTACAGTCTGCTTCTAGACCATTCCTGGGATGATGTGCATTACATCTTTTCAGTCAGTTAACAAACAAACAAAAWTTTGAGGTGGTTCTTCTTTTTCTTTCAGCAAATAATTTCATCTTTTACCCAACTAAACAAAGCTTAATACTTTTATTTAAAAAATTAATTATTAGTAGAAGAGTAGTAATAATTAATTAATTATTAGATATGAACAATATTACTAATTAATATTATTTACTAATTAATATTAATTARTTAATWAATWAWTAATTAGCCTGCATTTACCTTTCAGAATTTTCCTTTCTGACTAGAAAACTGTGTGCAGTTCAAAACGCTACTTTAATTCTTGACCCACTCTTAAATGACCCAGTGTTGTCCCATTGATTCATAAGAATATGTTAAAACTTGGAAGAATGAAAACCTTAATGTTAAAAAACAGTAATTCCAGAGGCTGATGTCATTAAAGACAACACCATTTTTCTGTAAAGGCAGGTCTTTGGCATTTTTCATTTAAAAAAACCCAAAGATAAAATCAGTTCAGGGTCATCTGTAAAATCTGACTGAGGCTGAATGCATTAGGAKCAACTCTTGCCCAGATTCTCCTGCTTTAAGAAATGTGACATGGTTTTCTTTGCATCTTTACTGCTGGTGACCCTCAATCCATGTTTTGAGATGACTTTCAAATAKAACATCCTCACAAGACCCTCTGCAAGGGTTGTATTGATTATGTGACAGTGTCCTGGTCTTTGAAAGGTTGGTGGGATAAGTTGGGCAACCATGAAGCTTGTTATTAATGAGGAATGAGAGGTTGTGAAACTCTGACAGGGATGGGGAGCCCCAAACTGTTATTCACCAGCCACAGCAGCTGGACAGGCAGTGGTGAGATGAGTTTTTGAAGCAGAAAGCAGGCTGCAGCACATTCTGAGTCAAGAGTTGATGGAGCAGTTGCACAATTTGGTTAYACAGTAAACAGTCAAGAGAAAACAAAAATAGAAGAAAGAAATACATAAATCCACTCAGCAGAAACTGACTGGCTCTCTAATTTGATGTTCAAATGTTTTCTTCCTGAAATTAAGAGCTTTGTACTTCCCACTTGTAAAAATACAATGCACAGAAGTGAAAGGAAWAAGGCACAACTGAAAGTAGCCAGGATTGTTTTACACAAACTATCTAACTAAAAAAAAAATAAATCTGAGTTGTGTTGATTGCTCAAAGTTTTGAACAAAAATAAAATCAAAMTTTCAACCTGCCAAACACTGTGACAAAGGGAATTTAGAAGTCCCAGCAGAAAGTGGAGCTCCTGGCAGCAGCTGCCACCAGCACTGAGGTGCTTTAGTGATTTGCTCGTGGACTCAGCTGTTTTGTTTCACTGTGAACCACAATGGAACTGACACCATGTTGAACACACRAAATCCCCAGCACTTCCATCCAACCCCTGTTTCCAGCAGCCACCTCCTCCTGCCAGGAACAAGTGCCTAAAGCTGGGATGGTGTCTGACACAATTCAGAGCCACTGCAGCAGGACAGGCATTCCATGGATGCTGCAGGGAATTGCTGCTGAGGCTGCTTTTGTGCAGCTGGGTTTAATTCCTGCTCTGTGAAGTCATGGAGTGGTGCTCAGCAGAGCAGAAAGGTGAGTGGCATCCCGTTCAGTGAGAGCAAAGAGGGCATTTTGTGGATGTGTCCCCAACAAAGGGCTCTGATCCCCMGGCAGGCCCCTCCCAGCACTGCCCAATCCCCCTCTGCAGAGGAACTWCACACAAACAATGCCTAAGCCTCTGCCTTGTGCCTGGAAGCGATTTCTTTGTCAGACTTTTGTCTGTGGACATAATTAGTTGTTTGCCAGGGAATTTCCTGGCATGGCCCGTGGCCTAACACTTTTAAAACCAGCACGGATTTCATTGGGAGATACTTCATTGTCAGCAGCCATTAAATTAAGGACATAATTAATTAGAGAGAAAGTGTTGCTTGAAGGCATTGGTGCCATTTCTGGGATGCTCCCAAGGGAGTTCTATAAAAACAGAAAGAGGAGGTAGAACTGATAACCATTTATTTGTACCTAACACACCATTTATCAAGGTTGCTCTAAGCCCTGGATTTGCATCATGATGTGTGGCACTGGTACCTGGAACACCTTGGTGACTTTCCTTAGCTTGCAGGAAAAGGGAAAAGGGAAAAGGGAAAAGGGAAAAGGGAAAAGGGAAAAGGGAAAAGGGAAAAGGGAAAAGGGAAAAGGGAAAAGGACACCTTCCATCATCCCATATTGTTCCAAGCCCTGTCCAACCTGGCCTTGGACACTTTCACAGATCCAGGGGAAAAAAAAAACCAAAAAAACAAACCCCAAAAACCACCACTGCATCCCCAGTAGCCTTCAACAGTGCAAAGGACAGCTCTGTATCAGGTGGACACTGAATAACCCAGTTAAATGGTGCCATTAACCCCAGAAATCTTTTCCTTCAGCAACATTCCTTGGCAGCAGAGCAGCAGTKAAACACTTGCACAGAAAACACGTCATTTGTGAATATCCGAGCTCGGGTTTAGGCGAACATTAAATACCAATGGCCAGCAAACCTGTGCACAGACGGGTGTTCAGCTCTCCTGAGGCACTCAGCACACAGCCCGGGCTGGTTGGTGACTGCTCCTGGGTGGTTCTGCCCTCTCCCGGTGCTCACTGACACATGCAGCAGCCTCTGCAAACACACAAAAACAAACCATTTCTCTTTAATAGCAGCAGCAAACCAGCCAGACTGGCCACAGGGTAATGTGCTGGAGGTTAAACGTGCAACTRAACTGCCTGGCAATCACTTCCCTGGGTTCTGATCTACCACTTGTTAATGGATAGAAAAGGAGCTTTGCAAACTCAAGAGAAACTAAACCATGTATTTACACTGTATAGGTGGTAGCAGTGCCAGTCTCTCTCCCTGGCAGAGCTTTGTGTCACCCCTTCTCCAGTCCCAGCCAATGCTCCCATCACTGTACAAGACCTTTTCAGTAGACAAGATACTCTCTTCCCATTAGGGACTTTCCTCCAGCTTTCTTTTATCACTCTCTCTCCCTTCTCTGCCCTCACTGCCTGTTCTGTCCAGGGAAGATCCAGAAACCTCCCTTYGATTTAGAGCTCTTCATCACAGGATACCTTAACAAACCACAGCTACCTGAGTCTGTTCCACAGAATAGAAAAAAAACTCCCCAAAAAAACCTGCTACTGCTTCAGTCTGAGGAGGCCTCCTAGAAAAAACTCTGCTTCTTCCAGCTGCCTTCTCCTGTTAAGGGTCTCTAATAGCTCCTAGGCACTCACAGAAGGTGCAGCTCTCTGCATTTGATTTATTGGGAAGAATCTGGGCTTTAACAACAGGTGATATCTGAAAGTCAGGAGGGACTTTCTGTCAGTCTTTTGTTAGGAAAAAATGCAGTGATTTGAGGTCTGAAATTCTGGTGTGGATGTTTCTCCATCTGCTCTCTTCAGCAAGCTGAAACACTTCTTACCTCCACTTGTTCTGTCTTTAACAATGAGCAGCAGTACACACAGTCATGGTTAGTGGTCACTGCTGATTGTTCCATCACAGAGCTCTGAACCTGCATTGCTCTAAACACACTGCCTTCAAAATGGAAGGCAGTGTAAATCCCAATCAAAATTAAAACGGAAAGAAAAACCTTCAGGTTTTCAGGTCAAAACTCATCTTTATGAAAAGTCTGAGGTATAAGACTCCCACACGAGTGAGTGGAAATTAAAGTTTATACTGAAGTGTTTTAAACAATCTTTGCATATCTATGGCCTACTTTGTTCATTTTGTGCTTCTTTTGACAAAAAAAGAGAGACATAATAATTCTGCCTTTGGGGGTTAACASAACCCTTGTGACTACTTGTAACCATGGAAATGTGAAGAGCTACTCAGAGCCCAACACCAAACTCACAGAGGTGCTGGGAGACAGAAAACAATGCTGTGGATACACTGACCATTTCTTACCATGGCATGGACAGARGATGTCCATGGGGAAGGACAAGACACCAAGATGAAATATGAGTGACTGRGCTCAAATATGAGAATAGGTTTTTACAGGATTAAGTATCCCTTAGACTGTAAAGATGTCAGCTAACGTAAAACTCCAATGTACCAGCTGCTGTCCAAACAGATCACAAAATGAAAGTCCTCATGCTGAGCAGGGCTTAAAATAGAGCAGCTGATGAGTAAGACTCTCTTATATAAACTTCACATTTCATGCACTAAGACATTTCATTGTCAGATATTCGTGGGGTTGCTATTTCCCATGAAAAATCTGCAGTGGAACAAAAGCATCAAACTGTTCCACTTCCCAGGCTCCAGGACTGTTATTTTCATGCCACACTGAAACTCCCTCCTCATCTGCTTTGTGATTCATGTGTTTGGCTGAATAACTTTGCTGGARCTCAGAACAAGAGGGAAACCTTCCCTAAGTGCTTCCTGTCTTTCCACATGCACTAATAAGAAGATGGAGCCCTCCCACCTCTCCCATTTACACCACTCCAGGCACACCTACGGCTTGATATACTCATAAGCCTCAGAATTAGTCTGCTTTTGCTCTGGTTTTTAAATAGCAGCTTCTTCTCTAGCAACAAAACTGGTTTTTGTCTAACATTGGTGGGCACCAAAGCAGCAGCTTTGATTAAGGAATAGATTGCTTCATTAATAGACAACAGAGAAGTCATAGCTTAGCAGGAAACATGGAAGATTCCTTGCTCCTTCCCTTTTTTTCCTGTCTACAGCCACTCATGGCTTTGAAAGCATTTTAATCTTAAAACCCTGGACAGAAAGCTGTRATGYTGAGGGGGAGAAYAACCTGTGCCATGTGTTTAACCCTGAGAGCTGGCAGGCCTCACTGCAGAGGCCTGATGGAACAAGCACCAAACAAGCTGAATTTTGAGTGTGTAAGAATGAAGTACAGACTCCAGAGGAAGGTCTAGTGTATTTGCAAGATGAAACACCACAAAATGAAGTCGCTGTCCCACTGCCCTGTTATAGCCTGTCAATCTGGAAATCCAGCCTCCCACCATGGATTGTTAAACTCCTATTAGAGTTTCCAGCACTACAGCACAGTAAAAACAGTGTAAAACAACTCAAAACAATCACTCACTGGGAAATCTGACATATGGCCTGCTCAGCTGCTCTCCTGCAGAAACAGCTAAAGATCATTAGTCTTGGCTTCATTCCCTGCCACAGACACTGGGCTCATTAAGGCAGGCAGTGTGTGACTGAGTCCACGAGGAAGGGTATTTCTACAGACGGSTAGAAACAATGAGCMAAACTACAGAGGCTGAGTTGAAAGTAGTAGTCAAGGAGACTTCTCCACCTCCATAATTTCTGTGCTAAAACAAATCAAAGCAGCACCATTTTGCTGGAAATAAAAGGATGCATCTTCTCCTCTCTCTTCATGGTAAACATTTCCCTCCCGCTAATGCACGGCGTTTAACTCGTTCTGCGGGAGGGTTTCTCCCGAGTAGGAGTATCCTGATGTGAACAGTTTGCATCCACCAGGGGCCACTTGTTGCCTGTGTTCAGTCCCCACTGAATGAGGAGGAGCCGAGCCGTTCCTGCTGTCCCGGCCGAGCCCTGGTCCTGCCGTGGTGGATTGGGATAACCACAGACACGCCGTGACACAATCCTGCCGCAATCCACACTTCCCTGGCGGTGTGACACTCGGAAACGTAAACCAAACCTCTGGGACGTGGCATTGCAGGACAGGAAATGTTCAGACAATTAGGATGTGGCAATGATAATCTGGTGCCGCGATCACGCAATCACGTTCGGCAAATGTTCGCATTTGAAAGCAGCCACACTGTGATTATGTTCTTGCAACACATCCCCTCCGTGCTGCTGTGTGGGTCGGCTACATTTAGACTGGAACATGGTGCGGTAGATGGCTGTACCACATCGCACCGCTGCACATGCCGAACTGATGCTGTGAGCAGCTCCGGCGTTGTGGTGTGACAGCGCTGGGAGGTGACGGAGCATCGGTGACCGGGACAATGTGCCAGCATCCCGCACGGCCCTCCCAGCCGGGCTCGGGGGGCTCAGAGGTGCGGTGCTGGGCACAGCCCCGAATCCCGGCAGGGCAGTGAGTCCATCCCAGCCGGGCTCAGAGGTGCGGAGCGGGGCACAGCCCGACTGCCCGGCAGGGCAGTGAGTCCCACACAGCGGGCAGGGCTCCGGGACAGCGGCACTCTGCGGGGGGATGCAGCCCAGGGCCGGGGGCTGCAGGACACGCTGCTGAGCCTCTGGCAGGGCGGATGGAGGGCAAAGGGCCCGCGAGTTGAGGCCCAGAGCTGACTGTAAAGGTGGATGTAGATGTAAAGGCGGATGCAGATGTAAAGGCGGATGGGTGCTGACAGCCCGGCACCGGCTCCCTGAGGCACCAGGGCGGTGTGCAGGGCCCGGCGCGGGCCTCGCCGCCGCGGGAAGGAAGGAGATGAGGCCCGGGCAGGGCGGCCAMGCTGGGGCAGCGCCGCCGTGACGTTACACCTGGACGAGTGACGTAATGGACACGGCTGACGTCACGCGGCGGTGACGCGGCGGTGACGCAGCGGCTCGGGAGGGCCCCGGCGGCAGGTCGGGGAGCGGGCGGGACAGTGGGCGGCGCCGCCGGGGCCCAAAGCGCGGGCGGGGAAAGAAGCGGGGAGGAGGCCGAGCCCTCCCCGCCGCCCCAGACCCTCTCTGATCCCACCGCCGCCGCCACATCCGGGTCCCGGGGCRGCCCCTCAGCCCGGCCCTCAGCCGCGGGGCGGGACCAGGGCCCGCAGCCGCGCTCCCCATTGGCCCGCGCTGCGGAGCCGCCCGCGGATTGGCCGGCGCTCGGGGGGGCGGGCGTTTCCCCCTCGACGGCCGCCCATTGGGCGAGGCGGGCGCGGAGCCGCTCTCCCGTTGGCGGGCGGGCGCGTCCGGTGCGGGGCCAGGGGAGGGTGCCATTGGCTGGAAAGTAGGTTAGTGGTGCGCCGTCGGGTGGCAAGCCAGGCGGAAAGTAGGTCAGGGACGGGGGCTGCCTGCGCTGGGCGTGCGGCGCTTCCGGGGGGCCGCGACCCCCGCCCGCCCTCCCTTCGGCCGGGCGCGGCGCGGCGAGGGGCGCGCGGAGCCGCGGTGAGCCCCGGGGCCGGCGGGCGGGGGGCGCCAGGGGCGGGGGGGCCTGAGGGCAGCGCGGCCCCGGCCGAGCCGCCGCCCCCGGGAGCCCCGCGAGGGGCCGGGCAGCGCCTGAGGGAGGGGGCTCGCAGCGGGAGATGGCGGCGGCGGGACCCGCTSCCCCGGCGGCGGTGCCCGGCCGGGTCTCCGGGAGCCGGGACCGAGGCGGGGGCCCCGTTACGGAGCGGCCCCGGGGCGGGCTGGCCCGTGGCAGCCCCGGGGAAGCGGGGCTGGCAGGCGGGCCCGGAGCCGCGGGGCAGAGGCGGGCCGGGGTCCCGCGGAGGGCAGGGGCGGTGCAGGGGGCGGGCGTGCCGGGCYGTGCCCCCTCCCCGGTGCGAGTCGCCCTCAGGGACGGGGAGGCTCGGGCCGCTCTCACCGAGGGGACGGTGCCCCTKCCCCGGGCACGGCAGGGGCCCTGGCCCAGCGGGGCCCCGGGGTCTCCGCCGGGCACTCCGGGCTGTGGGAGGCCCCAGAAGGATGGCGGTGTTGGGGGATTCCCCGTTGGTGTGGCACGCTGGCCGGTCCCACCTGAGGGCAGGTCCCACCTGAGGGCAGGTGCCAGCCCCGCGGCCCGGCGCTCCTCGCACCGAGCAGCCCGGGCACCTGCCCGCCGTGTTTGCCTGGGGATCCCCCCGATCCCCAGCGGCTCTCCCGGTGCCCTGCCCGACACCTGTGTGCGCCTTGCCTGTCGCAAGGGGAAGGRAGGGTTTCCTCCGGCGGTGAACGGAACAGACCGCGAACACCGAGGTGGCTTCCCGAGATCAGCGTTTTGCGCTTGGGGAGGCAAGGGAATCGCTTTGCACTTGTAGTYGCTGAGGTTTCTGTTACTCCAGTGCCTCGATTATAACAGTTTTGGGARGATTTTCGTRCTTGAAAAACAACGGTGAAGGAASAAGTGGGTGTGTTTTCTTGCCTTGGAAGCAAATATGCCTACTGGAATTTTAAAGTATTTCCTTAGTRTGTGAGTTAGAAAGGGTCAGCTGCAGAACGTGGTCTAATCTCTTTTCAACATTCAGTCTTTAAGTAGATTTTTTTTAATATTCAAAATACTACGTTTCTCTTTTTTCAACATGCTCATATTAAAAGTACCTGTCCTGCCTGTTTATATTTTCTTTTATCAAACGGGCTTTTTAAACGTGAGTGACTGATAATACACAGGCTGCAGCTAAGTCTGTWAGGGAGAGAAGAAAGAGTGTTCCAATTAAGTATTAATTCTAYCTAACTGTCTCTGTGAAAGGTCTTGCAGAAGGCTGAGGTTAAACTCTGCCCTCTTTAGAATGTGTGTTTTGTATCCTCCAGGAATATGCAAATGTAAATAGCTCTTTGAAGCATCAGGAACTACAGACCTCTCTCTGGTTACTCTAAACCACAGCTGCTTATTAAGGAGAAAGGCTTGGCTCCTTCAGTGGGTTTGTGCTTCTCATGGCCATTCGTGGCTTTTTATCCCTGCTTGTAGAAACTGAGTGTGTCAAATAATCCACAGCCCCAGCATTTCCCTGGGGKTTTATGCTGTTTTATCCCATGTGCTCTTCCCCACTGTGCATTCCCTTTGTCACACTGTCAGCATGGGGCCCATTGCCTGTGTTGTCATACTTTGACAGGAGCTACAGGAAAACCTGAAGGAATGCATTATCGTAAAGTGAAACAAGGTAAATTTGGTGCATCCTGTAGTGACTTTCTGTAACCTGCATGCTTTTCATTCTTACCTTTACCATCATTTTTGTCCAGAGTTTTGTTTCTGAAAAAGGGCAGAAAAGTAGTAAAAGGCAGCTCTTTGTGTCYCCAAGTGTTTGGAAGTTCTCTGAAGTTAGTTATCATCAATAAAAGCTGGATAAAGGCATATCATATGCAAATGGCTGCAAAGAGAAGCCCAAAATAAATAGGTATTTTTAATCTTGTGTAGCTTTTTGGTTCTCACTAAGTTTACAGAATGCAATATTTAAGCCTCCTCTATTTACTTTAATACATTAAACATGTTTTGAARCTTTAATTTTTTTGTCATATTTTGAGAGCTTCAGCCTGAAATAATTGGTTTTGATAAATGCAGTAGCTGACAGGATGATGGTGATTGGAACTCAGTTACCAGCTTCTGAAATTTGGTTATTAAATGTTCTGTTTGATCAACCCACAGAAGTTACAGTCTGTGTTTTGGAGGTGCTTGAAGATGCAAATGAGGTGGTTGATGGCACTTTCAAACATGGTGAAAGAGCTTTCAGTGAGGGTCTTTCAGKGTCTCTGAGAGCTGCTGTAGATGGATTTTGGGCAGTAGATTGATGATGGATGAAGCAAAGCCARGGAGTGCTCTGCCTGTGGGGTGTGTGTATTTATCTGTGTGCATGGGGTGGTCTTGAATTGCAGCAGGAAATATGTTCCAGTTWTAGTCAGATCAAACCCACACTGGTGCTCAGGTGTTACACAGYTGAAACTCAAGACACTGAAGCAGAAAAATTATGCATTTAAAAAATCAGAAGGCTTTTCTCCCCTAAAAGCTGGTGTATTGAGTTATTTAGAAAGCCTGTTTAATTTTTGAGGATTTTTTTTTGGTGTGTGTGAGGAAGAAATCTCAGTTGTGATTATCCAGTTGGTTTTATTTGTATTTAATGACTGAACACTGTCAGATAACCTGTGATCTCTGTTAAACTGAGCTGCACATTGGATGGGGTGGATATTGAGGTAACTCAGTGCCATTAACTGCATAATGCACCTGCCTCTTTTACCTCAATTTGTTGGGAAAATGCAGTAAGGCTACTTATCTAAGGCCCAGACTTCATCTCCTTGGAAACCTGATCTTTCACCAGATGTTGAGAAATGTAATTTCTTGTTTAATCCATTCTGCAGAAGAACGCAGATCAAAACAGCATCTTCAGGCTTTGTTAGTCTGGAATATTCATCACCTAAAAACACAGTCTGACATTTCAGTCTTTGTCCCAAAGAGGATTGATAGTTTCTGCTGTGTTTKGTATTATTTCAGATTTATTTTAGCTGATGCTCAAGTTCCTGGTTTGTAGTTTAATTTGATTGAAGAACTGGCTGGTGATGGGTTCTTCATGTGTAAAGTACAGGACTGTTTGAGGCCCAGTGCCTGCAAGGATTCATCTTCCTTCTCTCCCTGTTGAGGTCACACTTTCTTCTTTGCAGCTGCAAAAGGTATTTCTGAGGCAGCACAGTGAGAATCTGTAACCTTTGCAGTCTGCTGCCATTTGAGAAGCTGTTATTCAATGTCTGCTGTGTCAGACACACTTCTGGGTCAGCTGCTGATGTCAGAGCAGCTTCTGGGGCTGTGCTGGAGTTCACTGGGTTGGCCCTGTGCAGGAATTGTGCCAGTAGGCTGCTTGGAGAGCAGGAGATCTCCTTGGCAGCRCTTTGGAGGGGAGAACTAACGAGCCCTGGTTCTTGGGGCCCAAGGTGTTGACATTCTCTGACTTAAAGGGGCCCATTCATGACTCCAAGCAGCTGAGGCACATGGTTGCAGCTTTTGGGATGGCTTTGGCTGGGTTTTCCTGGCAGGTGGGGGTGGGTTCTGTTTTCCACAGGTCCAAGGCAGTTCAGTGGCACCTGGGAAGGGCAGCACACACATTGCTGAATCCTCTGAGTATTGTAGTTTATTTTAGAAACCTGTCAAGTCAGGTTCAGTGACTTCTTAGAGGAACTTGTCACATAAAACATTAAGATTGCTGGAAGTGTGCTGTAATTAAAGAACAATCTGTTCAAAATGTTGTCAAATGCCTTCTATGCAGTTTGGGTCCAAATTCTAGAAGTACTAGAAGTTATTTGTATTTTAGAAATACAAGRCCAGCAATTGGATATTCCTATTTTAAATAGAAAGAGTTTAGGCAGGTTTGGGTTGGTGTTGGGATGTTCTGTTTCACTTCTGTTAGAAGTTTGAGGATGTTTATGTAAAAAGATTTTTGTCCATCTGAGCCCTGAGCAGCTTGGTCAGCTTGTCTGGCCAGGGAGAGTCTGAAGGAAGGTGGGTATTTCCCTGTGGTTCACTTTGTGTAAGAAATCCCAGCTGGCAAGGATGAGATCTCAAGTACTGTACTTGGCATTATTTGTTGAATGAGGTAATTCCTGYCCTCATTTATCTGGCTTGACCATGAGACTCTGCCATAGCCAATGCCTGCTTTATTTTCTTACCTGGAATGGCTCTTCATTKGTCTTACTCTGGTGTTTYTGTCMTTATCAAGARTAAGGGTTAGGAAACAGCTCCCAAAGTGAGTGTTCCTGAGGGAGAGGTGGGAGAGGCAGGAAGTGTGAAGAGTGCTGTTTTAAATGTGTTACACTGCAGCCTTCATGTGGCAGAGGCTTTGTGACAGAGTATTTTTGGATTAAGCTGTGTTTGGTCATTTCTTTCATAAATCTAGATAAAAATCTGATGAAAAAATCTGGYTTTGACATTGAAACCCAGAAAAATAWGCAACTTTTTACTTTCATCTCTGRAACTATACAGTGGAGCTTTTTAGTRTTTAYTGTGCCATTTTTCCAAAATTCTCTTTTATAACAAGGAATAGTAACTCAGACAGACCTGGGACTCTTTTCCCTTTCCCCTGGCTGGCCTGTGTGCCTCTGGGTTTCCAGATGAACAAATATAGAAGTGTTTCAGATACTCAAATCTCTCAGGAGCTCATTCAGCACCGTCACCTGACTTTGCCTGAGCTGAACACTTACATGTCCAAGTTGTTGTCAGGCTGATAATTTATGTAAAACTGGCAGAGACCCAGCAATGTCTCCAGTTAAACTTGCCAGGAAGTCTGGAGGAAATGGAATATAGGAAAGAGACTGAGGGGAAGATGATTTTTTGTTTTCCTGAGGCAATTCATGGTTTGAACTCCATTAATTGAGCACACCTCTGCTGCCTTTGTGGAGAGGATCTGTCTGTTAAGAAAGAAAAAATCAAATTGCTGTTTAAGAGTGATTCTCAAACTTTGCATAGATCTCATCTTGCTGCCAGTTGGGTTAAATACAGGGGTTATCTGCTATGCCTTCTACTTAAAGTGAATTGACTGTTTTTTTCCCTAGAGCATATGAACACTAATAAAGACAAAAGAGTTGCACACCTTTGAAAGAAGCAGAACTAAAGAAAARATCTTCCATGTAACTAAAAAGTGAGCAAAAAGTGCCCCACTGGTATCTCACTAGAGACCCAGGCAGTGTTGTAGCATATTGATGATCATTATTCAACATTCTAAGATTTTTAAACTTCCTTTAAGTGCTCAAATTAGTGTTGCAGAGTTCTTGCTGCTTTTTAGGCAAAATGAATGTGCCCTTTAGAAGAGGATTTGCTCAGGCAAGTGCTTAAGGCTGCATGGGTTCATTCATGGTGTGCTGTAGCACTTGTGTAATCTGCATTCTTTGGCACACATTTCAGGTGCATACTTCRTTTTTAAGACAAATATTTGGTTGCTCGTCCGACTCGTCCTCCAGATTTAGGATATTTCTGTGGTTTGCTGGTTTCCTGTAGCCCCAAACACACTGCARTGATGGTGCCCCTTGGCAAACCTGGAAAAGTACTGGTTTCTGTCACTTGTCAATGAAACCTATTCTTCCATTTTTCTGTTCTGTTTGGTGACTTTGGAGAACCAGGTGACTGGTGTCTTAGCTGGTCTCTGCCTCTGTTTGCAGACACACACACTCAGGAACTCACCCTCAGAGCTGCCTGTGTGTGGCTTGCTGTCCTTCCAGTTCTGTGAGCACTCAGTTTGCTCTTGTGTGTGTGTTCAGTGGTGGTGACAGTGTTTTGTGATGCTGTGTTGGCAACCAGCTCTCAGGGTAATTCTGCTGCAGGTTCTCAGGTTTGCCTGGAGGAGTGGCTGGAGAGTGGCTTTC
The DNA here is from genome assembly GCA_902810485.1 of Alauda arvensis. NCBI lineage: Eukaryota > Metazoa > Chordata > Aves > Passeriformes > Alaudidae > Alauda > Alauda arvensis. The sequence goes on from CADDXX010000626.1 coordinate 418,164, forward strand.
AAAGACTTTCAGGAGGCAGAAAAATTTCTCTGCTCTTCCAACCCCTGGAAGAATCTTGATGCACTAGGAGAAGTCTTAGGGATAAGTRCAGCGAACCTGGAGTGCCCTTTGTAGCAAACCTCAGTGCATGCTGCAGTGCAGGGTTAGTGTTTCTCCTCCCAATACAAGGCAGCACATCCCCTGCAACTCCTCCCTGCGAGGGAATTTGGCCCGGCCTTTGTTTGGCAGCAGTGGGGGAGTTTCTCTTCAGTCATTGCTCACGGTGGAGTTCTGTATTTTCCACACATCCTTCCAGAAGTGTACTCATCCCAATCGTTTCCACATGGCAGCTTTTCCTTGTTGTACACCCTTCAGAGGGCTGGTCACTSAGTTCCTGGTGGCTCCTTGTGTTGTGCTCTGCTTTTRTCCTCACAGTTTGCWCATTCCCACTGCTCAGGCTGTAGGCATCAGTCATCTCAGTGCAGTTAGATTTGGTGGTGCCGTCCCAACACTGAGCAATGTTTGTTAAACCTACCCTGAGTAACATTCACCCAGGTTCTGACTGTGCTGCTGTGGMTGGGAGATGGATTTCACTTGGGGGTTGGTAAAACAGCCTTCTGGAAAAGGAGCAAATTTATCCAAAGCAGCATYTCACAAACAAAATAAATCCATTTCTGAGTGTTTCTGGAAAGCTTCCATTCCCCTGGAGGCTCTGTAGGGTTACTTGTGCTGTAGTCTCCCTGTGAGAGCTGGTCTGTGTGCTCCCACGTTCAGGTGTGTGTTAGGGAAGTGAAATGGGCACTCACTGCTGAGCTCACTGTACAGTGCTGCTGTCTGTTTGACTTCTGAATCACCTTTCTGTCATCTATTCACCTTTAGCTTTTTAAAAAATGACTTCTTTACAGGATTAGGTTGAATCTGTTTTGGGTCTGTGACCAGTTCACTGTGGGGTTGGGTAAGCACCAGTGCTGTGTGGGAGCACTCAGCAGAATGCTGGAGCCAGCAGGGTAAAAGCTCTTGCAGTTACAAAGGGTTAAAAGGTTGGATTTTCAGTGTCTGAGCTAATGAAATGGTGTGAATTCTGTCACCTGAATGTCCCAAAGAGGAGTGTGTGCTGCACTGCAAAAACMCACCTAGGCCTGTATTAAATAAACTATCCAACTGATTCATAGTTCCTGTGTGTGAGCTGAGCCAGGATTAGTCAGTGGCACATTCTGGCAGTTTCCACTTGGCTTGCTTGAGAAATGCATGTGCCCTTTCTAACAGCAGCCAGGCCTGTTCTGTGTGTCACACTTCCAAGAGGAAGTGACCCAGGGTGGAAGGRCTTTATTGACTGGCAGTTCCCAGGGCAGCCTTAGAGAGGTGCACAAAACAATCTGTGCCTTGGTAAACAGGGATAGCAAGCTGGACTCACAGGTAGGCTGATCTAAGTAGGGTGTTAATTATGTCATTACTTTAATACTTCCCTGGACTTGATAAAGTGTGAATAGAGAACTGAAAGGAGTTCAAGGAAAGAATTGTTTTGCAAACACAGAGGGGCAGATGAAAGGAACACAACTAAACTTACTTAGAGGAGGAGAAAGCAATTCACTGTGTTAATCCTTCAGTCAATGAGCTGATAATGTTATCTGGTAGGGGAAAATGAAATGAGTTTGAAAAGCAGATAGGTGCCTTAGTGAAATYCAGACTAGAAGGGGTAGGAGGGTAGGAACAAGAAGAACTAAGCTTTGGAACAGAGAAGGTGTSAGGTGGGTAAGGGATTCTTACAACACATCAATTCTTCCAGGATATCTTTGTCAGGTAAACTTTGACCTGAATTACAGCATATCACTGTGTCCCATAAAATAATAGATGAGGTTGCCTCCTGTTGCAGCAGAGGAGAGCAGAACCCATGATTATACAAGGGAAGAGAAATGAATGAATGTGGTATCAGTATTGAGATAAAACTTGCCTGCTTATCTGTACCCTGTGTTTGAGTAGAAGGAAGTGAAGGACATGCAGCTCTTACCAGGCTGAGAAGGACAGGGAGGGCCAGARAGACTTGGGGCAGAGAGRRGGGGACTACAGAGACTCTTGCAGCWAAACAAGTCAAAAGGTTACAAATCCTACAGGAGGTTCTCATGTTGTTACTCTTTAAAGCATACATAAAATGTAATTCCCACAAGTTTTGTTCAGCAAAACTAAAATGCAAAGCAAACATCACTTTTGGTCTGTAATCTTAATAATTAAGCAGGTCAAAATATAACACTTCTTTATTTTGGAATAAGAATATCAAGTTATAATACCAGTGATTTGCTGTAAGGTGAACATTTTGAGCACTGATACTGGAGGGAGACAGAAGTGGGAGAGAAACCTGAGGAGCTGATACTCACATTTAGGAAAATAAAGATGGAGTGATTTAACATGAAGATAATGAAMGTGCCTTTACATTTGTCAATTAAGTTACTCAGGGTAAATATTTTGTGTTTAGTCAGTTCCTTCAGAATTCAGAGAATATAAATTTAGGCTTTTACCTTGAGGGACAACAAATCAATGCATGTGGAAGGGGAGACAGCACTTTTGAAGAGAGCTGAAGGGACTTTACCAGATAACAAAGCATTTCAGCTGACCACCAGMTGAGTGACTGCAGAAAACACACATACAAAAAGTGTCTGTATTTCTGTATTAAAGTCAGGGCACAACAGTGCATGGCATTGGAGTGACCATTTCAGAAAAGCAGGACTCTAAAAAAAGGCAGAACTCTTTGTAGCTGTTGTTTAGGACATGCTCCTCTGAAATATGTGATTCTTGTCTGTTCTAAGCATGTTTGTCTGGTTGGGTTTTTCCCTGTGTGTAACCAAAGGCCAAAGGTTGGGCTTGGTGATCTTGGAGGCTTTTTCCAGCCTCAGTGATCCTATGCTCAGTAACAGTTTGCCTGCTTTAGTGGCTCCTTTGGCCTCTTAAAAAGAGAATTGGAAGCTGTGCTTAATGGTAGGAAAGCTCTGGTAGTGCAGTTGGAGGTTAGTGGGGCAGTGTGGCTGGGCTGGAGTGCTTGGCAAGGTGAGGGTGCCTGTGCTGGCAGATTGATCATTGCAGCAGGCCAAATGCCTTTGGGGACAGCAGCAYGTTAGTGCTGATTTCCAAGAGTGTGCATCACCACCTTTTCACAAGGCCTTCATTAGTTCCCTTGTGATGTTTCCTTTTGTGGGCTGCCCAGAATGAAATGTGCAGACAGGGCAGCARAAGCTCACTTCAGAGAGTGAGAGGTCAGAGAGTCTGATCTTGGCTGACAGGAGCTTACACAGATCAGGCTTTCAGTGATGGCTGCAGACCAGCAGGCTGTGCTGGAACACTGGCAGCTGGGGTTCAGTTGTAGGCAGAGGGGCACACACTTGGGATGTGAGGGGAGAGGGACTCTGCTGGGGCTGAGGGTTGGCTGAGTGGTCAGGGTGCTGATGCTGATGGTGTCTCCAGTGGTGTTCTCTAGAGCTGTGACAGACCTTGAGGTCTGTGCAAAAGGGCCAAAGGAGGTGGTGCCAGGGATTCCTTCTGCCCAGAGCTTGGTCCATTGGAGGTGCACATCCCAAACCCTTGGGATGGGTGGATAAAGCTGCCACATTTTGTAAGGAAATGAATATTTGAGTTAGAAACTATTGCTTTTGTAAACTGTGGCTAAAACAATTGGTTTTAAGGTGTTTTKTTAAGCTTGCTGGTTTTCCTCCCATTCAGGTTTTTGAAAGAATTTGACCAACAGAACATGAGGCATGGAAGAGTTCTGAGGTTATCAGCTGCTCTGGGCTGAGCATCATCATYTTTGCCCAAGTGGATTTAGGTTTCCAAGACAGGCCTTCAGGTAAAAGCTCTTCTCTTTCACAATTGATGCTATTTAGCAGGAAACTTTTCACAGGATTTCTTCCAACTATGTAATTATTTGCAGTCTAGATGGTTAAATAGTGAAGATTTGGATTATTTGCAGCCTAGAGGATTAAAAAGCCAATTAGATTCATTTGTACCTTTAACTAGACTTCTTAGATCACCATTGGGTTTAATATTTTTATTTGTGGAATCTGCTGTGCAGAGGTGTTTATTTCTGTGGAAATGTTTGAATTCAGTGGAAATAGAACTCTAAAAGTTAGTGAACTCTAACATGATCTTCAAATGCAGAGACACACTGCAGCAAGTGTTCCCTCCACAAATACTCCTGTTAGGCAGAAACAATTGGCTGGCAAGGGAACATAAGAGTAAAGCTGGTTTAGTTCAAGATYATGCTGACAAATCTTTAAAAACCATTGTGTTCCATAATGTGTTTTGAGAATGRTGGTATTTGTGTGCAATACTCCACACAGCAGTGACTGGAAAAGGAGAAATTACCTGGTGTTTTTACAGCAAGGGGAGAAAATAGAAACTGATTGTTGCAGYTTTTAAAGAATGCTAAGTTTGAGATAACTTTTTTGGTTAAAAATGTGTAAGTGTCTGCATACACTAATGCAGTGTTTTCTTGGTTGGGGGTTTGTTTTTTGTTTCTTCCCCAATGTTAGACAGTCCAATGGCAGACCAAAGAATGGACATATCTTCTACAATTAGTGACTTCATGTCACCAGACCCTGCTGACTTGATCTCCAGCTCCCTTAGCACTTCAGGAATGGACTGTAATAGGAAAAGAAAGGGAAGCTCAACTGATTATCAGTAAGTTGGATTTCTCTTGATTTAACACTGCTAAAAGGAGGTGGTAACACAACAATACAGTGGGAAAGACTATAGAAATATTTATGGTAGTTTTTAAATAACCTCTTCTTYACAACCTGCTTTAAAGGTTTTAATAAAGAAGAAAGCTACTATGCCCTAAGAGGCAAGTTCATTATTYMATAATAGTAATAATAATAAAAATAAAGCTGTCATCTCAGTGCAGCTTGAATTGAGGGCTATCACATGGGGTGAGGCTGAGGAGGAATGTGGTGAGGGAGTGGAATTAGTACTGATGAAATTACACTGRTTATATTGGCCATTTCCATAGGAAATACAATGTCTGACTAACAGAGGGGGAAGAAAGTAAATCTGCTGAAAAGTGGAAGCAAAACTAGGAGGAGTTCCTTTTCCTCACCCATTCAGTCACTTCTATCAGTGTGCTGCCAGCCTTTGCCTGAKGAAGCTATTCTGATCTCTCATTCCAATATGAATCTGAATAGTGTCTGGTTTGAGGTATTAGAGCTGCCTTTCAATCAGCTGCTGTAGTCCTGTAGTGTTTCTCTGGAGGAGGAACCCCAGCAGAGCAGTGAAGGGCACAGCAGGGATTGCCAAACCCCTGCACTCCCCCAGAGCAGCCACTGCAGTGCAAGTGCCTGTCATTGTAACCTGCCAGAGTGGCTCAGGGGAGCTGTGAGTGACCACAGCCACATTCACCAGCCCCAGAGCACATTTTTATGTCACTGTATTGCTGGGGGCCTTTGGATTGTTGGCAGCTCTTTTCAGGAGGAGGGGCAGAATTTTGAATCCATGCTGAGCATCACAGTTAAGGATTAGATTCTTTTTAGGAGAGTTTATGCACAAAACTTTAAATATCTCTCTGAACTGCCTTTAGTCTCCCTGAAAAKTGTCCCTCTAATCAAACTGTACTACAAAATTGAGTGAACAGCCTCAATCCTGCCAACTTCCTCTTCTCTAGAAAGGATTTCTCCTTTTTTTTTTTTGTCTGGGTAGGAAGCATTACTCAAGTCCTCTTTTGGAAAAGACAGCTTGTTCTTGTAAGTTATAATTATGCCCTTTAGGTTTGTGCATTTTTTAAAAAATGTGTGAAAACTCTGTTTTCTTGAATCCTTAGTAAAATAAGTTTACTTATTTTGTAGTCACACACTGCACACCACTGCTTATTTTGTAGTCATACAGTTCATTTTGTGTTGGGAAGTAAATGATGGCCACTGAGTGTTCCTCTTGGAAAGCACAACTCCCTTCAGTTGTATGTGTGGGAAATGCTCTGGAATGCTACTGTTCAACTTCTGCTGCCTCCTAATGATTTTATTCTGTTTATCATATTTATTGTATTATATTTATACATTATCAAAGTGTCCAGTTTGATGCTTCACACACCAGTGAAGCCAGGGAATAAGGAAGGCAGAAGCAGTGTTTTAGGGTGATCCAATTCTGCTGTCCAGGGCTTCATGCACAGGGCTGTGAACAGTAAATTTCCTTTCCTGGSAGTAAGAATACAATTGAAACATTACATGAGGAGAAATCAAAGTACCCTAATGCTTTAGTAACTTACCTTGTGCCTCTTGTAGACTTTGCTTTCTGGGGTTTTTTACACACAAACATCCCAGAGCTGAATGGGCTGTTGAACTGGGAGCACTGGGAGTCAGACTGGGAGATGAAGAAAACATTATTATTATTATTATTATTAGCATTATTACTATTTTAAAACTGATCACAAAGGTAATTGATCTCAGAGTGCAGTGACTGATACATGAAAGGCCACCATGTTTGTTTTTAAGGCCAGTGTTGGACAGGAGTCACTGGTCTGTYACTGGCTGAGGTGAGCAGACCTTTCCAGAAGGCTTTTATCAAACACTGCCTGTTCTCATGGTAAAGCTCAGTGGTATTTCAGGTCACTTTACAGGCTTGAAGTGGTGCCAGCACTTAGTTTGCATGTAGAAATTCTGTTGAATTTCCTTGTGATATGATAAAATCTGTATAAAGTTCAGCTTGGGACTTTAGACTGAAGCAGAATATGCATCTGTCCTGCTGGGCAAGAATCAGAAACTGAAAAACTTGGGATACTTTATTTTTATTTTTGTGTTTTATTTCTGGCCTTAGAGTCCTCTGAAATCCCATTTATCTAACCACAAGGACAACATGCATAAAGCACAGATCTTTCCTTTCTGAAGATGAAACAATATCTCAATGATTTGCATAACATAATTTAGGTTAGTTATTTTATTAGTTTTTCATGTTAAGTGTAATGAATTGTGCTCTCTTTTCTTAAAAAGCAGAATTATTCTTTCAGAAAGTAGATGATTTGAACAAGCTTGTTTCTTTAGAAAATGCTCAGTGCTATTGTCCTGCTTTCATTGTGCTTCTCCTTTCAAATAGAATGTGAATTAGCTTGAGAATTTCAGCACAAAATGTAAGCCATTGTTCTTATTTCCTATATATGGTGTACTCTATTTTTCTTTCTTTTCAGACTCGATGGCTTTCCTTTTGAGTAAGTATAAATATTTCAGTCATTGGTTTCACTTGAGAGAGATGCACAGTGTTTCCCCCTGCCTCTTGCTCCCAGAGATTTAAAATGCACAGGTAGAAATGAAGCCAGAAGGAGCAGGCTCAGGAAYATCCACTTCAGCCCAGTTGTACAGATTTACAGAAATCAAAACATTCTCTTCCTAATTATCTTGTGTAAAAAAAAGCTGTGTAGTCATGGGCATTTAGCATTTTTTGCCAAGTGCAGCYAYGAAARCTTGTACTCTGCTGCTGGGCTGTGCACACGTGGATAAAACATTCATTGYAATTAGGGGAGTRTTTCTGTGCTTCATGCCTCTCTCCCTGTTTCTTTTCTTCCTGTKGAAACTAAAGCAAATCATGGATCTRCACTGAGAGGTGTATGAATTCCCAGTGTGCCTGGTTGGTTTTACACAGATTTCTGTTCTCCCCATGCATTTGGCCATGTCCATTGGTGTGTTCATTYATTGCCATTTCCTACCCCAAAATCAGCTGCTCCCAGGCAAACTGAGCTCTAGAGCACACTGGCATCTGCACAGAGCTGTGCCTCCCCTCCCCCAGAGAACTGAAAAACATTCCTGTGACAGATGATATCTTTGAACTGCAGCATGTTTTACTGTCAAACACATCAAACKGTGCCATTTAGTGAGTTCTGAAGGAGACACAACCAATTTAAGAAAATGTTTTAATGTTAAAACCACACAGCTTCCTCAGTCCTTGCAGGCTGTTGTTTTTATACTCCTATTTATTTTTGTTTTTATGATTTAGAGATGGCAGGAATACTTGRTTSTGGCTYTSTGGTAGTKGGRTAGCAGTTCTGGCAGTGCTGCTGCATTGGTGATGTGTTGCTGTGTTCTGTTTCTGCAGGGAAGGAATGGACACAGATAAAGATGACCAACATGGAAGGTACWGTTGATACWCTGAAATCTCAGCTGTGACACAGGATCCTGAYTCTGGGTGCCTGCTCTCAGTGCYCCTGTCATCCCAAACTGYTGCTTTGCAATAATCTAAACAATTTCAGTTGRAACAAGGTGGAACAGTGGCTGCTCACAGYGTCCATGGGCTCCAGGGAGGTCACAGCTCCTGGCAGGGGTCTCCTTTGGAGAATCCAGCATTACCCCCGGGCCAGGGAGGGACAGGAGGACACAGAGAGAGGCAGGRGCAGGGCCATGGGCTTTTATAGGCACTTGAAGGGGAGGAGTTTACACAAGAAGAGTAAAATCAAATTCTGGCCACTCAGAACAGGAGCACTCACAGAACASATGAGCTGTAACACCCCCAGGTCTGAGGCACAATGTTATAGATGCTGATGGTTGCTGTAGAAAGGTTAAATAAACATTCAGAGTCCAAAAAAAACTTAGCTTGATGAGGATCAGTAGGATGTGAGGTGCAGGAAAAGAGTTGGGCTGAGTGCTTTCAGTGCTGTAACTTTGTGATGTCATTTCTCAACAGATTGGAGTATGCAGACCAACAAGGCAGGATAAAAAATGCAAGGTAATGCTCTAARCAAGTATATTGAAAAGAATTGGCTCTTGCTTTTTGCCATGTATGAATTATTTGTGTATGTTTCTTCTGAAAATACATTTTTCTAGCTTTGGCCTTCCCTTATTTTTCCTATCTTTGCACTGTTCACAATYTTCATTAAGTTTACATAGAGTGAAACAATTAATTTGGTGAGTAACTTGGCTTTAGTCACTTCATTGCTGTTGAAATTGAAGCCAAATATGTTTCTGGTAGTGTTCCATTCTCCCTCTCTCTTCTTCCAGACTCAATAGTGGGTTGTGAAAGGCTTAGCAGTGAATCTTAATATGGGAAAAKMCAAACCTGACCARGGCTGGGCGTGTTTCCTGSCAAACCAGAAGCTTTCCTGTTGCTTCTCACCATTCTTTACCCCAATAATTCGCACCACACACCTGGGTGGTGTGTGCTGTCCTTCCCACAAGGCTGACAGGGCAGCTCCCTCACCCTGAGGAGGCTGTTTGGTGGCAGTGCTGCCTGCTGCCCTGCTCTGGGTGTGTGTGTGTGCAGGGAGGCTCACAGCCAGGTCTGTGTGTGTGTGTGTGTGTGTGCAGGGAGGTCACAGCAGATCTGTGTGTGTGCAGGGAGGCTCACAGCCCCGTGTGTGTGTGCAGGGAGTCTCACAGCCTGCTCTCTCTGTGCAGGGAGGCTCACAGCCAGATTTGTGTGTGTGTGTGTGCAGGGAAGCTCACTCACAGCCTGCTCTGTGTGTGCAGGGAGGCTCACAGCCAGATCGAGAAGCGCCGCAGGGATAAGATGAACAGCTTCATCGATGAGCTGGCCTCGCTGGTGCCCACCTGCAACGCCATGTCCCGCAAGCTGGACAAGCTCACCGTGCTCAGGATGGCTGTGCAGCACATGAAAACCCTTCGTGGTGAGTGCCTGCGGTCAGGGACCTTCCCGGGGGCGTTTCCCCCAAAGCCACGCCTTTTCTCTCCCTTTCCCTGCCGAAAAGGGAGTGAGGGAATTCATTTAATTCATTCCTCCCCTTTTCCGAGCTCCTGATGCTCAGTGTTCATCCACAGGTACTGGTGCATGGCCCAGTAAATGCCCTGATGTGACTGGGGGAACCTGGGCATGAGAAAAGAATACTTYTACATCTCASAGGCACTTAATTTGCATTTCTACCYAATGTGGTACTTGTGTCTGAGCAAAARAARCTTCATCCWTTTTTAAGTTCATRCCAACTKAGATCATGTTGATAGTAAAACAAAACYAAAAAAGTCTATTTGAAATAACTCCTGCAATGAACAATCTAAGAAGGAGCCAAAGGAAAACTGCTCATTTCAGTGTGCAATGTTGGTGATATGGGAATTGCTTGTTTCCTTTAGGTGCTACAAACCCATACACAGAAGCAAACTACAAGCCTGCTTTTCTATCAGATGATGAATTAAAACATCTTATTCTCAGGGTATGTTCCAACTTTTAATTAAGACATGTTAATATCTGTGACTACAGCTCTCCCAAAACACACCTCTGGTATTTTTCTGCCTTGTATCTCAGATTAAAAATGTTTTGATTATGGAGGATAATTAAGAAATCTGGAGACTGCTTCAGAGTCAATGAGTTTAATGATGACTAGCATTTCTTACTTTAAGCAGAAAGATTGAAGAGAGGAATTTAGGTGGGAACCATCAGAATCTTCAGTTATTGCATGTACAAAGTAAAAGCAAAGGCCTGAARTCACATTAATGGTTTAATTTCTGCACCATTGTGACTCTGAGGATACAGAACTGGGGCCTATTCTTGCATGCTTGTGTGTGACTGACAGACAGTGCTTTGCAAATAGGAATTAGTTGCCTCCAGGCATGGAAATAAATATCCAGGTTATGGCTGGTTTCTAAAAGAGGAGCTTTATTAAGTACAGTTAAAATAACATTTTAATTTGAAGGCATTATTAAACATAGTCATAATATTATTGGACAAGACATGGGTTCTTTCTTCTCATAAAAGTTGTTTTACATTCTGGGCACAGTGCCCAGAAYGATGCCAAAAATGTTTGCAGATGCACAAAACCCCCCTCATTGTAATTCCACATTTTTCCTGTTGACTCAGTTACCTCTGGATGTTGAGACAGCTCTCCTGGTGTAGAAATTCTGCTGTACACAAAGTGTTTTTAAAGATTATAACGATGCAAAGAGGATGTATAACTTGGGATTTGACTTTTCTCCCTCCCCCCACCCAATTAGGCAGCAGATGGATTTCTTTTTGTTGTGGGCTGTGACAGAGGAAAGATACTGTTTGTTTCAGAATCTGTCTTCAAGATCCTCAACTACAGTCAGGTATTCTTTTCCATTTTAAGTGCATTGGGTCTGAAAATACTTGATAGCTCTTTGATGGTTATTGCCTTATCTGGGGGATAGTTCTGAGGAGTCTGAAAGCTGAGGGGTGTTGCAAAGAGAGAGAGCTTTTCTTTGCCATGCCATTAGAGAGGATTGTTTCTGCTTTCCATTCAAAGCAAGGAGGTGAAAAGGAACTAAATTTAATTCWCTGGTTGCTGCATTCTGCTCAAGGATTTACCCTCAGGATTGCAAAAGCCTTACCTGATTGGGAGTGTAAAGGAAGTATTGAAACATCAGTCTGGGGTCCTTCCAGTGCTTTCACATGGATTTTCTCTCTGTCTGTTCTGGTTTTGTTTGTATGCTCACTGATGGAAACTGCAAAGCACTTACACCAAAGCCAGGTTTTTAATATCTGCTCACTAAGGCTTAACTTGGACCGTGTATTGTGTAAATAATCTTCATTCTTTCTGTCACCTGCACTTCTCCTCAAATTTCAAACCTGTATCAGCTTCACAAGTTTTCCTCAGCCAGCCTTTAGTTAGTATATACTAAATACCTGTTGATATGTAAATAATGAAAGAGAACATTTGCAATTAGGATTTTTTTCATTCAAACATGTGGTAGAAGAAGTAAGACTGAGTAGACACCAGAATATTTGGTGGGGGGAAATGGAGCATGCCAGTTCTGCAAAACATTACTGGAAATGATGACAGAAATTACTGTGYAATGTAGTCATAACTTCAATGTACAGAAAAAACCTTCCATCAAACCATAAAATCATAAAATAGTTTGTTTGGAAGGGACCCTTTAAAGGTCATGCAGTCCAAACCCCTGCAATGAGGCTGGATCTGGATGTTTGGTGTTCCTTGGTTGCACTTACATGTAAAGGATTGTTCATATGGGATGATAAAATGAAGAAAATGCACTGAGCCATTATTTTACTTTTTGACTGAATGTTCAATCTCTACAGAATGATTTGATTGGTCAAAGTTTATTTGATTATCTCCACCCTAAAGACATTGCCAAAGTGAAGGAGCAGCTCTCCTCTTCCGACACCGCGCCACGGGAAAGGCTCATCGATGCAAAGAGTGAGTGTCACCTTGGGGAAATGTCACCTGCAGTCACTGCTGCTGGCCCTTGCCTCATGCCAGGGGCTGTGGGRGTGATGCTGAATTGTCTCATGCCAAGGAAGTTGTGCTCAAAGACAGGAATAAACACAAGTGTGGAGTGGGTACCTGGAAGCCGTTGGGTTTGGCAGGCACAGAGGCACCACTGCAGCTGCCTTCACCTGTGAGGTGTCCCCTCTCTTCCAGGCATCAAAGCTTTAACTTTTTCCATTGGAACACATGAAGCATTTGTTCTAATCCATCATTCTAAATGCTCAGGATACACTCAGTATTATCTTGGTAGTCCTTAGCTGTCGGCCAAGATAGAGGATTCATTTTATTTATCTACTTACTGCTTGCTGCCACTGCCATCARTGGCCCAGCCTTTCTCTCAGAAGGTTTTTAACTTGGGAATCATTTCCTGCCATGTAGCTCTGTTCCACTCTGCTATTTTAAAGTAGTTCTGCATCTCTGCAGCTCTGGGGGTGAGTGGGTGTTTAATTCCCTCTCATAACTGGAGTCTGCACTGCTCAAGTGGAAGGTGCTATCTCACAACTGCAGGTCATTAAGTCTCATGCTTGTCAGGAGCAGAAATCTCCTGGATCTGAGCTCACAGAAGCCACCAGCTCAACTTCAGAAACTGAAGTTGAGAGAGATCATTCRAGGGCAGGGAGCCTGAAGGCTTTGGCAGAATCAGCTGAAGTTTTTTCTGGCTGCTGGTTTCATTGGTTGTCAAGCATGAATATCCAGTGCTGCCTCCTGGGTTTTTTGGTTCTGTTTTTTTGGTTTGTTTTGTGTGTGTGTTTTGATTGTTTTGTTTTGTTTTGGGATGGTTTTTTTTTGGAGTTTTTTGTATGCCTCTGACAAAGTTAGTGCAGAAATAAATACTATGCATTACAGTTCCCATCTGCTATGATAGACGGATTGGGAGGGTTTCAAGAGCTCGTACTGGTGAAGAGTGTGAGGATGTATGCATGGGTTTATTTTTGTCCTGGCATGAGTAACTCAGCACAGCTTGTACTCACACCATGGTGCAGGGTTGGGAGGGCACGTGGTGCAGGGCAGCTCGGCCTCCTGGAGATCACCTCACTCTGCTGGAATTGGAAGGGAGACACTTTCCCCTGAAACACTGGAATTGCTGTCTTCCTCCTTGTGTTGAAAGCCCACAAGGCCCCAGAAGTTTCTGTTCATGTTGACAGCTGCTTGATTTTACATATCCCTGTTCAGACATGGCTGGAAACCGTGGCTGTGGAAAAGTTGTGTGATTTAAATACTCCATCAGCCCTTGGAGCACTGATACCTGTGCTCCTGATACATTCCATTGTACATCTTCCAGAGCCCTGGTGGTACCAGAGGGATGTGTTTTGGTTGGTTCCCCACAGAAAAGAATCCCCTGTGAGAATATGATAAAGGTCAGGATTTGTTAGGGCATGTCCACGTGCATGTATTTCTGCAAGGCAAGAGAGACTTCTGAGACATAACTGGAGGTCTTGGGGATTTGCAGTTCCTGTGTGGGTCCCTGCTATCTTTTTTSCCTGGAGTGTCATTGGGGCTCTTCTCTCTGTGCACATGTGTTTTCTGGGAGGGTGTTGTGATAGGAAAGTGCCAGTCTGGAGGGTCAGGAGCCCCCTGAGTGACTGTGTATGGAGTTCTGATTATGGAACAGTACTCTCCCAGTGTTTAATGAGGTCAGAGACATGGCAGTGTTTGTCACAGGCCCTGTGTGGGTTTGCCCAGTGCCCTGCTGGTCCCTGCCCTCAGCACCCCGTGCTCTGGGGCTCTGACAGCAGAGAGCAGGGCAGGCATTGCAGCTGCACACCCACAGCTGCACAGCCCAGGAGCAGGAGGAGCAGGAGCTGCAGGCCCAGCGAGGCTGGAGCAGGGTGGGTGGGGTTCCAGGGACAGCCCCAGGCCCTGACCCGTGTCCCTGTGTGCACAGCCGGGCTCCCGGTGAAGACGGACATCGCGCCCGGGCCCTCGCGCCTCTGCTCCGGAGCGCGCCGCTCCTTCTTCTGCAGGATGAAGTGCAACAGGCCCTCGGTCAAAGTGGAGGACAAGGATTTCCCTTCAACCTGCTCAAAGAAGAAAGGTAGCCATCGTGCTTTTATTACCAGCTTTTCTCTTTTTTTAATGCTGCTCGTTTGCAGTGGTGAARTGTTTTACATTTATTGATATTGCTYATGAAGAGTCTGAACTGGGTCTGGGTCTGTTCCTTCTTCAGCCTCCCCTCGCCCCCCTCTAGTGTCTCTCACACACTTGGATTAGCATTTGAAGCCAAATTCTGCATTCTGCTTTCTCAAAACTTTTTCAAGCAGTTTGTGCCAGCAGTTSTGGGGGTTATTGGATCATCCTCAGGCTTTGGTCAGATCACATCCAGTCCTGCCCACCTGGCCAATGTCTCCAGTAAAGGGGGGCTGCTCCTCGTTCTTGGGTCCACATTTGCCCAGTGATGTGTGGATGGATATCCAGGCTGAGCACCCCCAGCCCCTCCSTATTGCAGAGTATCCCAAATCTCCTGCATCAGGGAAGAGGTGCATTATTAACAGAGCTGAGCTGAAGTTCTCCAAAGCTGTGTCCATGACCTAACTGCTTTCTTGGGTTTTGTTGGTTTGTTTTTTGGTTTTTGTTTTGTTCGGTTTTTGTTTTCTTCCCACAGCAGACCGCAAAAGCTTTTGCACTATCCATAGCACGGGCTACTTAAAGAGCTGGCCTCCCACCAAGATGGGCCTGGACGAGGATAACGAGGCAGACAACGAGGGCTGCAATCTGAGCTGCCTGGTGGCCATCGGGAGGCTCCACCCGCACGTGGTGCCGCCCCCGGCCCGCGGCGAGATCCGSGTGAAGCCCGCGGAGTTCGTGTCCCGCCACGCCATCGACGGCAAATTCGTCTTCGTGGACCAGAGGTGAGAGCTCCCCRGGCTGCCAGCACAGCCTCACTGCTTTCCTCTGCAGCACTCTGAGTGCCACTGGGAAAGGAAATCGCTGCCCTTTTTAGCTTTTTTACTGGGTTGGCTTTTGAGGTGGAGCTCGAAGCTGTTACTGTACATTTATTCAGTATGGCTGATTAAGTTTAAAAAAAAGATCCCCCAAACTTCCACAGATGTGGCAGAATAACGCCAGGATTGTTTCTGCCAGTCTGTGAGGGGGTTGTGTGTGTGTGTGTGTGTAATCTTCAGGAGAAGATGTTTTGAAACTGGACCCTAAAGGCTCCCTGTGTTACTCGAAACCTCTGGCAAACCCCGTGCAGTGAAGGGACTGCAGAGGCTGGGTCACACTGTGAGCATGTACACTTATATAACTGCTTACCAGCACACATTCTGCTGGGTTCATGCTTCTCCCTGTGACCCTTTGTGTTTGKGAGGAGGAAAGCTTTTTATGAGGGTTATCTCTTGGAAACACTTGGAGAACTCGTGCCCCTCTGGTATCTGCTTTCAAACATCCCTTTATTATCTGTAAAAGGCTAATTCTTTTCCAAAAGAAATGGCTTGAATTTTCTTTGGCAGCAGGCACATATGACCTGAATCCTCTTTGAAAATCACTGCACCATGGAGGGAAAGGCAGGAGCCTGGAGGGTGTTAAAGGAGAGGTCAGCCTGGCYTGGTTGCAGAGGTGCTGCCTGGTTCCCTTCCTTGTCAGGAAGGACTGAGAGTGCCCAGATGAGGCTGCTCCAGGTTCCCTCTGGCTTTGGCTCAGCTGCCTGAGATACAGAAAGGACCAAACTCTGGCAGACTCTGCTTGCTGGAGCTGCTTTCAGCTATTTTCAGCTTCAAAGMTATTTAGTAAGTCTTACATCCCCTCTGGTGTTGGTAGGTCAGATGTAATACCTGAGGGTTCTGGGTGTTAGGTACTTCTTTTAATTACCTGAGAATTAAAAATGGCATTCTTAAGGAATTTTTTTTACCTTCTAAGCCGAAAATTCCTTTCTGCATTACTTGAGCCTTACCCAGCCTCAGTGTGAGCTTTAGGAATCTGTGACTAACACTTCAACTTGAAAAGATTTATTCTTTTTTTTTCTTTCTCTTTATTTTCTTCCTCTCCCTCCCTTCCCCAGGGCAACAGCCATCCTGGCATACTTACCCCAGGAACTTCTAGGTACTTCRTGCTATGAATATTTTCACCAAGATGATATAGGGCATCTTGCTGAATGTCACAGACAAGGTACAGTYATTAATAATTCAGGAAGGGAATTCTGTTCAAAGTATTGGGAACRGCTGTTGTGCACTGAGGAAACCAAACAGACTTGAAAAGATTTGGGTATTGCTGTTTGCAGATGCTTTAGTCAGGAGCATTGTGCTGTATGTGCCAAGCTCTGTGATTATCTTAGACTTGCATGGATTTGTAGGGAATATTTGAGGTTCAGGATGGGTGAGGGGGATGAGGGAGGAACAGCATTTTCCTTGAGAGATGTGGGGAGGAATTAACTGGGTTTTCCCTGACCAGGGCTCTGTTTGTGTTGTGACTTGCTTTCTGCCTGTCTTCAGTTCTGCAGACAAGAGAAAAAATCACAACTAACTGCTACAAGTTTAAAATAAAAGATGGCTCTTTTATTACGTTGCGGAGTCGCTGGTTCAGTTTCATGAACCCTTGGACCAAAGAAGTGGAATACATTGTCTCCACTAACACCGTGGTCTCGTAAGTGCTTGCCCTCAGCAGGTGCCTGGGAGTGCCCTTTGCTGTGCCCTTTTCTCATGTSAGGTTTGACCCAAATGTGTGCTCTYCTCCTGGGTGTCAGTGGGKGTCTGCTGCAGGTAACACCCTGGSGAGAGGRGGTTTAGTTTAACAACTGCAGGGATTTCATTTCTGGCTGTTAAAGCTGGCAGRAAATAGAAATATTCTCTTTCTTTGGGAAAAKCTGGGGTTTGGTCTTTGTAGGAAGTTCAGGGATGTGCWTTTCTTTGCTTTGGCAGGTRYTTCCCCCCCTTTTCCTTTCTCTTGAGATGAGTTCTCAGCACAGTTATTGCTGTAGAGGAGTTCTGTGCTGAGAGAAGCTGCTGGGGCCTGCTCTGCACTCTTTGGGGTGGTTGATCTCTGTTGTTCACCCAGCCCTGGTGTCAGTCACACACTGACTCCCACACTGCTGAAACCCTGAAGCATTTCATGCTGAAATCCTGGCTGGGGTTTCAATCACTGGGAGGGTTTTCTCTCACTGATTTCTCCAATCCTTGCTCTCCACAGCACCACGGTCCTGGACAGTGGGGACTCAGCCTTTCCCCAGCTGGCAGCATCCCCACACAGCATGGACAGTGTGCTCCAGGCTGGAGAAGGTAATTCCTGTGCTCAGGGAACCACTGCCTGCTGTGCTGGGAGCAGCTTGTGCTGCCTGCACACATCTGCTGCCCTTCTCCACTGCCATTTGTTCACATGCTCAGGTTTATTTGGGTCTGAGCCACGCCTGCTGAGGGTTCTGGTGTTAAGTTTGCATTTCCAGAAGCAGGCTATTAATTATCCATTCTGGATGAGCAGTGCTGAGGCCTTTCCTGTCCTCTCAGTGTGGGCTTTTCTCCTTCCTGACAGGCTCCCCAGTGCTGTGCAAGTGTGAGATCACACCACAGCTGCAGCTCCTGACTGGGCAGGCCTCACTTTTCCCTGCACTTTTAGACTCCTGCAGTTTAAGTGTCAATAAATCCAGTTCASAAGGTCCTGCAGCTTCTCAAAGCCTAAACACAACTGCCCTGTGGAGAAGGTTTGCAGGTTTYTCTCTGACCTTAAAATTTCTGCTCATTTCAGGTGGCCCCAAAAGGACCCATCCCACTGTGCCTGGAATTCCAGGTGGAACAAGAGCTGGGGCAGGTAAAATAGGGAGGATGATTGCTGAAGAAATCATGGAGATTCACAGGTGAGAGAAAATGGTGTGAAGTTGTTTTATTCCTGTTCTTGAGGAGGAGCTAGACTTCCTTAATTTCCTCTGAAAGAACAGTTTATTCAAGCTGGATAAGGGATGATCCAGCTGTATTTCTCAGACAGCTCCAGGTTCCTGTTCAGCATCCCTGAGGCACTCAGCCCCCACAGGGGAACTATGAAGTAGTAGTGCAGTTTGCACCCATGTTTGCATTTCAGTTCAGACCCTGGGTTAGTTCCAGTCCTTTCTCACCAGCTGTTACTATTTTCCAAAGCTGCCTTTTCAGCTTTCCCAGGGGAACTCTGCCAAGGAGAAGATTCCCATTTCCATTGCTTTTCTCTGTAACTACYCCTCCTCCCTTCAGTCAGGAGCTTTGTTGGTTCTGTAGTCAATACATGATTCATTATTAATGATGTTTGATCAAGCTATGGAAAATGGAAGTGAACAATGTGGCTTTGAGCAGTTACAAACAATCCAGTGTCCACTGGACTTGTGTAGCAGGAGCTCACTGCAGGAGTCTGGGTCACTGTGACTGGGGCAGCTGGAGCTCTTTGCTGGTGGAAACTGAAGTAAAATACTCAGAAATGAGGCTTTCCTTAGCAGCCAGGACCTTTTCCTTCTGACTCTSTGAAAGCTGTCCAGGAAAAAAACAGGGAGGAGGTGAAGCCTGCAGGCCAAACAGGCTGGATTTACTCAGGACTGCTGGTCTGGCTGCAAATAACAGCAGTGCTGCTCTGCTGCTGTGAGGAACACTGGAAAAGGGAGATTACAAAAAGGAAGCTCATGCTTTTAGCACCTTATGGCACCAAATACTGAAGTCAGCATTTAAAACTCCAGGTCYCTGAGTCCCTTGTAAATCCATGCCCTGTGTCATGCCTGTTTYAGGATAAGAGGATCATCACCTTCCAGCTGTGGCTCCAGTCCCCTGAACATCACCAGCACCCCCCCACCTGACACATCCTCCCCAGGAGGGAAGAAGGTAAGGAGCAGCTTCAGCCCAGGCTGGGGCAGGCAGGGCAGTGGGATTGTGCTCAGGGAAATTGTGCTGGGCTGGGAAAGGGGCTGAGCCAAAGGCCTGCAATGCTCACAAGCCCTGCACAGCAGTGCCTGAAGGGCAGTGAGCAGCAGCTCTCARACACCAGCAGCACTGGACACTCACCTGCCCTTCAGGCTGTACTTTTCCAGCAGAGTTGCAGTGAACAGCTCTCCTCATCTCTCCACCAGCAGAAATCTCTGACACCCCGTGCTGGTGAATGCTGGAAGTGCTGGCMCTGGAGCTCTGGGCTGTGCCCAGTGAATGCAGCAGTGTTCCTGTGCTGCTGGAGCACAACCCAGCACAATCCCGTGCTCACCTGGGCACTGAGAGGGTTTTTAAAGCCAACACCGTGCACCTGCCTTGCTCTGAGATTGCCTGAGTAACACTCAGCTGCCATTACCAGCACTGAAACACCTCAACACTTGTTCTGGCTGCTTGCAGCAATCTCTAAATGCTTATGGAAGTTTTATCCAAAGCAAGAAGAACACTTATCCAGATCCTTATGCACTGCTTCACACTTACTTAACCTTTTATCTCAGAAACTATGACTTGCTTGTAAGAATTGGTGTGCCGGAACAGTAAATAATTCTGTCTATTCCCAGCTCTCTTTGCTCTTGAAATAAAACTCCAGAGTTACGATTCTAGTGATAGTTATTCTTTCTTCTTCTGCCCTACAGTATTCAGCATGTGCACAGCACAGGGGCTGCTATGGCACAAAGGAGAATACAGGTGCAGGGCTGGGTGTTGTCAGCACACCTTGGCATTTCTCCTTGTTCAGAAGATGGTTATGAACCACAGGGWTATTTTGGGAAGTCCATCTACCCTAAGTTACAAATGCCAGTAGAGGACAGTTTAAGACTTAATGTACCAACCATTTCCTGGTGCTTTAGAGCTTCTGTTTTGTCTTTCAAGATCCTGAATGGTGGCACTCCAGACATTTCCTCAGCTGGGCTGCTGTCTGGGCAAGTCCAGGACAACTCTGGGTACCCGTATTCCGACAACTCCTCCATCCTGGGTAAGTGCCACATGAACACCCTCACCCCAGCYCAGCTCACCTGGACACTGCAGTGACATGGTTGGAGCAGTAACTGCTTTTACCACCTGGGGCACAGAGCCCAGGGGGAGGTGGCAGCCTGGTTTGCACTTACCTCACACTGGCAGTGTCCTCAGGCAGCTCCTGGGGGCTCGTTTCTGCTGCTGAGTCAGTGGGAGGGGTTTGCAGTGTGGCCCCGGGGCTGCCCTGCACAGGAGGGACCTGGTGTGCCCCGGTGTCCCCCAGCTGTGCTCAGAGCCCCAGCTGAGGGTGGTGGCAGCGAGGGGAGCAGCCGGTGACCGCGGGCTGTCCCTGTCCCTGCAGGAGAGAACTCCCACCTGGGCATGGACATGCTGGAGGCGGAGCAGGGCTCCAGCAGCCCCAGCAATGACGAGGCGGCCATGGCCGTCATCATGAGCCTGCTGGAGGCCGACGCGGGGCTGGGCGGGCCCGTGGACTTCAGCGACCTGCCCTGGCCCCTGTGAGAGCAGCAGCCAGGGACACTCACCGGGGCAGCAGCCAGGGACACTCACCGGGGCAGCAGCCAGGGACACTCACCGGGGCAGCCCCACGGTCTGGGGAACTCCTGGGACTGAGAGGCTTTTATGTGGGAACTCCATAAAAGCTGTGACAGAATGCAACCCATCCTACCATGTGTAACTTCAGACAAAGTGGAATAACCTGCTACAGTGTTCTGTGTTGATTTGGTTAGCTGTGTATAGCTTGCAATACTTGTATATTTTGGATTCTGTTGTTTGAAATTTTTTTTTTTTAAATCACTGTGCAACTCACTGGCATCAGTGGTAGCTTTTATATGCAAATGACCATTTCAGATGTATGGTGTGTTTTTACACTGCAAAACAGTCCCCATGTGGATATTTCTTATACTAATTGTACCATAAAGCTGTTTATTCTTTCTTGTAAGAATCCTTTACTATAAATATTGTTAAAGTGTAATGTATTAGACAGTTAAATATTTTTAAAATAAATGTTTCCCTTGTTCTAAGATGGAGCATTTACTTTGATAAATAAATTTGATAAAACCCTGCTGAAGGTGCATGCTAGAAGCACTTGGTATTTATCATTTCTTTAGCCTTGGGGGAAAAGGTAGGAAAATCAGTGCCTTACCTGCACTTACACAACTTTGTCATGACAGCAAAGTCCCAGAGAAGCTATTGGTACTTACTCCTAGATCCAGGTTCATCCTGAGAAAAGCACAACAGGTAGGTGTGCTGAAATAGGCTGATTATCTTTAAGAAAGACTTGTTTTTCATTTAATATTAACCATCCTTCCCCTGAGGAAAGAAAAGCAGCTACTTGCAAAATTCGTCATTCAGAGATAATTCAAGCCTATTAAAATAATGGAAACTTTATTTGCATGAAAAACTTGTTTACAATCATTAATAAATGAAGAACGAACCATTTGCATTTTCCTATTTCATGACACTTATGAAAAATGTGTTAAATAAATATTTGTGAACAGCTTAAGGTAAGGCAAAATTTAAGATGAAGCCCCTGTCCGTTGTTCACAATTTTTGAACATGGCTCACGCTGCAAACAAGTGAAAAAATTCACTAAAGAACTTGAACAGGATGTTACATGGGTCATTGAATCACGTCCTCAATCCAAAAACCCAAGARTTAAGTAGTTTTGTGCTCAACCATATACAATAAAAGGGTCAATCTATTCAGAGCAAAACTATGTACAGTTAATACCTTTGATAGAAGCACTTTGTTAGTATTGTGCAATACATATATAAAAAATGGCTTCAAATTCCATTTCTCAACCATTTGTAAAGTGCTGCTATCAATTCCCATCCTGCCTCCCGACCCCCGTGCCACCCACGGGGCCGGGCAGGAGCAGGGCCAGGCCAGCTCACGAGTCACCAACATCACAAACCTACCGGGTAAACACAGACACGAACGTCAGCGAGCCCAGCGCCGGAGCCGCGCTCCTCCCGGAGCGGGCGTGGCTCGGGGCCGGGCCCCGCGGCAGCATCCAAAACACCGGCACACAACGGAGAGGCTGGCGGTGCAGTGCGGGGAGCATGCTGGGGACGGGGCGGGCTCAGAGCGGGGGGTTCGGGCCCTCGGCCTCGGGCTCGCTGCTGCCGGGGCCGGGCTGCATGGGCAGGATGTCCAGCTCGTCCACCTGCGGCGTGGGGTGCATCACCACCAGCTGGTCCTGCGGGATGTCGGCCGCCGCCGCCGCCAGGTTGGTGATGGATTTGCTCTTCACGCACTGGAAATCCACGTGCCGGCTCTTGCCCTCCTCCTTCTCCCACGACATGCGGATGAACGGGCGCTGCACGTAATTGTAAATGACCTCGGGCCGCCCGCCCGGCCGCTTCTTCACCTTCTCCTTGTACGTGGGGTACCCTGGCAAAGGCGGGAGCACAGAGCTGTGGGCACTGCCGGCACAGAGCACAGTCACCTCTCCCTTGTTCCCCCAATAACAATGTCCACTCTACCACAGGGCACAGCATCGCAGTTTGGTGCCACAGCTGTTCCTTGTCAAGCCAGCAGAAATAAGCACTATTAGCCAGCATTGCAAGCAAGCCCAGTTCCTGTTTAGCTGAAGGCTCCTACCTCGTTCAGCTGAAATGAGTTATTTTAGAGCTCACCACTYTTTCTTAGCAAATTACAAATGTAACTATGACAACGTGGTGAGTGAATGATAGAAATCCTGCTAATTATATAAAGGCTGTATTCTAAAATATCTGGCTCAAYAATCAGAAGGAAAATGTAATGCAAAGAAASCCAGTTCYTACATTCATGATAAAAATCAGATTACTCAGTGAGATTTCACAGGGCTGCCTCCTAACTTCCAKGATGTTTATTTCAGATCAGTATTGCTTTGCACTTTATCCACTGCACAGTTTTCTACTTCCTGAAAGAAAATGTTTGCCTGCCACTTAACATTTTTCATTTCACACCCTGGAAAGGATCCTAGCCCAAGAACACAATATCCAAAGCTGTATAAATGCACTGTYACTTCAAACGAAGCACAGAGAAGATTTTGTGTGGAAAATAAAGGGCAAAGGGCATGAGGTGCAAGCCATGAAGGCAGCAGAAAGCACCTAAGCTGTGTGCACAGAGCCCAGCAGGCAGGCACAGCCTGGAGCCCACAATCAGGTTTTCTGGCTGGGAACCTTCCCCCTCTGGCCATTGTGCCAGGCAGCCTGAGCAGGAAACACAACACCAAGCCCTTGGTGCTCCAGCTCCAGAGAGAGCCACAGAGCAGAGAAGTGCAGCAGGCCCTGAAGGCCAAAGAGGCAGAGAACAAGCAATGCTTCCCTTACCTTCAATGCCCAGTCTGATCTTCTTGAGCCCCCTTTCCTTCAGAACTGATTTGGCCACGTCTCTATTTTCAATGTATTTGAAGAATCTATACAACTTTGTACTGTAAATAACTAAAAAGACATTTTAATGAGAACACAATAAAATCCCTGTATTCAAACATTAATCTTCTGGCCTTAAAACACAGAGGTTTCTCTTTTGCACTGTTTTGCTTTACTSCAGTATTTCTATTTCAGAAGAGGGGGAGGAACAGCTGAAGATACTGGGGAATGGGTTAGGTGCACATCTTACAGGGAACAAGTCTATTGACAGGTGCTTAAACTCACCATCCACACACCTGTAACAATCCAAAAACAGTAACACTTCTTTTTCCTTTAAAAAATCCCTCTAGTTGTTCTCCCTCACTGAACATGACTCCAACCCATTTGTCTCCTCAAGCTCTTCCTGAAGAAGTATTTTCTTCTCCCTCACTGGCTGACAATACCTTAATAATAAAAATTAGCTTCTCTTTTTAATTACATTTGAACATAACAAGCAACATATGCTTCTGTGGAACAAAATATTAAGCAGAACTACCCAAACCTTCTTTTAAATCAGCACATTTACTGCTACCTCTGCCAGAGTGTGGGTTGGTGGGAACAATGAGGAYAAACTTACTTTGTGAATATTCCTCTCCCATTTGGGGGGGATACTCYTCATCCCAGTCAACAACATCATCATCTGTCAGCACAACGATGTGGCACTCCCTCTCCCCACTCTGGGCACTGGCTACCATCAATGGCAGGATCATTTCTTCCAGGTAAAACTCAAACTGCTTGCGAGCACCATCATTTGACAACTCATGCATGAGAGCACCTGGAAGAAAATTTTGAGCACAGGCACATTTGAGAGTATGGTAAGGAGATGAAGGAAGCAGTAAGAAAGAGTAGRTTTGTTTATCTTGCAGTATTACTGCAGACAGGTGTAAAGACACTTATCTATGAGCTTATGTAAGTTCAGACCTTGAYTGAGTATTTCCCAGCCTGTCCTGCAGATATTAACAYAGTGYTGGACAGAGGATTGACTTGGAGACTTCCTTTGTGTTTTAAATGYTAAACATTTGGCACGCAGTGCCAGCCATCTTCTTTATCTCAATAAGGGACATGATTTAGAATTAACACACACATTCTTAAGTCAATTTGTATCATTCAAATGATTTCAATRAACTCTGTACTTACTCAGATCTCTGCATTTGATAGTACTGTACTCAAAGGAGATACAGAGATAGTCACAGGCTTCTCTCAGTTCAGGAATAGAAATGCCATCAGGACAGCGGATCACCCCAGTCTTGTAGTAATCCTGCAAGGAAAAGCACAGTGCACAACATGCACACACAGAAATGCTTCATCATCCCATTCAGGATACCTTCTCCACAAAGACAGCCCCCAAAATGTCACACAGCAACTAATCT
>CADDXX010000627.1:0-32337 GCA_902810485.1 Alauda arvensis
ACACAACACTGAGACAGACTGGAACTGCTCTGTGCTGCACACCCTAGGGTTGCAATCAAAAGTACAGCTGCTCCCTTCAGCTGTCCTAAGAGGCCCCTTAGAGAACATACCTTTCACCTCTGCTATTTTTAACCCTACTGCAGCAATTTCAAACCCACCACCCTACTAGCATCCCACGTCCAGGCTGTGGCCCCAGACTTATCTTTCAGATGACTGGTGATGTGAAGCCACACTGTGCCTGAAATGAGTTCACCTTGGAAAGCCCCGGCTGGCCTACGAGTGAACTAAAGAAAGAAAAAAAACCAATATCAATACACATGTTTAGTGGCAAGTAGGATAAATTGTAACAAGTTATTTACTCAACCCTTCCTAATCCTGCTGGGTCCTTAAGTCTCCAGCTTAAACATCAAGCCTAGAGGTTGTGACTGGTATTATGATTTGCACCTGGGTTAGCAAAAACCTAAGTTGCACAGATTACTGTGATTGTACTGGATGTATGCCATAAGACACGTAAAGGCAGCTACTGTGCTTCTGAAAATCTTTGGGGAGCTCTCAAAAGACACAGTCTCACTTCATGCTGCCTTCAAAACTCACCCCAGCCCCCCCAGCAACTCCTAACTGAGTACTCTGCTCCCCATTCCCCTCCTGGTCACAATTCTTGACTTACCCCTCAGAAACCTCAAAGCCAGACATCATTTTTGACTAGAGGCAGATTTCCTCTGTGACACAATGAACCTGCCAAAATAATTAGAAGTGCTGTACTCAATCCCACCTGGAATTACAGGAAGTCACACTCCACCTGAAAAAGAAAAAAACCAAAATGAACCAAACAAAAAATAACAAAAATACCATACCACCCCCAAATACACAACCCAAAATACTTATGAATCTAAATACTTCCTGTGTTCAATGCTAGCTTGTTCATGGTGTCTTCAAAGCCTCTGTAGCTTCAAATGCCCCAAAACATTTGCTAGCAACAAGCTGAAATAAAGTAAAAGCTTCTCTGATGAGGATCTTTCCTCTCTCATGAGAGGAGAGCTGTTATCCCAGCTGATCCTACTGAGGGAATGAAGCCCCTTACCAAAAGCTGGGGTTAATATACCCCTGATTGGGCCCACCTCTCTTTCCCACAAGGCCTGGGAAAAGGGAGGAGGCAAATCCCACAAGGTATAAAAGCCCTCAGAGGAACTGTAGCTGTTTGGCTCCTCTGACTGAAGTTCATGGTGAGTAAAGGGCTGTCTGTAGAAGTAAAATCTTCAGGAATATAGGAATGCTTTTGTGTTTACTGCATCTACTTTGAGCAAAAGGGTAGAAAACTGGTAGGAATGAAACTTTGTGTTTTGGCACCGAGGTGGATAATTTGTTGTCAACTTTGGTAATTATGCCTAAGTGTAATTAATTACTTAGTAGTGTTCTACAAGGGGATAAATAGGAAGGGAAAGAGTAGCAATGATATGAATGCTGTAAATCTCCTTAGGACCTCTAAYTGGGCTATTGACATTATAAATAAGAAAAATAATAGACTCCCTGATGGTGTTTGAGTTATKTATGTGTCCGGCTTGCTCCTGKCTGAGATATTTGGGACCGGGATGTGGGCTGAAGCGCCTTTTTAAAGTGTGGTTTTAAAATGCTGAATGAGGCAGATGTTCCTTCAAATGAATCCTTTAAAATGAGGAAATGAGAGAGTTACTCCTGATTAAACTGAGTCCATTGACATTGACAAAGGAAGAGCTTCTCCCCTTTGCTTTAATCCCCTGAAACACTGGCAAAAGAACRCTTTACCTCCCTGTCAATCTTTCAAGTGATGGGAAAAGAGGATTTTCACGTGAATGCAAACCTTTAAAAAAGAGCGACAGCTGGGCTTCGCCCTCAATTTAAACCTTAGGGGGATGAAAAGGGGAGAGTTACCCTTAATGCAAACCTGTAAAATAGCATGGTCAAGGTGTTACCCTTCCATTTGAACTAGAAAGTTTAGTGAAATGGGGATTCCCTATCAATGAGTACCCCTACCAGGAGTAAAAATGCAAGGTGTTCCTCTGATGGACACAGAGAAAAATGTGGGAGAAGGGGATTCTGCATCAATTGAAACACAGGCTATWATGGAAAAGAAAGCATTCTTGCTTGATTTAATTTCAGTCGCTGCAGGCAATTTTAAGTTAGTTTAGAGGAAAGGGCCCCAGTGGGATGAGCCCCTTAGAAGTAAAGGGAGAGGGTTTCTCTTTAACATCACCAGAGCTAGGCAGTTCTGACCCATCAGTGTTCTAGCAAGATTTGTGTCATTGGCCTTCTTTGAGTCTTGGAGAGGCCACAGGGTTAGGGTGTGCTGGGAGATTTSCATCCCAGCCACCCTGGGATCCCTGTCCTGCTGAAACTGAGGATATTCCCACCTCTGATGGAGGCCGTGGTGGGTGGGCTCAGTGCCAATAATGCCAAGAGGAGTAGGGCTCTGAAAGTGTCAGCCTCTGAGCATGAACAAAGTGGTCTGCCTCAGGACCTGGGAATCCTTAGGAGATGGTGTKCAGTAGAATTACCTGGTTTAGGTTGGTGTGCTGCTAAGATCATGCATTGATGTTTGGTTTTCTTTATGGCAGCTAAGAGACGGCAGCCCAGTGACAACAGGAAACTCCCAGAGGGTGAGGTGGCCTTCCATTGCAGCCAACGTGGATTCTCGTCCYTGGACATCTGAGAGATAAGTGGAGGGCGGCGACCGAAAATTATGGGAGTTGTTTGGACATTTGAGAGCAGCCACAGTTCCAACTTGAGGGTGCTTGTAGATAGGAGAAATCCTCTGCAATTCAAAATTTAGGCAGGCAGAAGCCAACTCCCACCCACAGACTCCTGGAGGCAAACTCTGGCTGTTTCCCACTGGGAAGAAAGCTCAGGCCCCCGGTGTCCTGATGTAAGCTCAGAGGTTGTGCCTTGAGGGGCAGGTGAGGGACCCCCAGGAGCAGCTGGTGATTGCAAGAGGGAGCCCCAGGGTGGTCCCAAGGTGGCCCTGAAACACAGGTGTCGCAAAAGGGGGGAATTGGGAGCATCCTGGGGGGATCAGGAGGGTCTGGGGGAGGTGATGGACCCCTGGGAGCAAYGGTGATTGCAAGAGAGGGAGCTCCAGGGTGGTCCCAAGGCCCAAGCGAGAGAAAAGAGTGGAATTTGGAGCATTCTGGGGGGATCAGGAGGGTCTGAAAGAGGTGAGGGACCCCCAGGGAGAGTTACTCCTGATTAAACTGAGTCCCAGGCAGTGCGGTGTTTAAAGTCGTTTCGACCMGCACACRGGAACAGAACAAACCAGGGTAAACATGAGCTCAGTCCATTGTTCCCRGTCTCTGGTCCAGTGAGCACACACCTGCAAGTTCTGGCAGGCTTTTCTCCCCACCTTGGACAGGCCACAACTTAGAGTCTGGGGTCTTAGTCTTTGAGACCCTTTGGAGACAGTTGTGAGGCAAATGAGGGATTTCAGACTGACTCTGACACCTTCATATATACTTACGTGTGTATGTATGCATGTAAACAGTTTTTATGTTTATGTGCATGTATATATATGTGCATGTATGTATATATAAAAACATGCCCATGTATATTTATTTGTGTGTGTATTTATATATATTTTACAGATGTATTTTATATATTTTTATATATTATACAATATATAAAATATACATAATACATATGTATGTGTATAAAACATAAAAYACATGTTTTTTATATTTTATATTTCTAAAAATATTTTTATATTTATATAAATACGTGTATTTATAAAATACATATTTTTATATATATTTACAAGCCTCAAGCCCAAGCAGGGCTGAGCTCTGACTCAACAGAAAGATTGGAAATGCTCAGGGGAGAAATATCCTCRGAATGCTCGGGGCTGGTTGGGAACAGCCAGTCCTTCCTGGGGCTGGAAAACACCGAGGTCACAGAAAGCACCGAGGCTGGGCTCTTCCCTCTGACCTTTTAACCTTTTATTCCGTAAGAATTCCTTCCAATCTCTGGGAGATTCCTCCAGGGAAATTCCAAGTTCATCCCCTGGACGTCACTTGGAAATAAAACTTTGGCATCACTCGGATTTTTCTGTGCCTCAGGAGCCCCCTAATCCTTTATTTTCTATATTTTGACATGGAATTCCTAAGAATTGATTTTCGGGAATGGTGTCCAGCCCTGGGAGCAGGGAGAGAGGCACAAGACGTGTCCCCAAAGGGGGACAGGAGGCACCTGATGTCCCCTGGAGCCCCCCCGGACACAAAGACCACAGAGCAGCCGGAGCACGACGCCTTTTATTCCAAAGCTGGAAAAACTGAGCTCTAAACTTTGTCTGGATTTGGCTTCGGGATTGGCAACAGCGAGGGGACGATCCCATGGGGCTGCAGCAGCACATCCCATTCCAGCAGCCCCTGGAGAAACAGGGATGAGACCCCCAGGGAAGCATTCCCAGGAGCAGGATGTGCTCCCAGGACACTCACAGAGGGAAGGAAGGAGCTTTGTCCTCACTTTTTCCCTTCCCTGCTGCTTCCAAACCCAAGGCTGGGCTTTTCCTCCCCTAAACGGGGATGTCCTGCTACAGGCAGCTCGGGATGAAGCTGGAATTTGGGGCTGGCACGGGATCTGAGCCAGGTTTGGCTGCCCCAGTTTGGCGTGGGATCCACCCCGACTCCCACAGAACGGACAMGAGGAATCCAAACCCCAGCGGGACTTTGGGGCTGGATCGAGCTGGAAATTTGGCCCCGGGGGGAAAAAACTCTCCGAGAGTGAAAACGAGGATGGGGAGCTCCTGGAGAGCTCCGGAATTCCCAGCCTTGAGGGGCGGGGATGTCACAGCATCCGTGTCACCACCATGGTGAGGAAATCCTCGTAGCTGAGGCGGGCGTTTCCCTGCATTGCCGTGTCCTTCTCCCGGAAGGCGTCGGTGAGGCTCTGCAGCTGCATGCAGATGTGGATGAACCGGTCCAGTTGGATACTGGGATTGGGATTGGGATGCTGGGTGTACCGGGCCAGCAGCAGCTGGCTGAACTGCGGGCTCAGGTTGTAGCCCATCTGGGAGAAAGCTGGGAGCAAGGAAAACTTTGGGGTTAGACCTTCCCAAAGGAAAGGGGGGAGTGGTTGTGCCCTCCTCCCCCCGTGTGCCACACACCCCATCTTCCACTCCCACCCACCCTTCCCACTCAGGGTGTGCAGGGGCAGGGCTCTCCAGAGGAATCAAACCACAAATTCCAGGCATTTTTTCCCTTTACACACACCCAAGAGCTCCTCCCCCCAAAACAAACCCCAGGTTCCAGCCACCCATCGTTGAGGGGGAATTCTGGGCTTCCTGAAGGAAGTTTGTGCCCCAGCCCTGCTGCAGCTCATCATCTCCAGTCCTCTGGGAAGCTCCGTGMCAGCCTGGTTTATCCACTGAATATTTCCAAACTGCTTTGGAAGCATCCCAGGAGCTCAGAGCTMCCCCCGCCCCCAGCCCGGCTGCAGGAGGAATTCTAGTTTCCAACTGGGAACAGCGGCTGTGGGAGGGGCCAGGCCAGGCTGGTTCCTGTGGCCCTCACCCACCTTGCTGCAGCTCGCTGAAGCTGATGGAGCCGGACTGATCCCTGTCATACTGCTGGAAGAGGCTCCTCCACTGCTGGATGAAGCGCAGCAGGGCTGAGAAGCCGTAGACATCGATGCGCCCCGAGCGAGTCTTGTCAAACATGTCTGGGCAGGGAGGAGCAGCRAGAGGGCAGGGAGGAGTGGAAAAGCTGCAGAAACTTCCAGAGAGCTCCACAGCTCCTTGGGATCCTGCTCTGATCCCAAAAATCCTCCCCCCACCCTCGCCAGGACTGCGATGGACTGGGACCATTCAGCCCCCAAGGCTGGTAAGGAATGGCGCCAAAATCTGAGGTTGGGGCAAAATCTGGGTCAGTCTCAGCATTTTTGGGGCTTTCCCTCTCTTTCCTCCCTGTTTTTCTGGGATCTGGGGCTTCTGCAGAGCTGGGATTTCCTTTTCCAAGCAGGATTTTGGGCCCTTCACTCGTGTCCTCCAGCACTGGGAGCTGCTTGGTTTGCCCAGCTCTGGCTCCAGCCGGGAGCAATGCCCAGGGAAGAGGGGGAATTCTGCCAGGATTTGGGCTTCACCCCCAACCCAAACAAACCAGATTGGCACCAGGAAGAGGGGAAGGAGCTCCCAAACTCACTGATCATGAGCAGACAGGTCTCATCGTTGAACGAGGACCAGTTGTTGTTGACCAGCGCCTGCTTCAGCTCCTTCACGGAGATGAACCCGCTGTGATCCGCATCCACCGTCTGRAACCAGGAAAACGCCTCGGGATCCACCCCTGGGGGGGCATTCCCTGCGCGGGGAGAGGCCATCGGCGCTGTCACCTTCCCCTCGGACCGGCCAGGGGCTGGGCTGGCCCCGGGGGTGGCTCCCAGGGCCGGGCAGAGCTTCTCCTCCCACGGCTTTTACAGCCCCGTAAAATCCCGGGAAAAGCAGAGCAGGGAGGGCTGGGATGGGCACGGAGCGGCTGGAGCTGGGAATGGGCTGGGAATCAGAGTCTGCTGGAGCTTTGGAATGCAGAGGGAGCCACGGTGCTGCCCCACAAACCCCGCGGCACCGGCAGACGGATGTGGGGTGTAAAGTTTTAGGGCTGCCCAACACTTCCTCTTCCTCCTCCTCTTTTCTCCTTTCCCTCCTCCTCTTTCTCCTCTTCCTCCTTTCCCTCCTCCTCTTCCTTCTCCTCCTCCTCCAAGATTTCAAAATAATAAACTGAGACACTTAATTTTATTCCCGTGGCTGAGCTGGGGACCCCCTCAATTCCCACCTCTCCCTTGGACACCGGACTGGAGACTCCCCGCGACCCTGCACCGGGCTGGGGACCCCATGGCTCCTCACCTCTGCCCCGGGTACCGCGGCAGGGAGAGCCCCGGACTCACCTCCCGGGGCCGCCCCGCCGTAGGGCCCGGGCTGCGGGCCGCCGTAGGGGCCTCCGTAGGGACCCCCGGGCGGGGGTTGCCCGTAGGGTCCCGGGGGTGGCCCCCCGCTGTAGGGACCCCCCGGAGGGGGCTGCCCGTAGCCGTAGGGACCCCCGGGGTAGGGCTGTGCTGCGCCGGGGAAGCCCTGGGGAGAGGACAGAGCCGGTGTGAGGCGGGCACSGCGATGGGCGCGGGGACGGACCTCGTGTCACTCAGCCTGACCCCCGCGCGCTTCCCCGGGACCCCCAAACCCAGACCAGCCCCCGGTGCGATCCCCGCCCCCGGGCATAGTCCCGGTCATAGTCCCCATCCCGGTCCCTGGTTCCGGGCGCCGCTCCGGGTTCCGGTCCCGGTCCCCGCTGCCACTCCCCGCTGCCTCTCCGGTCCCTGGTCCCCGTCCCAGTCCTCGGTTCCCAGTCCCCGACCCCCAGTTCCAGTCGGGCTCTCTGCCGCCGATCCCACTCCTCCGGTCCCGGTCCYGATCCTGGTCCYAATTCCTGTCCCAGTCCTGCTCCCAGTCCGTGTCCCAGTCCTGGTCTCGGTCCCAAATCCCTGTCCCCGATCCCGATCCCGCACCTGCCCCGGATACGCCATAGCGGCTCCTTCCCCCCGGCCACGCCCCGARACGTCACACACGTTTTCCTGGAACCAGGAAAACGCCTCGGGATCCACCCCTGGGGGGGCATTCCCTGCGCGGGGAGAGGCCATCGGCGCTGTCACCTTCCCCTCGGACCGGCCAGGGGCTGGGCTGGCCCCGGGGGTGGCTCCCAGGGCCGGGCAGAGCTTCTCCTCCCACGGCTTTTACAGCCCCGTAAAATCAGAGAAAAAATCAGAGAGAAAAGCAGAGACACAGAGTCTGCGCCCATTGGCTGCACTGGGCGGTGACCACGCCCCTCCGGGCGGGGCGGGGGCAGAGCGGTGACGCGCGGGAAGCGCGCGCCCGAGGGGAGCCTTAAAGCGGCAACGGCGCCCGGGAGAGGTGGGGCCCACAGGGGAGAGGRTGGCGCCGGATCGCGGCTGGAATTCTCCGGGAGCTGAGCCGGGATCAGCCCGGGAGAGCGGCCAGGATGAGCCGGGGAGTGGGGCTGGCGACCTCGCAAAATGAGAGCTGGGGTTCCCCCGGCAGCAGGAGAGCGATCCCTCTAGGAGCGGGGCTGGGATGGTGGGCTGGGATGGTGGGCATGATCAGACTCAGCCCAAGAGTTTTGGGGTCACAAGAACCCCCCCAAGAGCAGGGCTGGGGTCAGCTTGTGAAGATTCTCGCCCTACTGTCAGGCTGAGAGCCGGGATGCCCACAGGAATTAGTTTGGGATTCCCCCAGGGGCATGATGGAACCCACCACAGGAGAGATCTCCTGGGACCTGAGATGTGCTGGGATAAGAGTGGGATCTCCCCAGGAATGGGGCTGGGATATCCCCAAATCACGGCTGGGATTGCCCCTGCGACAGAGCCAGGATCCCCTGAGATCGGGACTGGGATTCCCCCACCAGACTCGGGGTCACAGAGAGCTCAGGGTCACCGTGTCCCCAACCAGGGTGGCCTCAGAACTGGCCTGAGCAGCGTCCCTCGGTGACAGGGCTGGGGATCGGGCTGAGGAGGAGGCAGACACCCACCCGTGCCCAGTCACGGAGCCGGGAGGCGCGGGGGGCACCAGCACGGGTGTATTTTTTGGGGGCAGGATCCACCCACCCCACGCAGCTGTACAATCCCCGAGCCCCCCGCCCCCGCGACAGGCACGGCCCCGGCACAGCGGGGGAAACAATATTAACAATATTAACAGCAAATTGGGGGAGCACGGGGGGCGCGGGGCCCCTCAGCCGAAGGGACCCTTGACGTTCTTGGGCTGGAAGAGCGGCTGCTCCATGGGCACGGCCCCCAGGCACTCGGCGGGGCTGCAGTGCCCCGTCTTGCCCGGCTGCCCGGTGGCACCGGGAGGGCCGGGGATGCCGGGGATTCCCTGCTGCCCCACCGGGCCCGGGGGTCCCATCTTCCCGTAGCCGGGTGGTCCCTGGGGACCTGGAAGAGATGGAGAGAAAGAGAGGTGGGGGTGACAGGGTGAGGGGGTGGCAGCGAAGCCCAGMGTGGGGCTGGGGGCCGTGAGGAGGGAGGGGGCTCACCTGGGGGTCCCGGGGGGCCGCTGTCCCCCATCAGCCCCACACCTTTCTCGCCTTTCTCTCCTTTGGCACCCGGCTCGCCTGGGGATGGAGAGAGGGGTGAGATCCTGGCACAGCCGTGGTGTCCCGRCGCCCAAGAACACTGGGAATGTCCCGGGGACACTGGGAATGTCCTGGGGACACCGGGAACATCCCAGGGACACCAGGAACATCTCAGGGACACCAGCAATGCCGGGAACATCTCAGGGACACTGGGAACACCCCAGCGGCACTGGGAATGTCCTGGGGACACCGGGAACGTCCCAGGGACACTGGGAACGTCCCAGGGACACCRGGAAGGTCCTGGGGACATTGGGGACATCCCAGGGACATCGAGAATATGATGGGGACATTGGGGAACATGATGGGGACACTGGGAGCACCCAGAGACACTTGGAACACTCCAGGGCCACCGGGAACGTGATGGGGATAATAGGAACACCACAGGGACACTGGGAACGCCCCGGGGACACCGGGAATGTCCTGAGGACACCCCCAGGACAGCGGGAACGCGCTGGGGGCACCGGGAAYGGCCGAGGGAGGGAGCAGCACGTACCCCGCATGCCGGGCACGCCCTGCCGCCCCTCTCTGCCGATCTGCCCCGGCATTCCCGGGGAGCCGGGGGGTCCCGGCCGGCCGGGTAGCCCGTCCTTGCCGGGGGGACCGGGCCTGCCCGGGGACGCCACCATCTCCACCGGGAAGTGCAGCCGGGAGGTGTAATACGCCATCCGCTCTGCGGGGACAAGGACAGAGCTCAGCGCCCGSGGGGACACGGGGCGGGACCCCTGTCCTCGTACCCACCCGTGCCCCGTTACCGTCAAACATCTTGTTCAGCTCCTGCCGAATGAACCTCTTGACCTCGTCGTAATTCACCACATCTCCCTGCGGGGACACGAGGGGACACGCCAGGGGCCACGGCCACCGCGCCCCGCCGCAGGGACAGCGCCACCTGCCCGTGGACACGGCCAGCCCGTCCTTACCATCATCCCCGGGGGTCCCGGGAGCCCGGGGCTGCCCGCGGGGCCCGGCGAGCCCGGGGGTCCCCTCTCTCCCGCGGGTCCCCGCGGCCCCACGAGCCCCATGGAGCCGCTTTTCCCCGGACCCCCGGGCATCCCGGCTCTGCCCTTCTCCCCGGGGTAGCCCCTCTCGCCGGGGGATCCAGCGTCGCCCTGCGGACAGCAAAGGCTCAGCTCTGAGCTGCCGGGACAGCCGTGCGACATCGAGGTGGCCGTGGTGGCACAGCCGGGCTCCCCTCACCTTCTGTCCGGCCGGTCCCGCAATGCCCGGTTTTCCTGGGGGTCCCTGGGAAACAGGAGCAGCGTGACAGGGATGTCCCCAACCTGGGGACAACCCTGGCGAGGCCAGAGGATGCCACAAATCCATCCGCGCGTCCAGCGGGGCAGGAAAGCTCCAGAGAACCCCGCTCGTACCTCTTTCCCAACGGGTCCGTCCGGTCCCTGCTCCCCCTGCGAGGTCAAAAGAGGCGGTGACACCACGGGGCCACCCCGCGATGTCGCCGCCGCTCCGGGCTGCAGGCTCCGTGTCCCCCCCCCCCGCACTCACCGGTGGTCCCGGGTGTCCCGGGGGTCCCGGCTGTCCTGGCATTCCCGGCAGACCCCGCTCGCCCACGGAGCCGCGCTCGCCCTTCAGCCCCTGCGAGGAGGAGGGAGCCGGGAGCAGCGGGATCGGCGCGGGGCGGGGATGGGGATCCCAAAGCCGCTCATCCCCACCCCAAATCCCAGAGCCAGGGGGATTCTCCTGGCAGTGCTCACCACTCCAGCGAGGCCAGCGGGACCCGGCTGTCCCGGGCTGCCCGGGGGTCCCTGGGGACAAAGAGTGGGGTCAGCTGGGGGGGTCACAGGTGATGTCCCCAACCCCTGCACCACAGGGGAGTCACCGCTGTGATCACATCACACTCCGTAAGCTCCGACTTACGATGAGCCCTGGGGGTCCCTGCCGGCCTTGGGGTCCCATGGGTCCGGGGTCACCCTGAGGAAGGCAAGGTGAGGAGGAGGAGGAGGAAGGGGGTGGTGGCAAGGAAGGCAGGGCGGTGRCAAGGTGGCTGCACAGTGCCCACCCTGCCCAGGGGTCACCCACCCCTCGCTCACCTCCGCCCCCGGCCGGCCCGTGCTGCCCGGGGGGCCGGGTTTGCCGCAGTCACCCTGAAAGGAAGAAGGGACATCACGGGCAGAGCAGTGAGTGGATTTTCCGGCCAGGAYCGAGGTCCTCGGGGATGTCACCACCCAGTGTCACTGCCGCTCACCTTCGGTCCTGGCAGCCCCGGGTGTCCTGTCTTGCCCTTGAASCCCTGGAGAGAGAAAAGAGCTGGGTGGGAGTGGCAGGGTGCTGGTCCAGGGCCACYACCCGCAGGTCGGTGTCCCCAGGAACACGCTGTGGGACAGTCTCGGCTCAGGGGACCCCGGTCGTGGCTGCAGTGACGTGCCAGGCACYAGGGAGCACCAGGGAGGGGTGACAAGGAGGGCTGGCACTCACCGGAGGCCCCATCATCCCTGGTGGCCCGGGGGGACCAGGGTCGCCCTGGGGAGAAAGAGACACAGTTTGGGGGTGTCCTGGGGAGGTTACAGGGCGGCTGCCCCCAAAAACCCCAAAACCTGGAGAGCTCCAGAGCCTCACCCTCAGGCCTGGCTTCCCATCCTTGCCATCCAGTCCTTCCAAGCCAGCAGGGCCCTGTGGGGACAAGGGGACAGTGTCAGAGGGAGCTTTGCTCTGGGGGGCCCCCGAGGGACTTGGTCAGAGCACCCCCGGCCATGGGAACAGATCCCTGGGGATGGGAACAGATCCCTGGAGGATGGGAACATGTCACTGGGGGACGGGGACAGATCCCTGGAGGATGGGAACAAGTTCCTGAGAAGGGGAACAGGTCCCTGGGAAGGGGAACAGGTCCCTGTGAACGGGAACAGGTCCCTGGGAATGGGAACAGGTCCCTGGGAAGGGGAACAGGTCCCTGGGAAGGGGAACAGCCAGTGGTGCTCCCAGGAACACCCAAGGGTGACACACAGAGGGGCCCTTACCTGGATTCCTGGGGGTCCAGGGGGTCCRGGGGGTCCTGGCATCCCCGAGGGGCCTCTCATGCCCTCGCTGCCCTGCAGGAGCCACAGCAGGTCACAGGCACATCAGGGGCTGCCACCAAACCCAGCCACAGCCCGAGGGACAAGCAGTGACACCACAGAGCCACTTGTCCCTGGCACTCACCTTCTCGGCCACAGGCCCTGGTGGCCCGGCTGGACCAACCTTTCCTGGGAAACCAGGAGGGCCCTAAAGAGAAAAGGGATGTTGAGGRAAGGGGGGATCCCAGCAGAAGAGCCCAGCCCATAAATCCCACTCTTTCCCGGCTTATTTTAATGGGATTGATCCGGGGCTGCTCCCTGCACCTCATCCCACATGTAGAACCCCCCTGTCCCCACCCCTAGTGCCCTGGGGACATGGGGACATACAGCCAGGGATGGGCACCATGTCCCACAGYGCTGGAATTCCCAGTGGGATTTACTCACCGGTGGTCCCGGGAAGCCAGGCTGGCCCTGGAAACCCTGCAGAGAGACAAGAGCTGAGCTCTGGACCCCACAACCACACCCTGCCCCATCCTGGGGGGGGTCCTGTCCCCTTTGGGGACACTCACCTGGTCCCCCTTTTCTCCAGCACTTCCTGGGAGCCCACGCTCGCCCCTGGGACCCTGTGGAGAGATGGGATGAGGTGCAGGGAGCACCCCAGAGCAYCCAGAGCCACYCCCCTCCCTCCCCACAGGCACCTACCGCTGGCCCCACAGGACCGGGCAGCCCATCCAGGCCAGGGGGTCCCTGGGAAGGACGGGAATAGGATCAGATGGATGCGGCTGGAAGGGTCCCAGAGGGGAGGGGAGGCACCCGGGGGAGCCCCCAGCCCCACCAGCCCTGGGGCAGGGACTCACCAGCTCCCCTTTCTCTCCGGGGGGGCCCACGTAGCCTCGCTCGCCCTTGATGCCCTGGGGAAGGGAGGTGATGAGGTGGGACGTGGGGCACGGGTGGGGATTGGGGTATGGGTGGGATTGGGGTACAGATAGGACATGGTACAGGGTGGGATTTGGGGTAGGGATGGGATTTGGGACATGGGTGGGATATGGGTGGGATATGAGGTATGGATCAGACATGGCACAGGGATGGGATTTGGGGCATGGATAGGATATGGCACAAGGATGGGATTTGGGGCAGGGATGGGGTTTGGGGCACGAATGGGACATGGGGCATAAGTGAGATATGGGGCAGGGTGGGGACATGGGGCATGGAAAGGACATGGGACACAGATGGGATATTTAGTGGCATATGGAGCATGGATGTGGTTTGGGGCATGGATGGGATTTGGGGCAGAGGAGACATGAGGACACAGGGCATGCTCAGGGTGCAGATGGCTGTGGCACTGGGAATGTGTGGGATGGGATGGGATGGGACAGGGATGAGCCCTGCAGGAACACCGCACTCTGTACCCATCAGGGTCCCCCAGCTGTCACATGAGGGGTCTCAGTGAGCACCAGGGGACCCCCGAGGGGACAGGGGGCTGGCAGGGGCTGCCTGGTCTCCCCCATACTCACAGGAAGGCCGGGGGGCCCCGTGGCCCCGGGGTAGCCGGGCTGTCCTGGAGGTCCCTGTGCGTGAGGATGATGACATTGAGCCACCCTCAGTGCCCCAGCCCCCATGGGCCACCGATGTCCCCCTGTCCCCTCATCCCACAGCACTCACCGGCTCCCCCTTGGCTCCRGCCAGCCCAGCAGGGCCACGTTCCCCTTGGAGACCCTTTGTGGGGAGAAGAGAGGAGATGCAGGGGGGGTTCTCCTACAGCCCCTCCCGGGGCTGTGCCCCCCTGGCAGCAGGACCTGGGGGTCTGTGACCTCTGCCAGCCTGCTGGGACCCTGCCCGGGCTCCCTCCGCCCCTGCAGGCAGCGGGGTCAGTGCCCAGGCGTGGTGGGGATGCTCAAACCCTGGCGGCTGTGACCCCCGGGGGTCACGGAAAGCTCAGCCCTGGAGGGGCTGYGTGAGGTGCCCAGCTCTGGYTCCAGCCCTCAGCTCCAGCCTGACGGTGCCCCCCGTCCTCCCAGGGTGACACGAGGACAAGCCTGGAGTGCCACCAGGGACCTTCGGGTTAGGGTTAGTGGGGTGACGTGGTGCCGAGGTGACAAGAGAACGACAGGACACGCTGGCACACYGCAGAGCACGGCCCGCAGAGAGCCCCACGGAGAGCCCGTGGGGTGACGGTGACATTAGTGGACGAGGGGACACGAGCAGGAGAGCAGGATCCTCTGAGAGCCACTGGCACAGCCCCACCACCAGCTCCTGTGGGGAGCGAGCAGGGCGGGAGCAGGAGGATGGAGGTGGAGATGAGCATGGAGATGAAGATGATGATGGAGGCTGAGTGACCAGAAGAGGAGGCGGATGAGCCCAGGCAGYACCCGCCACACTCAGGACCCTCCTGGTCCCCACCAGGGGTGTCCCTGGTGACCATCAGAGCTGTGACGGGTCCCCCAGCCGAGGTGGCARGTCCCGGGCACACCTAGGAAAGGACCCGGCAGGTGGCGAGTRCCAGCACCAGACCCCCGAGCTGAGCGCGATCATCCGCAAACCCCGGGTCCGCCGGGACCCCCTGCTCCGGGATGGAGGAATGGGAATGGCAGGATGGAGATGGAGTGGAAGGGGAGGGGCAGCTGCGGCTGCTCCCGGCGGGCACGGGGACAAAGGGACACAGCCAAACCAAGCGGCAGCCACACAGGGCACACAGCGGAGCTGGGTTCTTACGGGCAGTCCGGGTGCGCCCGGCGTTCCGGGAAAGCCTGGGGGGCCCTGAGGGGAGAAACAGCGAGGTCACAGCTTGGAAAAAGGCGCTGGGGAGCCTGGGCTGAGCCCTGGGCGTGCCACGGAGCTCCTGCTCCACCTGCGGGCCGGCAGCACCTTCACCTCCTTCTCCAGCC
Source organism: Alauda arvensis (assembly GCA_902810485.1). Taxonomy (NCBI): domain Eukaryota; kingdom Metazoa; phylum Chordata; class Aves; order Passeriformes; family Alaudidae; genus Alauda; species Alauda arvensis. The sequence continues at coordinate 15,046 of CADDXX010000627.1, forward strand.
TCCGCGGGGACATCCGTGCCATGCCAGTGTCACACGTGTGCCTCGCCATGGCCGCGTCCCTCTGCCCGCCGCCACGGCCTCGGGGCAGGGTGCCAGGCCCCTTTGGCGACCTGCTTTGAGGGGCTCCGAGCCCCCCAGAACCCCCAAACCCCGGGTACTTACGATGGGTCCGGGGGGTCCTGGAGGTCCGCGCAGTCCAGGTGAGCCCTGGGGAGGGGTGAGAGTGCCAGGTGTGACCCCTGAGGTGGGGACAGCCCCGAGGGACACCCCCAGGAAGGGTTGGGATGGCAGGAGAGGGTCCGTGGGTGGGTTGGGGCTCACCCACCTGCTCTCCTCTCTCTCCTGGGATTCCCGGAGCACCCGGCAGGCCGGGATCCCCCGCGCAGTCAGGGCTGTCACCCTGCGGGGAGCGGGGACACATCAGCACTCCCGGGTGGCACTGCCCGCCGCCGAGCCCTGCCGAGCCTACCCAGAGCCCCCACAGCCTGAATGCGCGGCAGGGACCCAGGGGGTGGCTCCAGGACAGCAGCGTCACTCACCCGAGCCTCCTCCGCCCGCGGGAACTCGGCAAAGCACTGCAAGAGAACCCCGGGGTCACCCGGCTGCGACAGAGGACGAGCCTGTCCCTCCTCAGGGTCTCCGCTGGGGCTGTGCCCGGGAGCCTGCCCGCCTTCCCAGTGACCCCAAAGCTCGTCCAGAGCGTGGTGCTTCCCTCAACTCCCCCAAAATCCAGCTCCCCGGGACTCGGGAGCGTCGCTCCAACCTCGCCCCCGCAGGGCCAGGGGATGTCAGGCACCGAAATTCCCACCCAGAGCTTTGGGAACGCTCACCCGGGCACAATTCTCACTGCCAGGGGCACCGGGCATCCCGTCCTCCTTCTCTCCTTGCAATCCCCCGGGAGCTTCCAGCGCTGCCTGCAGCTGGGCACAGTCCCCGCAGAGAGTCTGGGGCAGGGGAAAAAGTGAGTCAGGGGTGACCCGAGGGGTCCCCCGGGGCAGGAGGGTGACCCCATCCCCACCCTCTCACCTTCAGCACCTCGATGTTCCTCTCGGCCACGACGGCCAGAGGTCCCTGGAAAAGAGGGAGGGATGGAGGGATGGAAGGAGGGAGGGATGGAGGGAGGGGTTGTCCCCGCCATGGGCCAGCAGAACGRGGGACATCGCCACGGGAATTGTCACCACCTACCAGGTCTCCAGCCGGCCCAGGCAGCCCGGGCAAGCCGTTGTGTCCCGGTATTCCCTAAAGCCAAGGGGAACACGGAACGTCCAAACCCTGCCCCTAAAAGGTCAGGGTCGGCCGCTCTCTCCCGMTGCTGCTCCCCTCTCCCGTCCCTCACCTGGCGACCGGGGGCACCGGGCGGGCCGGGGGGGCCGGGAGCTCCGGGGGGACCCTGCAAGACCCCCCAAAAAAACAATCAGAGAGAGGCGACGGGTGAGGGGCGGATGGTGAGAGGGGCAGGGCGGGGGTGGCACCGACCTGCGGGCCGGGCTGGGGCTGCCAGGACATCCCGGTCCATAATCCTGGGGCTCCCTGCGGGAGGAGGATTCGGGAGGGTGAAACACGGGGGTGACMGTGAGGGTGACACAGAGCCAGTGGGGAGGTGACACTCACCGGCATGCCGCTGTAATTGGGGTCCTGGCGGGGGCTGGAGGGGCAGGAGCACTCCCCGGGGTCACCCTGCGGGCAGAGGGGGGTGAGGGCAGGGGGCGGGCAGGGGGCGGCACGGGGGGCACGGCCCCACCCGGGACCCCGACTCACCTTCTCTCCCCGGGCGCCCTTCTCCCCCTGCCAGAGGAAAACGGAGATGGGCGTTAGGGCAGCCCCCCGGTGCCCCTCGCCCACCATGAGACCACCCCCAGCCCCCTGCCACAGCCCCCTGGTGCCCCCCGCCCACCGTGGGACCAGCCCCAGACCCCCGGCACAGCCCCCACACACTGTGAGACCACCCCCAGCCCCCTGGCACAGCCCCACCCACCGCCAGCCCCCTGGCACAGACCCCTGCCCCTGGCACAACCCCACCCACCGTGGGACCACCCCCAGCACAGCCCCCCGGCGCCCCCCACCCACCCCGCACCTACCGGCGGCCCACTGGAGCCCGGCAGCCCCCGCTGCCCCTCGGGGCCCTGCGAGGAAGAGGAGGGTGAGGAAAACCCCGGGATGAAGGTGCCAGCTGGGTGGGTGGCACTGCCCATCCCGGGAGGGGCACGACCTACCGGTGGCCCTGTGACGCTGCTCCCCGGTGGTCCAGGGGGTCCCGTGGCGCCTCTGGGGCCCGCAGATCCCTGCAGAGGGAGAKACGGCAGGAATGGGGAGCACGGGGGGCACCGAGGGCTGGGGGACGCTCCCTTACCTTGGAGCCTTTCTCTGCCGCCATCCCCGGGGGTCCCTGCGGTCCGGGGGGGCCCTGGGGGCAGGACAGGGTGTTGAGACCCCCCCCAGTGAGTGGACAACGCTGTCCCCAGAGCCACCACGAGCCACACAGCGGGGCTGGCAGGGGTGTGACCCTACCCGCTGCCCCATCAGCCAGGGCTGGGCACCCCAAAATCACACCCCAAAACCCCACCCCAAACCCTACTCACAGGGGGTCCGGGGCGTCCGGGGGGTCCGGGGTCTCCCTGGAAAAAGCAGAGTGTGTGACAGCGACCAGAGCCACCCGGCAGGGGACAGCAGGGGACAACACAGGCAMCCCAAAACCCACCTGCAGTCCCGGCTGGCCAATCCCTCGTGGTCCTGGCTCACCCTAAGGACACAGAGGGGCAGTGAGGTGTCCCCAAAACCCCACACCCAACCCCAAAACCCCAATGAGGACACAGGAGGGACATGAGGTGTCCCCAGGACCCCAAAGCCAACTCCTGCACCCCACTAAGGACACAGAAGAGCAGTCAGGTGTCCCCAAAACCCTACTAAGGACACACAAGGACACTGAGGTGTCCCCAGGACCCCAAACCCACCCCTGCACCCCTTTACGACACAGAGGAGTAGTGAGGTGCCCCCAGGACCCCACTGAGGACACACAAGGACACTGAGGTGTCCCCAGGACCCCAAACCCACCCCTGCACCCCACTCACCTGCAGCCCCTTGGGCCCGGCGGGGCCCTGCACCCCCGGCAGCCCTGGCTTCCCCTAAAACACAGCAGAGTCACGCCGAGCACAGCGGGCGGGGTGGCCGTGGGGACGGGAGGGGACACTCACGGCTCTGCCCGGCTGGCCCATGCCCGGCGGGCCCTGCTCCCCTCGGGGCCCGGGTTTTCCCGGGATCCCGACCACGTCCGAGAGATCCCCGAGCACCGCAGGGCCGGGCTCGCACGCGTCTCCCTGCGGTGAGGGCACAGAGAGGGATGGCGGTGACACCACGGGGACGGCTGACAGCTCCCCAAAAATGTGTGTGKGGGGGGGGTCTCACCTTGTCGCCTTTGGGGCCGGCCGGTCCCCTGATGCCAGGCTCACCCGACAGCCCGGGGACACCCGCCATGCCCGGCGTGCCCGGGTCCCCCGGGCTGCCAGCGTCGCCCTGGCAAAGAGAGGGGACAAGGCTGGCACGGGGAGGGAGGGGACAGAGGGATCACAGCGCTCTCTGTCACCGCCAGCCCCACCGGGAGCCACCCCCGAGCCCCTCTCACCTTCTGTCCCTTCTCGCCAGCGTCGCCGGGTCTGCCCTGGGGGGGAGGCAGGAATGGKTCAGGGAGGGGAATACCCCCCAAAAATCGGGCACGGGGGACACGGGGGGCACGGGGGGCACTCACCGCTCTGCCCGAGGGGCCAGCGGGACCCCTTTCTCCCGGTGGCCCCGGCACTGCCAGCACTGTCTCTGTCCCCTGGAGGGCTTGGTGGGTGGCGGAGCACTGCCCGCACTGCTCGCCCTGCGGGAGGGGACATCCCGGCTGGGAGGGGGCTCTGGGGCTCACGGCCCCCTCGGACACGGCTGTCCCATGGTCAGGTTTCAGCTGGGGAGGTGGCAGGGACAGGGTGGGGACAGGAGTGTCCCCAGTGCTGGCCTCACCTTCTCTCCCTTGAGCCCCCGCACACCTGGATCTCCCTTCTCTCCCGGGATTCCCTGCGCCAAGAACGCAGAGGTGACACCGCGGTCCCCAAAACTCAGCTCCTGAGCCCCCAGACCCCTCCTGCACCCCCCTGGGTCCCCGCAGTGTCCCCACTCACCGGTCTGCCCGTGGGTCCCACATGGCCACTGTCCCCCTGAAACGGAGCAAGGCACAGGGGCAGGGCCAGGATCAGAATTAGGCTCAGGATCAGCCAAGCCTACCCCGAYCCCCCGGGATGATCCAGCCATTCCCGCTGGGAAATAGGGCTGGGATGATCACTCACCTTCTCACCCTTGATCCCAGCCAGCCCGGAGAGCCCCATTTCGTCCTGCTGGACACCCACACGGTGACCCACAGCACCCCCGGGTGTCACCCCGGCACGGGGGGGGTCCCTCCCCGGTACTCACCGGCAGCCCCGGCTCCCCCTCCAGCCCCTCGGCGGGGCCGCGGCGCAGCGCGGCGAGGACGCGGAGGTCGCAGGACAGGCATGATTCCCCCTGGGATGGCAGCAGGGGACAGCTCAGGGGCCGCAGTGGCCGAGCAGTGGTGGGTGGCGTGGAGGGTCACGCACTCACCTTCTCCCCTTTCATCCCCTGGATGCCGGGATCTCCCTGGGAAGGAGAAGCAGGAGCTGGGCGGTGCTCTGCGACCCCCAGCTCCAGCCGCCACCCAGCCCTGTGTCACCTACCCTGTCCCCTTTGGGTCCCGCGGGGCCGGGTGTGTCCTGAGAAGGAGGAAAGAGAGGGAACATCAGGGACGCTGAGCTGACACCGCTCTGCCCTGCACCCCACTCATGCCGGGGTTCAGACTCACCGAGACCCCGTCCCTGCCGGGCGCTCCGGGCTCTCCCCGCGGTCCCGGCTTGCCTGGAATTCCGACGGCACCGAGCATCCCCTCGGGGACAGCGGGACACACCTCGCACGGCTCGCCCTGCCCGGTGGGAGCAGTCAGAMAGAGCCTGGGGGTCTGTGGGGTGGCCCCCAGTGGGTCCCAGGCAGCCCCCAATGTGCCTGTGGCCACCCCAGGCCACCCTGTCACCGCGCCCACCCTGTCACCGCAGCCACCTTGTCTCCTTTTGGCCCCAGGACTCCGGGCAGACCCTGCGGGAGAGAAGTGGGGTCGGGGCTGACTCAGGGGGGCCACGGGGTGCCCCGTCCGTGCCACCCAGCCCCGCTCAGCTGGCCACCGGCATGGTCACGGGATGATCCTGGCCCTGAGCGAGGCTGCCGGCTTTCCCAAAGCCCTCTCTGCTCCCGGGYCCAGATCTCGTCACCTCTCTGGCCAAACAGCCCCGACCCCGAGCCAAGAAACCCGGCGCTGACCCCGRGTTTTGGCTCCCGGCTCCTGCTACTCACGGGTGTCCCAGGCGATCCTCCGGGTCCAGGAGCTCCCGGGCTGCCCTGGAGCCAGAGATGGGAAAACCTGAGCTCAGCAAGGGGAAACGCGGCAGCCCCGGGCTTGCTGTGACATCCCTGTCCCCCAAGCCAGGTCCTTGGGCCACCCAGATGGAGCTTGAGTGGTTGGTGGCTCCAGCCCGGCCCTGGTGGATCCTGGATGGGATTCCTGGCATGGGGAATCCCTCTACTCACCTTCTCTCCCTTCGGACCTGGGGGGCCACCGGGGTCACCCTGGAAGGGACAAAGGCTGGTGTCAACCCTGCTGGGGCGCCCTGGCTGTTGGGGTGGCACCCGGCCCCTCCCCTGGCAATGCCCACCGTGGGGACACCACCTTGGCACAGGGCTCCTCACCGGCTTCCCTGGAAAGCCAATCCCTGGAGAGCCCGGCTTGCCTGGGGGTCCTGGTTCACCGGCCAACCCCTCAGGCCCCACGAGGCCGGGGTCACCCTGGAGGACAACGAGAGGGGTGTGTCAGTGTCACCAAGTGTCCCCATCACCCCCATCACTTCCAAACCCCCAGGTACCTTCTGGCCCTTGGGTCCCACCACGCAGATCTCTCCAGGCCGGCCCTGCCAGGAGGGGAGTGGGATGTGAAGGCTCCTGTGGCTGGGTCACCCTACCTGGGGGATGCCCAGGGACCACCCAGGGACCACCCAGCACTACTCACATCACGCCCAGGGCGCCCCGGTTTGCCCTGCAGTCCCCCGTCGCCCTTCTCACCCTTCTGGCCCTGCAGGACAGGCAAATGGCACCCGTGGTGGCACCCCTGGTGGCACCCAGGTTGGTACTGGCAGGTCCTGGCACCTCTGCCACCACCCCAGGTGTCCCTGCTGCCACACAGGTGGGCTGGACTCACCTTCTGCCCCTCGGTGCCAGCTGGGCCCGGGAGTCCCTGCACGGCAAAAAAGGGACAAAGGGGGTGCCCAGGTGGGCTCCTGCAGGGTCACCTCCTGCTCCAGGGCAGGGGGACCCCTGCAGTGTCCCCACGGCTCAGTGTCACTTACCACCTGCCCACGCTGCCCCTTCTCACCCCGCGGGCCCTCGGCACACTGCGGGGAGGAGGAGGAGGAGGAGGTGAGAGGGGAGGCAGAGATGGGGAGGGGGATTTGGGGAGGGTTTGGGGAGGGTTTGGGGAGGGTTTGGGCAGGGTTTAGGGGGTCTCACCTGCACGGGGCCATCGGGGTGGGTGCGCACGCAGTCCATGCCCTAAGGAAAGGGGGAAGGTGGCTCAGGGATGAGTATTGGGGGGTCTGGGGGGACACCCCCAGGGCAGCGGGACCCCGGTGTTCTGGGGACCCCACARAAAGGGACAGGCCAGGGCTGGGGACATCAAGGACACTCACACGGTCACCCTTCTCCCCTTTGTCACCGGCAGTGCCAGGGAGGCCCCGCTCGCCCTTGGTGCCCTGCAAGAGAGGGAAGGTGACAAAGGGGCACGGGGTGGGTGACAAAGGGGCACGGGGTGTCCCCACGTCCCCGTGTGTCCCCACAGCAGGTCCCACAGCTCCCAGCTGGGATGTTCCAGCACAGCATTCCCACATTCCCGCTGGAGCTCTGGGTGTCCTGGGGAGGGTGACAAACCTACCTTTGGACCTGGGGGACCGAGGGTGACCTGTGGATACAGCACAAAGGTGTCCCCCAAGGGCACRGGGGCTTCAAATGGCAGCAGCAGAGCCCTGAGCCTGCCACAGTCCCCGTCCTCCCAACACTCTGTCCCCAAGTGCCACCACGGGCCATGAGGGGGTCCTGCCACCCCCCTGCCATCCCCACCCACACCCGAGCCAGCRCTTGCTGCAGGAATGGGGCCACATCTGGAAAGGATCAGGGGCCTTCCAGATGTTGCAGGGGGCCCTGGGTCAGGAGGAGCTTGTGGGTCGTGGGGGGGCTGGTGACAGCACCACGGTGGCTTTTGGCCACCCCCAGGTCACAGCCCAGCCTGGCCAGCTCRGGGTCCCCGTGCCCAGTGCCACACTCACATTTCCTGGTGCCATCTGGGGCGAGCAGGGAGGGCACTGCAAGAGGCAGGGAGGGAAGCCTGGAGCAGCTCCACACACTGCCCAATGGCACCCTAAACCCCACAGCACCCCAAACCCCACAGCACCCCAAATCCCACGGCACCCCAAATCCCACGGTATCCAAAACCCTACAGCACCCCAACACCCTACAGCACCCAAAACCCTACAGCACCCCAAACACCACAGCAACCCAAAAACCCCACAACACCTCAAATCTTACAGCACCCCAAACCCCACAGCCACTGCCCCGCTCCCCTGGGCACCCCACACCCGTGGGGATCCCCCACAGCATCTCCCCCCATCCCCGGAGCTCCCTGGGCACAGGGAATCTCTGGAAGGAGAAGGGAGAAGCCGCCGTGTTTCCTCCCTGGGGAGGTGCCGAGGTGCTGGCCCGGCTCTCCCCGGGGATTTGCGGCTTGCCCGCGGCTCTGCCGGGCCAAACCAATCCCTGGGGGCTGCTCCCACCCCACCGGGGACAGGCAGGAGGTGGCTGTGTCCCCATGGCCACCAGCCCTGAATCTGCACCCCCGGGACACAGCAATGAATCCCCGTGGTGGGATGAAGGATCCCAGAGACATTCAAGGGATGAGGAACAGGAGAGCTGGGGACGTTTCCCAGCTCTGGCAACGCTCCGGACACGCTCGGAGGGAACAAAGAGGCCCTTGGCCGTAGCTGGGATGGCTCCAGCAGCAGCACAGAGCGAGTGGGGCCTCAATTCCTGCTCGGGGGAGAAGAGCAGCCGCTCTTCCCTGCGTTCCTGCAGCCCTGGAAGGAGCTGGGAGCTCCCAAATGCGGCAGGGACAGAGCCAGCCTGGGTCTGGGACAGTGGGTGGCACCCTGGGGTGGCACTGGGACAGAGCTGGGCGTGCCAGGACAGGGACAGCCAGGCAGGGACACCCTCACCTTGTCCTTGGGGTCGTCCCTCAGGCTGGTCCTTCCCGAGGGTCTCCCCGGCTCCTGCAGGGAGGGAAGAGCACGAGGTGGAACCTGCGTGGATTATCCCACCCCTGGGTGCTCCCTCTCCGCGAATCCCGGGTTATCCTGCCCGGGCACCCAAGGATGAGAATTCCCGTCCGGGTACTGACACCTCCCTCCTCGGGTGGGAAAAGGGAGGCAGGGATTTTCCAGGGGCTGGATGAACGTGGGCCAGGCACGGGATGGGAACAATGATGGGGATGGGAACAGGGATGGGGATGGGAACGGGGACAGGATAGGGATGGAGATGGTGTCGGGGACGGGATGGGGACAGGGATGGGGACCAGGATGCAGATCGGGACCGGGATGCGGATGGAAATGGGGACAGGGATGGGGACCCAGAATGAGGATGGAGATGGGGACAGGGACCGGGATAGGACCGGGATGGGGCCGAGGCGGCGCTGCCGGAGCTCACGGTGCCCAGCGGCTCCTCCAGGCAGAAGCAGCGGGTGAACACCCGGCCCTCGGGCTGCGGCACCATCTCGATGAGGTTGCTGCTCTGCATCAGCTCCGCCTGCCGCCGAGTCTTGGGCGCTTCCGCCTGGCACTGCAGGGAGACAAGCGGGGAGGCTGCCGGGGGACAGCCGGTGCCGCGGGGACAAGGCGGCGACACAAAGGAGACAGACCTGCGCCTTCGTTTCCCTTGTGGGGGAAAAACCCTGAGCGTGCAAAGGGCAGCTCCAGGATCTGACTGGGACTGGGGTGGGGGCTTAGGGTCACTCGGGGGCACTCAGGGGTACTCGGGGGCACTCGGGAACACTCACCCCGCTGGCCGAAATCTCGCAGCACCCCTCCTGCCTGGCCAGCTCGGCGTCACAGTAGATCTGCGCTTGCTGGATGTCAAACTGCGGGCGGGACGCGGGCGGGCAGGGTCAGGGCCGGCTCCGAACCCCGCGGCCGGAGCTGCCCCGAACCCCGCGGGGGCACTCACCCGCACCGGGGTCCCTCGCACGGCGTCCAGCCCCAGGAAAGAGTTGCCCTCGGGGGCCAGCGCCCGCCGCGGTGCCAGCGGCTTGGAGGAGATGGAGGCGCAGTCCAGGTGCACGGACACGGCGTGGCCCTGCACGGCCACCACCACCTTGTGCCACCGCCCGTCGAACAGAGACGCCACGGCTTTGCCCGAGAAGACGGCGCTGACGAAGGCGGCCCCCGGCGCCCTGGCTTGGAACTCCAGGCTTTTCTCGGGGCCGTGCACGGATAGGGAGAGCTGGGCACAGAGGGGACAGTGCCACGCTCAGGGACGGCTCTTGGCTGGTCCCCGGTGTGTCCCGCCTCATCCCCGGGATRTACCTGGGGGTATCCCTGCTGGTCGGTGACCTGGAACAGGTACCAGTGCTCCCCGGTGCTGTTCTTCTTCAGCAGCAAGGTGAACACCAGGGTGAAGGTGGGGGGCAGCCCCCGGGGGAACACCTGCCTGTGGGGACAAGGCGTTGGGGTGGCTGGAGCCTGCGGGGTGCCCCGGGGCTGGCACACACACACAGGGCACTTTCGGGTGGCAGCATCACCCCAACAACCCCCCAGTGGGTCCTGCCGTGATCTGTCCCCAGTGGTGACACCCCAGGTGCCCTCACAGTGGATTCAGCCCCACTCACTGTGCACCTCCAAAAATGCCCCTCCTGGAGCAGCTGCAGTGCCCAGGGCCGTGCTCTTATCCCAGAATTTTATCCCTGGGAAGCCAGGAAATGCATCCATCATCCCCAAGGCAGCTGTGGCAGCCTTTCCCAGCTCGCCCACAGCCCATTAATCCACTGGAAATATTTGCTCTGGGCTCTGCTCCGCTCCYGGCCTTGGCTCCACACCCACCGCTTTCTGAGCCACTGCTCTGGAGCTGGACCAAGGGATGGGGACAGGGACAAGGCCAGCAGTGCCCTCTGCTCTCCCTGGGGCACGGGGACACCCTGGCTGGGCCCTGAGGTGGTCCCCATGTCCGAACTCCCCAAGGCTGGATCTGGGATTCCAGAAGCCCCCAACCAAGAGCAACGCCAGCCTGGAGCATCCCCCATCCATCCCGAATTCATCCAAGCCCAGGCTGRATCTCCTCCGGAGAGCCCCGTGCCCAGCACAGCCCTGTGCCAGCCCCGGGGGTGACGTGGGGACAAACCACAGCCGTTTCCTGCAGGAGCAGCTCCCGAGGACGTGGATCTGCTCCCACTCTGCCACGCTGCAGCCTCCCTGCCAGCCCTGGATCCGTGGGCACCAGAGATGGAAAGGACAAGGGCCAGTCCCCGCCGTGTCCCCACACATCCTGCTCGGAGCTCAGCAGCCTCTGGAGCTCGTCTGGACCCTGCGGGCCGTGCCAAGAGCAACCACGGAGCAGCCACAGAGCCCTGCTTGCGCAAGGTTTGGCCGCCACCCAGCAGAACCGCGGCAGCCCCGGGTTTTACTTTCGAGGAGGAAGGTGCTGGGGGCAGCCCCGGGGTCCCCAATTGTCCCCACRGGTGACAYGGAGCTGCCTGGCACCCCTGGCACCAGCCAAGGGCAAAGCCCACCCAGCTTCACCCAGACTCCAACCTCACAAGAGTCGGGGATGGAGGCTGGAGGAGCTTTGGGACACCTGAGGGTCACTCAGGGCCACCTCACGGGTCACTCAGGGCCACTCACTGCGTGGGCTGGACCAGGGGCACGCTGCCCAGCCGCAGCACTGGCGGCCCCCGGGCACTGCGGATCTTTTTGACAGACGAGATCTTCAGCAGGTCGAACCTTTTAATCAGGTTAAAACCTGCAGGACAGAGAGGGGGTGGACATGAGACCTGGCCCTGGGACAGGTGGCAGCGCCCAGGCAGGACACAAAGCCCCTCCCGGGGTGTCAAGGGAGCTTTGAGAGGGTTTTTCCTTACCCGTGACATTCTCATACTTGTCCCCAGCCAGATCCTCGTCCCAGAGCTGCGGGCACAGCTCCCCTGTGAGGCAAACCAGCACATCGCTGTCACCGCAGTGTCCCCAGGGTGGGGCCACACAGAGCTCCCCAAGCCCAGGAGGGTCTCGGGGTGCTGCCAGGAGCTGCCGAGGCAGCACAGACCGAGCAAACCGGGAGGAGCGAGGCTGGAGCAGCTCGGAGGGGACAGAGCCGGCCCTGCCGCCTCCCACAGATGAAATGCTCTTCCCAGCTTTTCCTCCAGACAGCCCCGCGGCTGGGATCAGCATCAGGAGCCTCGGCCGGGTGCCAGGGACACCCACAGCGCCACCGAGAGCTGTCCCTTCCTGCCCCGTGCTGGTGACAGCTCAGAGCTGGCGGCCCTCGGGGACAGGTGAGAGGGTGTAGCCGGAGGCCGAGGCGCAGGAAATGCCGTGTCAGGCGCGGTCACGGGGGTGCTGCTGCTGTTTGCAGGGATAAATCACGGCTCCGGCAGCGCCGAGCCACCTCCAGATGCGCCAGATGTTGGGAGGTGCGAGATAAAGGAGTAAACAAAAGGGGAGAGAGGGATTTGTTTTGTCTCCACTCAAACCAGCCCTGGAGCAGRATGGGCACCAACGAGTCTCCCACCTCTTCCTTGGATGTTCCTGGAGGGATCTCTGACCCCAAAACCCCTGCCGACCTCTGTCCTAGAGCCTGGCACCACCGTGGCTTGTGCCAGAGGTGTGGGGACATGCCCTGGCCCTGGGGACCCCGGACACGGCCACAGCAGTGGGAAGTGTGAATGTCACAGCCGGGGGCAGAGTCCCCTCCCGCCGGAGCTGACATCAGCCTCAGCAGGGCAGAGGACACAAAGCGGAGCATAAATCACCCCCCTGACGCCTCTCGCAGCCCTGCTGCTGCTCCCAAGGGAGAATCTTGCCTGTCCAACCCTCTGTCCCCCAGGAAAGGTCGGGACACGGGAGGCCGGGCAGCAGGAACGGGTGACAGCGGGATGGAGCGAGTGACAGCGACAGGGTCCCCTCCAGGGGCACACCCGGACCCTCCCGGGCCGAGCTACCGCTCCACCCCCGCCGAGCCTGATGCAACCACGGCGTCGCTTCCAGCGGCTCCTCCCCCGGAGCCCGGAGCTCATCCCACACCGGGACCCACACGAAGGCCGGGAACACCCCGGCAGGGCTCAGCCACCGTCCCCCTGTCCCCCAGCCGCACTTGGACACCCCCCGGYCCTCCACCCTCTTGCGGATCGTGGCCGAACCTCCTCCCGACTCGCAGCCGGAGGCCAAAGCTCCCTCGGGAGCTCTGAGCATCTTCACCCTGCCTGGAGCCGGGTCCTGGATCACCTGCCCTGCCAGGACCCGGCTCCACCCGCGCTGCCTCGGYTGCCAGCTGGCACCGAGTGTCCCCCGGCCGCAGAGTGACCGAACCCCGGCCCTCCCTATGGCCAGGGCCGTGTCGGGGTGTCCCGGACTGGCTCCCCGCAGCCGGGCTCGCTCGGCTCTGCTCTCCCTGGCCCCCTGCCCACCCGGGATRCTGAGCACAGCCCCGGCGCTCAGCCCGCAGCTCCAGCGCTGGCACGTGGGGACCTGGCACAGCTCACGGCGTGCTCTGCTCTGCCACCCCCGCGTGTGACCCAGCTKCCCCCTCCTCGCCGCGGGGACAGGCAAAGGAGGAAGGCGGCTCCCAAGCCCTCGCTCCCGGTGGTCCTCACCTTCCGCTGGCAGCAGCTCCTTCCCCTGGCAGACGCTGACGAGCCCGGCGAGCGCCAGGGCCCAGAGACCCCTCATGGTGCCCGAGGCAGAGGCTCAGGGCCCTCACGGCTGCCTGCAAGGGAAAGACCCCGGGCAGCAACGGGATGGGCACCTGGTGGCCACCGGCCCAGGAGGTTGCCCACACCACAAAAGCCACCAGCACGGGGTGGCGCTGACCCTCCCCGTGATGTTTTGGGGATCATTGTGGCCCCCACGCATCTGCTCCACGCCCACCCCAAGCCTCAGCATCCCAGCATCCCTGGGTGTCAAACCCCAGCACCCGGATTTACTCCAAACGTTCGGAAATGCGATGACCGAGCTCCCCCCCGAGCGGAACCGGGCACCTGCCGCTCGCACCCACCCGGGGAAGGTCCCGCCGCCTCCCGTTTTATCTCCCGGTGCCGTGCGGTTCCCGGGGTGTCCCTTCATGTCACCCCGACCTGGCCTCCCTCCTGCTTCCTGCCACGAGGCAAGCTGGGGCTGCAGGCGGGGAGCCGGAGCCGGGACAGACCGGACACGCTCGGCTCCAGGGGCTGCTGCCAGAGCGGGACGTGCATCCCTGTTCTTCACCCCACGCACAGCCCCCGGGACCCCCGGCAGCCTCTGCCCTGCCTGCCGGGGGCTCTCTCGCACCCCCAGCCCTTCCCAGGCTGCTAGCCCCGCTGTCCCCAGCCACAACCCCTTCAGCGGCTGTCCCCTGGCGCTGCCACCCGCCTCCCCTGGCCTGGCACTGCCACTTCTCCCACCCCTGCACCCTCCACGCCCCCCACTCCGCTCCCCAGCGCCTCCTGCCCGCTCCCCGCCTGCCCTGCGCCGCACCCTGCGCACCGGCGGGTCCCCGCGGCCCCGGGGCGTGATTAACTCCGGTAATTACCGGCGAATCCCCCGCTCGTCCCGTCCCGTCCGGTCCTGTCCCCCCGCAGGGCTGGCCCGCCCCCGGTGCGGGGCTGCCCGGGGCTCACCTGCGCGGGGCTCGGTGGGGACGGGGCTGCCGGGGGGTGCGGGACCCCGGGAGCAGCCGCGGGACACCGGGAACAGCCGCGGGACCCCGGGAGCCGCCGCGCCGCCCCCGCCGCCTTCCCCGCCTCCCTCCGGGGGGGCCCCGAGCCGCCCCCCAAGCGCTGCCCGCCCCCCGCACCACCCCTCCAACCCGGGGGGGGCCGGGCCGCCACCCGCCTTCGCATCCCCGCCCTCCTCCTCCTCCACCCCCGGGCGCCTCCCCCGGCAGCGCTTTCCCTCCCTCCTCACCCTCCTTTTCCCCGCTCCGGGCGCTGGACCCCGGCCCAGAAGAGGGGAACCCCGGTGCCGGGGGTGGGCTGGAGCCCATTCCCTGGCTGCCATCCCTGTGGAGCGGCTCTCCCTCCCCGCAGGGCACCCGGCTGCTGGCAGGGCTGGTGGCATCGCTGGCCAGAATCTGTCCCCCGGGGAAAGAGCGCGTCCCTCAGGGATGCTCCTCCTCTGGCACCACCGCAGGAGCAGCTCCCGAGGCACGGGAGTGGGGGCAGCCAACCCGCTGTGCGACACGGAGGTGGCTTGGGGACAGCCCGGCTCAGGGCGAGGTCGGAGCGCTCAGACGGGATCGCTGCCACCATCGCTGGCACCGCCGCTGCTCCCGCGTCCCCAGCAGCAGCAGCAGCAGCAGCAGCAGCAGCAGCAGCAGCAGCAGCAGCAGCAGCAGGAGCTGGTGATTTCCCAGAGCCCTGCCAAGCCCTGGAGGGATCCGGCGCCCATCCCCGGCTCCCAGCGCCGCCGGGACGTGCCAGGCTGGAATGCTGCCCCGAGGCCTGGCTGCCCCGCTGTGCCCCAGCCTCCCATTCCCGGGCGGGCCARGCCGCCCTGATCCCCCCAAAAACAGGCAGGGAACGAGCCCAGCTCATGCAAATTTGGATCTGGGGTGTAAAAAACATCCACTGGCATCTGCATGGCAGCGCTGGGATGGCACAGGACCCTCAGGGTGGCCCAGCTGCRTTTTCTCCCAAATTGTGACGAATCTATTTAGGCTGCAGCTTCACAGGCGCGTCAGGCACGCACGGATCTCCATGAACTCGCTAATTAACAACTGCTGATTATGCAGAGGCAGTAAATGTGCTGTCGTGGGCACCYCGAGCGGCTCGGGCTCCGCCAGTCCCGGCGACGTGGCGACAACGCTCCCGCGAGGTGCCTGCTGAGGTAATTAAGGGTAATTAAAGCAAGCGGGAACGAAAACGCAGCGAAACTTTCCTCGTTCCCGTGTATAGGCTGTTCTTTGGGGCCACCCAGCAGCGATGAGGCTGGGCCGGGAGAGCTGCTGGCGGTTTGTGGGTGAGGGGCACGGCCCCAAAACCGGCCCCCACATCCCATCCCCAACCCCACAGCAGAGCAGGGATGAAGGGCGGCCTCATCCCCATCGCTCTCCAGCTCCCAGGATCCTCAATTCATCAGCAAAACCGCTTTGGAGCGATGACAACCGCGGCAGCCTTCCCGTGCCTCAGTTTCCCTCACTTCCCAGGGCGCTCGCTGGGCTGGTTGTTCCCCAACCCAGCGGCACAAAGCGAGCCCCGACGGCCCCAGGAGTGGCAGCGGCGTGGAAAACTCCTCTTCGCACAGCTCCTGCTTCCCGTCGCTGTTCCAGGGCACGGGATCGGCATTTCCAGAAGGGCGGGGGGGAAAAGTAGCTGGATGGATCCCGCCTCCCCAGAGCTCTGGCTTGGAGCGGCGCCGAGCTGGGGGATGGAAAGCAGGATCCCGGAGCCCCTGCCCGCCATCCCAGCATGGAAAAAGCAGAGGCGCACTGTGTTTCCAAGAAACTGCCGCGCCGCCTGCCAAGAAACACGAGCCGGAGCAGAGCCCGATAATTTTCGGGCTGGAGACAATCCTGCCTCGGAGCCCGAAGCGGTTGTGTCACCCCAGGGGCTCCCCAGTTCTCACACCGAGCTCGGCCCTCCCCCCAAAAGGCTCCCCAAATCCAGGGAATGAGGGTTGGGATGACGCCGTCCCGGACCACGCTGGCTCAGAGGCAGCTGCCGCCTGGACGAGTCGCAGGAGGGAATTCCTGCGGCGAGGATTTCAGCGGTTCAGCATYAATTTCTGCACCAATCCAGGCACAAATCCTACACCCCCCCCCCCCGCCTGATTCCAAGCCAGGAAGGAGAGCGCCTGCAGGAATTCTTTCCAGCTTCTTCGGGCCGTTTGTATCCGCGGTGCTAGAACAGCACTTTTGCCTCTTTTTGGTGAAATCTCTGTCCCGGAGAGCGGAGGGCGAAGCTCCGGGGAGCTCCCGTCCCCCCTCCCAAAGGCCGCGCAGCCTCAGAGACGCTTCTCCATCATTTCCGCCCCCCAAACCGCCCAATTTTGGCACTGGGGGGGATCCAGATGGGAGCTGTAGATGGGAAATGGCTCCAGAGCTCTGGGATCCGCTCTGACCCACCCCGTACCCCCCCGTCCCGCAGGATTGGGGGCTGTCCCTTGTCCCCTCATGCCGGGACACACCGCGAGCCTGTGCCTCCTGCC
Organism: Alauda arvensis; assembly: GCA_902810485.1. NCBI lineage: Eukaryota > Metazoa > Chordata > Aves > Passeriformes > Alaudidae > Alauda > Alauda arvensis. The sequence goes on from CADDXX010000627.1 coordinate 31,566, forward strand.
CGGGCTCCGTTCCCTTGCCCCATCTGGCGTCTCCATGAGTAATAAAAGCCACTAATTGCCAACAGATGCCCCAGGAAACCGTGACGCTGCCTCTCGCGGCTGTTTGGCTCGGGAAGGAGAGGAGGGGAGCTGGAGCAGGCCCCGGATCCCCCAGAGCGGGATCCCGGTGCTTGGCAGCTCCCAGAAACCAGAGCCCGGAGGATGTGGCTGAAGTGGGGACCAGCGTGGGGGGACCCCGCAGGGACGGGGGTGGTGCCCCTGACCCTCGGTGGGGCTGGGAGCCACGGCCGAGCCCCACGGCAGCCCCTGGCTGTGCCAGGACCTGTCCCCCACAGTCCTCACCCCCTGGCACGGGCAGCCAAAATCCTCGTGCTCGTGCCAGCCCCCTCCCCATGCAGCTGGGTCCCCCTTAGGAGGTGGCAGTGGAATAATTTGGCTCTTTCCACCCCTTCCTCTTCACTCCCATCACCACCTTGGAGCCCCCCAAGGGCTTCTTCCCGTGCCCCAAACCTCAACTGGGATGAACTGGGTTATGAAAGTGGCRCTTCCATCTTAATTTAACACGGTGCCTCCATCCCCTGGGGGCTGGGGAGAGGCTCCTCCCAGTCCAGGGGTCCCATCCTGTGTCCCAGTGTCCCCAGCACAGGTGCTGGGGCTGGGAGCAGCGTCTCCTGTCCTGTCCCATGGTCCAAACTGTGTCCTTTGCTCTTTCCAAGCCTGTTCCTAATTTGCTCACAGATTAATTACTGCATAATTACAGCTCCCGGCTCCT
>CADDXX010000627.1:32512-59961 GCA_902810485.1 Alauda arvensis
AACCACATCTGATGGTCCCGCTGCCCCAGCTCCATCTCCAGAGGCTGCATCCCCCAGGTCCGGATCCCGGGATGCTCCGTGCTCACCTGGAGCAGCCCCACGCGGCGATGACCTCCAAAATTCCTAATTTGCTCACATATTAATTACTGTRTAATTACAGCTCATTTCCAGCGTGTGGGTGCAGGATCAGCCCTGCTCGGGAGGGGAGGATTTTTGGACAGGGGGGAGCAGTGTCACATCACTGGGTGACAGGGACCATTCCCACCCACATCTGATGGTCCCACTGCCCCAACTCCATCTCCTGATCCCGGGATGCTCCGTGCTCACCTGGAGCAGCCCAACGTAGTGATGACCTCTGAAATTCGTAATTTGCTCACAGATTAATTACTGTATAATTACAGCTCATTTGCAGCATGTGGGGGCAGGATCAGCCCTGCTCGGGGGGGGCATTTTTGGGCAGGGGGTGTCCCCGCTGGGTGACAGTGACAGCCACCCCCAGGCAAAGCAGGAGGCGGCGGCCGCGGCCCCACGGCACCACAGAGAGTGAACTTTTATTTCCAACAACGACAGCACCTGCCCCGTGGGGTGGGGACGGTGGGGAGGGCTCGGAGGGGGCGGCCGCGGGGGTCCCGGGGTTCTGGGGGGGCTGGGGGGAGTCCCGGGGGGCGGCCGCTCGCGTGCACACGGTGCACGGCGTGAAGGAACATCCCGGTAGAAAAGAACGAAGGTCTGAGGGCCTCGACGGCCGGTCCTGCCCCGGGGGAGGGGTGCAGGCGTGAGCGTGGGTGAGCATTTTGGGGAGGGGGGAGAGGAGGACGCGGGTCCCCTCCACACCCGCGTTCCGGGGAGGGGGTGGCAGGAGGAGGAACCGCGAGAGGACGAGCGGGAGGCGGCTCTCCCAGGGAGGGGAACGCGGCTCCGGCCACGCAGGGACCGCCCCCCCTCGGCTGCCCCGGAGCAAACCCAGCGCGTCGGGGCCGCGCCCCGGGGACAGAGGCGGCGGCGGCGGCGGGCTTGGGGCTCACACCTCCGTCTGGAAATCGCCGTCGGCCGCGTCCAGGCCGGCGCAKGGGCTGTCCCAGTCTGCCCGGCACAGCTCCAGCCGGTCCCGCTGCGCGCTGGGCAGAGAGCCCAGTGTCATCGCCTTGAATGTGCTCCATGGCTTGGGAGGCGCGGCCGGAGCCTTGGGCCGCTGCTCCTCGGGGCTGGTCACGTCCTGCGGGGCGAGGGGCAGCTGTGGCCTGGCTCTGTCCCACGGCACAAGCCACCTCCAGCCCTCCCCGGGATGGGACAACCCCTCAGGAGGGGCTCAGCACTTACGTTGCCCGTGCTCTTGTCCCCGCCGCCCGACGAGACGCTCCACCGCTTTTCTCGCTGCGGAAAAACCCCAGAGCTCAGCCTGGGCAGCGCCCCTGGGTGCCCCAAATCTCCCCGGGGGTGCCACGGTCCATGCGGGAGGAGATAAAGGGTTGCAGGGTGCAGAGCAGGGCGGGATGGAGCCTCCAGGACCTCACCTTGGAGGAGCCGGTGGACGGAGCCCGGTACCGGTCGAGCGTGTGGAATTTCTGGTTGAGCTCGTGGTAGAGCTCCGAGTGGCGTTTCCGTGTGTGCATCACCTTCTGCGGGGGGCAGAGCAGAGCCTGTGCCCGCTGTCCCCTCGGCACTGTCCCTGTCCCCGTCCCTGTCCCCGCCTTTCCTGGGGCGTCCCACACAAGCAGCAGAGCCCACTCCACACTCAGCATCGGTGTTTRAATCCAACGCTTGTTACTGCCTGGTCTAAACCCCTCAGAGCTCAGCGGTAAAGGGAGTGGGGACAAACTGGGCCAGTCCCCCATGATGACACTGGTAACACCTCCACGGCAGGGACTTACCTCGAAGTCCAGGTCGGAGTACCGCAACCTCTTCCTCTGGCAGGGGCACAGGCGGGTGCAGGGCGGGGAGGAGATGGAGAAGAAAAGGGAAAGGTCTTTGCAGGTCCGGGATGAGGGGGAGCAGCGTTTAGGGGCTCATTCTCACCCCAATCCACGCCCGGCTGGGGACACGGAGCTCATCCCGCCAAGGCTGGGATGGCCGGGGGGAAGCAGTGGGTGGGGAATTCATGCAACCCTACACGGCCCCCCTCCCCACAGGCGTGCCACCAGCCCCCCGCTCACCTCCAGGGACCCCACTTTCATGGCAGAGCCGGGCACGGTGCGGGGCATGGTGCGGCTGCGCTCCGACAGCTCCGAGGCCAGGATCTGCCTCACCGTGGGATGCTGCTTGAACTGGAGGCCGTAGGGAGCCTTCACCGTGGCGTAGGGCTGGTTCAGGTTCACGTTAACGTGATCCACGGCCACAAAACCGGGGTAGGCGTCGCCTTCGGCCGCCGGCCGCCCCGTCCCGCCGGGCACCGCCTCCTCCGCGCCCGCAGCCAGCGTCGTCTCGTCCCGGGGGAAAGGTTTGAGGCTGCCGGTGCGGCGGGGCAGCATCATGTAATCGCTCTCTCGGGGGGGCTCGGGGGCCCGGATCCAGCCGTACTCCAGGGGCCGCAGGCTGCTCTCCGTGCACAGGTAAACGGGCCCCGGCGCCTCAAGGCCGAGCTGCTGCGCCGGAGGCTCGCCCAGCTCCGTCAGACCCGCCACCACGTTGGGCGTCATCTTGGGCACCTGCACCAGGATGCTGGCGGGGGGGATGTTCCCGGGCAGGCTGGAGAAGCCCAGGCCGCCCTCCGAGGTGGTATTGAGCTTGGGGTCTTCGTCCCCGTCCAGGGAGATGCGGGACAAGGTGCCCGTGATGGTGGCGGGGTTGCAGGTGTTCACCTCTTTGAACAGCACTGTGGGGCGGGGAGAGGGGCTCAGAGCCAGCCCTGGGGGTGGGGGACACAGGGGAGACCCCCCTCCTTGACCTGTCCCCTCCCAGGTGTGGCACGGTGACAGCAGAAGGAGAGCTCACCTGTCTGACACGCCAGGTCAACGTCCTTTTCAAAATCTGTCTATAAAAATCCAGAAAGAGGGGAGAGAGCGAGACAGAGAGGAGAGAAAAGAGAGGGAGAGAGACGGGGAAATGAAGCACCACGGCCAGCACGGGGCAGCCGCCGGGGTCTGCAGTGCCGGGGAGGGGGGAACCCACTCACCAGGATCTGCACCTGCCCGTTCTTGCAGGAGTCGGGCGAGTTTTCATTCTCCTCGCTCCTGCACCCCCCCATCTGACACTTGACCACGTCCTGGACCTGCGGGGACAGAGCCGGTCACGGCCCCGCGGCCAGGGCTGTGCCCCGGGGCGCCCCTCCGGCGCCGCCCCCACCTCTCGGCGCAGGAAGCCGTGCACGGTGATGATGACGAAGCCCTGGACGGAGTTGAAGACGGCGAAGAGGACCTGGAAGAGGATGGAGCGCCGGTCGGTCATGGCGAGCACGGCCGACATCCAGGTCAGCGCCAGCAGAGGCAGGACCACGCAGGAGCTCCACAGCGATGCCCTGGCGCAGGGAGAGAGGGGCCGGGGTGAGCCCGCGGGGTCGGGGCTGCCCTGGGACAGTTCCCCCACACGAGAACAGCCACCCCCTCCCACCCGGCAGCCCCCCGAGCCTTGCCCCGCGCCCCGCAAGCACGGCCGGGGCTGTGTGACCCAGCTGTCCCCTCTTCCTTCGGTGTCCCCAAAGCCAGCGCCGGCTGGGAGCTGAGGGCTGAGGGGACCTGYGGGCTCAGGTGTGTCTCAGGTGTGTCACAGCCACAGGGTGCTGGGGGGGGAYGCGGGGCCACCGCCACCCTCCCACGGCCACCACGACAGCAGAGAGGGGATTTTTTTTTCTCTCTATTTTTATTTTTTTTARCAGCAAATTTTGGGGCTGCCTCTGTCGTGACCAAACCCCCGTGAGCGGGGACTTCGGCAGCCTCTGGAAGAGGGTCCCGGGGACACCCCCGAGCCCATCCCCAGGCCAGAAAAGCCCCCAAACCCCAGCGATGAGGTGACCTGCCATGGGAAGCCATGCCATGCAGACGTGATGGGGAAAACGCGCACCCCGCCCCGAGCACACAGCGTCACCCTTTCCTTCGCCCACCCCCCAACTCCAAAACCCGCCCCAAAAACCCCCTCGGGGAGATGCCCAGAGCCCCCCCCAAAGCCGTGCTCGGGGCGGGGGGCTCGGGACGGGCACTAACATGGCACTGCTGGCGGTGGCGGAGGTCATGGCCGCGCTGGACACCACGCCGCACTTGGTGCATTTCAGCAGCAGGCTGCCGCACGGGGGGGGCTCGGAGCTACGAGCCCACCGCCCCCCCGGCGCCCCGCGGCCAGGACCGGGCCACGCGGGGTGGGGGGAATGCAGRCACGGAGGGGACAGGGGAGGGGTGAGAGGGACAGGGAGCAAGGCAGGACGGCGTGGGGGGGATGGACAGATGGATGGACAGATGGATGGAGGGATGGATGGACGGACACAGGCAAGAAGCGAATGGGAGGAGGAGGAGAAGAAAGAGAGAGAGAGAGAGAGAGAGAGAGAGAGAGAGAAAGCGCCGGGTTAGTCGAGGGCGGCAGCTGTTAATGGCGAGGGGGGGTGGCCAAGCGGCAGGGGAGGGGGCGGGCACGGAGGGGGGGCTGCGGCCTGCGGATTCCCCTTCCCCGAGGGAAGGAGCGAGGGGTGGTGGGGTGGCTGCCCCCCAAATTCTGTCCCTCCTGCTGCAGCCCCCGACAAAGAGGCTGCGCTCACCCTGAGCTTGGCCGCCCGCTAATGCGGTGAAATCTGCCCCACCCTCAGCGCGCTGCCCCTTGCCCAGCCCCCGGCGGGGCGCAGGGGGGGCGGGGGGCAGCCCCGGGGAGACCCCCCCCACCCTCACCGCGGGCCGCAGGGCACTTACCCAGCTCGCTGCTTTTTGGACTTATCTGAAATGCCGTCGCGGGACATGAGCTTGTTGAAGACGATGATGCCCACYAGCATGTTCACCTGCGGGAGGGTGGGCTCAGGGCTGGCACGGACCCGCTCTGCCCGCGGCAGCAGCTGCCACCAGCCCCCTTTCGGGTGGGTTTTGGGGGTCTTCAATGCCCTGGAGGCTCTGGGGGCAGCTCACCAGCACGATGACAGCAGCGGGTCCCACGAAGGCGTAGAGCAAACCGCCCTCCAGCGAGAGCCAGCAGCTGCAGGGGAGCGGCGGGTGGCGTGTCAGGGGACAGCCCTGTCACCACGCCCTGCTGCCGGCCAGCCCGCAGCAGCCCCCTTTCCCCTGTCCCCACGTACTAGCTCGCTGTGCCGTAGCCTTTGGTCCGCGTGAAGCCCACGGAGACGGCGACCACGAGGGCTGGCAACCCTGGGGAAGGGGACACGGGGCTGGAGGAGCTGGAGGAAGGTGGCATTGTCCCCACTCTGTGCCAGTCCCAGGGGTGGGGACGGCCATGGGGCTCCTCCGACAGCTCCCCGTGACCCTGAGGGTGCCACAACCGAGACACCTGGGTCTGCCTTCCTCCGCTGTGCCTCAGTTTCCCCTCTGATGGGTACCAGGGACGGGTGAGGGGGGCCCAGCTGCCACCCGTGCCGGGATCTTACCCCATCCCAGGCACAGGAAGCGCTTCCTGACCAGGCGTGTCCGGATCCGGCCGATCACCGCCAGGTAGGACTGCCAGGCCTCGGTCAGCACCCAGCAGAAGGACGAGAGGAAGAAGAAGTGGAGGAAGGCGGCGGTCATGGTGCACACGCCCTGCAGGGGTGGGGACATCAGGGGGACGCGGCCACGCCCCCGGCAGCGCGGCGGTTAAAGCCCGGCGAGGTTTGTGTCAAAGCCATCGGCAACCGGGGATTTAATGCCGGGATCGAGTTAATCCAAATCCAATCTGCCGCTGGGAGCCAGCGGGGGACGAGGTGACCACACCACAGGGTGGTGGCAGGGTGGTGGCACCCACCTTGCTGAGCATCTGGGACTGGCCCACGAGGATGAGGATGTTGGAAGCCAGGATGGAGACGCAGAAGTTGAGCAGGATGATGGAGCGCTCCGACTTGATGAACCTGTGGCAGGAGTGGCGTGGGGCCAGGGGGCCAGCCTGGCCCTGTCCCTTGTCTCTGACCCTTGTCCCTGTCCTTGTCCCTTGTCCCTGTCCCATGTCCCATATCCCTGACCCTTATCCCATGTCCCTGTCCCATGTGCCTTTTCCCATGTCCCTGTCCCTTGTCCCTTGTCCCTGTCCCTGTCCCATGTCCCTTGTCCCTTGCTCCACAGGGTAGGCACCGTCCTTCTCCCAGCCAGCTTTTCCCTTCCCATTAACGCCATTGCTGCTGAGCCTTCCCCGGCGCTTTGCCTCGCTTTGTCACCCCCTCCCCACCCGGCCTCACGCCCCAGGTGTCCCCCGTGTCCCCGTGTGCCCTGGGGTCACCTCCAGAAGGCGGCGTAGATCACCAGCAGGGTCAGCAGGGCCATGCAGGACACGGCACAGCCGATCATCAGCGGCACCGACGGCGTCCCCGAGGGGTCCATGGCCTGGGGCGGAACACCAGAGGGGACCGGCTCAGCCCGACCACCCCCACCATGCTCCCTACCCTCTCTGGGCCCTCCACCCCCTCGCTGGGGACCTGCCAGAGGCGGTCGGTGACAGCGGTGACACCCGGGGACTCCATGCCAAGGAGGAATGGCAATGGGGAGGGGGTCCAGGGCTGGCCCCTCCCCTCCTGGCACACAGCAGGGCCCTCCATGGACCACGGCAGCCTCTGCCCAGAAAAACCCACCCTCCTGGGGGGTGCTGGGGGGTGCCGGGGGGCGCTGGGACCCTTCCCCTGGCTGCTGGGGGACACCCCCACCCTCCAGTTCTCGCCTCATCCAAATAGGAAATGCTCCGTGCCCATCCCTCCCCTCCCTCAGGACCCACCCCCAGCCCGGGGGCCCCCCCACCCCACATCCCGTGTCYCCAGCGGGCTCGTGGCTGTCCCCATCCTGTCCCTTACCAGATCTTTGGGCAGCTGGGCGAGCACGGCGAAGGTGGCGAGCTGGCGGCACTGGCATTTGGTGTGCGCCGGGAGGGTCTCCAGGGTTTGGCAGCTCTCCGTGTCCCAGTTTCCCAAGCCAGCGTCCCTGATTAATGGGGAGAGAGCGAGGGAGAGCAATTTGAAATGATCAAACGCACGCGGCCCCCCGCGCCTCTCCGGGGTTAACCCGTGCCTGGCCCTGCCCCGGGGGGGGAGGCACGGAGGGGGCACAGCCAGGGCACCCCCCGAGCTCGGGGAGGGGGTGAAGCCATCCCTGCCCCGGGCTGATCCTGCTGGGAGCAGTGCAGAAGGAAAGGTTGGGGTTTAATCACCCCACACGGGTTTGGGACGAGGAGAAACACCACGGAGAGAGGGGCGRGGGCAGTGCCAGGACAGGCAGGAAGAGCCCCAGGAGCTTCCTGGCACCTGTGTCCCCTCCCAGGGGGGTGATGATTCCCTCTCTCCATAGGGATCAGTCATTCCATGGGGTCCCTTCCCTTCATGGGGTCCTCTACCACCATGGGGACCCCCYATTATGGGAGTCCCCTCTGCCACAGAGACCCCTCCCACCCGTGGGGACCCTTCTATCATGGGGACCCCTCCTTTTATGGGGACCCTCCCACCTTGGGGCCTTCCTGCCATGGGGACCCTTCCTATTAAAGGGACTTCTCCCCCATGGGGACCCTTCCTGTCACAGGGACCCCTCCTGCCATGGGGACCCCCCCAGTGAGGGAGCAGAGAGGGTGACAATGCCATGCCCAGGGAGAGCAGCCACAGCTCCCAGCACGTCAGGAAAACCGGGAATTGTGTCTGTGGGACAGCTGTGGACCGTCCCTGGGGCCGGGCTGAGACCTTGCCAACACCTCCCCACCGGTGTGGGGGATGAACGGGAACCAGTGACCCCAAACTGTGGCACACCCGCGGCCACCTGGGCAGGGGGGCTGGCAGTGCCCTCCCCGCCAGCCCGCAGCGCTGCCCGCCCCCCTCCGTGCCCTACTTTCCCTCATTCCTGCCAGCACGAACAAATCACATCTGGCAGCCCGGCGCGGGCGGCCCCGCGGCTCCGGGGCCACGTCCCTCCCGTGGGAGCTCCATTCACCCGTGCCAGCGGGGCCGGGCTACGGGGAGCGATGGTCCCGGCTCCTCGTACGTGTTCCCATCCCTGCTCCCCCTTCACTGCTCCAATCCCTGTTCCCCCATCCCTGCCCCAATCCCTGTTCCCCATCCTTGCTCTCCCATTCCTGCGCCCATCCCTGTTCCTTCATCCCTGCCCCAATMYCTGTTCCCATCCCCACTCCAGTCCCTGTTCCCTGCTCCCCTCCGTGCCAGCMCTGCCAGCCCCGCGCTGTCACCAGCGTGTCCCTGTGCCCCTCACTCACGTCCTCGAGTAGTCCCAGGTGACACACTGCGGGTGGGACGTGCCCTGCGGACACAGGCACAGGTCAGAGCTCCCCCCCAGCCCTGTGCCCGCCCCACGAGGACGTGTGGGGACATTCCCCGCGTGTCCCAGGGCTGGCACATCCCCAGGGCACAGGGACCAGGACACAAATCAGGAACTGCTGTCCCTGTGCCTGCAGGCGACAGGGACCCACGTGGGGCTGGCAGGTGACACAGTGATGGGACAGGAGGGTGGCACATCGACGGTGAGGGAGGGGAAGGGGACACTCGTGGTGGCCATGAAGGAACTCTCATACAGGAGGGCTGGTGATGAGGAAGGGCAACACCATGGGAGGGGACACAATGACAATGTGGGACAAGGGACACTTGTGTGGATGACAGAGAGGGGGACACTCACAGTGACATGGGAGGGGACACGCAGTGATGATGGGGGACACGATCATCACTGGATGTGGAAAGGGGGACACACATCGATGACATTGGAGGGGGACACTTACGTTGATGTCATGGGAGAGGGACACTCAGGCTGATGATGTGGGAAGGGACATCCACGGGGACACGGGAGGGGACACTCACGTTGATGATGTGGGACAGCTCCACCAGCACGAGCGGCTCGGCRGGCCGGGTCGGCGGGCGCACCGTCACCATCAGCACCTTGGAGGTGACAGCCAGGGGGCTCCTGCGGGAAGGGACACSGGCTGTGACAGGCCGGGGGACAGCGGGGGACACCGCAGGTGGTGCCACTCACCTGGGCGGGGGCAGGATGAGCCCCAGCGTGCGGTACAGCACGGCCCCGATGACGAAGTGCGACGACTCCTCGGCCTCTGCGGGGAGAGAGAGCCACGGGCTCGGCGACACGYGGGAGGGGACACGGGGCTGCCAGATGTGTGCCAGATGTGGCACGCATGCACAGCCCCAGAGCACACGTGGTCACCTGGGCATGCCCGGGGGTGCAGCTCAGGTGTKTGTGTGTGTGAGTGGGAGCCAGATGCGAGCCCACATCTGCACCAGATGTGCACTCCCATGTGCCTCCAGATGTGCAGGCCCACACGTGTACACACCTACGCCCTCCCAGGTGTGTGCTCGCATGTGCGGGCTCACACACGTGTGCATGCCCAGAGGTGCAGGAGCACGTGCATGTTCACACCTGCGTGCACACTCACAGCGTGCAMGCCTCCAGATGTGCAGGCTCACACATGTGTGCACGCCCAGATGTGCACTCACGCGTGTGTATTTCCCACCTGTGCGCACACCTGCAACACCTCCAGATGTGCAGCCACACACACACACACCTGTGCACATCCTGCCTCAAGCAGGCCCACGCACACCTCCAGACGTGCACGCTGCCAGATGTGCACGCTGCCAGATGTGCTCACACCCGGGGAACCCCCGCTCACCTGCCGAGGCGAGGCTCAGCACCTCCCTGGGGATGAAGAGCTTGTCCTCGGAGCTGCGGGCCCAGTCCTTCATTCCCCGCCGCCCCCTCATGGGGAAGTTGATGTCGCTGGACACGGCGGACACGGGCTCCCGCTGGATGCTGGTCACTGCCAGGGGACACCGGGCGGGGTCACCTCCCRCTCCCGTGTCCCCTCAGGGTCCCCACGCCCACCCCCGCCGCTCACCCAGGTTGTCGGTGACGATGAGGGAGCTCTGGAAAGCCTTCAGCGCGTTCCCCACCAGGTGGATGAAGTCCTCCACCACCTTCATCAGGTGCACGGAGCCGGGTGAGACCTGCGGGGAGACGGGAGCGGCTCCGGAACCACCGGGAAGGCGTAGGGGGGGACACCGCCTCCTCAGGCGGGGACACATCCGTGCAGCCACCATCCCCTCCGTGCCGCTCTCGCTCACCTGCTGGGCGTCCTCCCACTTGTCGCGGTTCTCCGCATCCACCATGTAGCTCACCACCTGGAAGAAGCGCTGCGGGGCCGGGGCTCAGCGGGGCTGGGGACCGCCGCCTCCCCGGGGGAGGGGACCCTCTCGCCGTTCTCCCCCCTGGCCGCTACCTGYACGTCCTCGGAGGACGGGATGTAGGTGGCCCTCTTGAAGGTGTCGGTGACGTTGCGCAGGATGTCCACGGAGAAGAGCAGGTCCCCGCTGTAGTAGGTCTTGCGGGCCATCAGCTCCAGCAGGCTCCGCACCACCTGGGACATGCCCTCTCCTGCCAGCACCCGCTGGCCCTTCGCCAGGTGCTCCCGCAGCTGCCACGGGGTGGGGACAGCGCTGTCACCTTGCTGCCACCGCCCTCCCAGCAATGCTGGGTGTCCCTTATCGCCCCCAGAGCCTGGAGAAAGCTGCAGAGCTGATTGTGTTAATTAAGGCGGCTGCAGGACGTGCGGGTTGAGGGAGTCCACGGGGGTTTGGGGACATCCGGGGTGGTCTGGGGACATTCACAGGGGTTTGGGGACATCCAAAGGGTCTGGGGGCATCTTCCCCATCCCAACGGGCTTTTCCCAGCCACATGGGAACACAGCTCAAACACTCCAGCTCTGGGACTGGGGCACGGTTCCAAGCCCACAGAGGTCTTAGGGTGATCACAGGGGTCTGGGGACACCCTGGGGGGTTGGGGACACCCAGGGAGGTCTGGGGACATCCAGAGGAGTCAGGGGGCCTCCTCTCCATTCCAAAAGTCTTTTCCGAAGGACATGGGAWTGTAACTCGAACCAGAACCCCCCTTCCAGCTCTGGGATGGGATCCCTATTCCCACCCCACAGGGGATTCCATGGGGATCTGAGGGAACCCAAAAACCATTTCCCATGGACACAGCTTGGGCGGGATCCCTTTTCCCAGCCCACCCAGGGAGCCCTGCCTCAGTTTCCCCATGCCAGAGAGGTGAGGTGGCTCTTTGGGTGGCGGGGATGGGGCAGAGCCCCAGGGACAGGGGACAGAAGGGGCCGTGCCAGAGCGGGCACCTACTGAGAGATGCAAGTATCTGTACTCGTGGGAGACGCAGCGGGCGAAGCTGGGCACRCCCCAATAGGCCACCCCGTGGGGGCTCAGCAGACATCGGCGGCTGGCAGTGCCTGCGACAGAGATTTGGGATTGGGGCTGGCACTGGAATCACTTCCTGGCACCCCAATGCCACCCACAGTCCCCCTGCGCAGCTCCAGGGGCTTTTGGGGTGCTTGACCCCGATGTCACCCACCACCCCCTGTCCTGCTCCAGGTGGCTCGACCCCAATGCCACCCTCAGCTCCTGGAGTTTGGGGTGCTCCACCCGGACACCACGCACCACCCCCTGCCCCACTGCAGCCCTGGGGGCCTCTGGGTTCACCTGTGGCGTTGGGGGGACATTTGTTGTAGATKATCTCCCCGGCAGCCGTCTTCTTCCAGGTCATCAGCATCACRTACTCGTCCTTGCACATCTCGTGGTAGGCTGGGGGTGAAAGGGAGAGGGGATCAGCCCTGCCCAGGTGTGGGGCGAGGGGCGCTGGGGCTGGGGGGCACCCCCGTACCTGGGCACTTCTTCTCGTTGCAGGTCTTCACCTCCTCTCCGGAGCCCTCGCAGGGGTAGCCCTGCATGCCCGTGCCCTCGCACATGCGGAAGCGTCGCTGCCAGCCGGTGTCGCAGGTCTTGGAGCACAGGCTCCAGTGGTTCCAAGGGCCCCACTTGCTGTCTGCTGTGGGGATGGGGACACTGTGGGACATCCGGCTCTGCCCACGGGGTGTGGGGGTAGCACCCGCGGGGACGGGGCGCCCTACGCGCTGTGAGCCGAAACACCGTGGGGTGTGAGAGCCGCGGGTCGGTGATTTAAATTCGGTGATTTAAATCGCTTCTAGAGCAGACTGGCATCTTGCTGCACGTGTGCATCCCGCTGCAGGTGWCCATCCTGCTGCAGGTGCCCATCCTGCTGCAGGTGACCATCCTGCTGCAGGTGCACATCCTGGTGCAGGTGCTCATCCTGGTGCAGATGTGCATCCTGCTGCAGGTGCCCCTCATCCCCTGTCACCATCCATGGCCACCACGGCACAGCCACCACCTCCCTCGGCGGCTGCCACTGGTGCCGTGACTTCTCCCCCAAAAYGGGGAGCAGCTCGGAGGACAGGATGAGGACCCCGCGCTGCATCCTTTGCCCGGTGTCCCCAGCCCCGTGTGCACACCTGAGACCTCCCTCGTGCTTTTACGCCCAAAAGCACAGTGGGACCCGCAGCCGCCCGGCGCCGCCGCATCCCCCAACACGACCCGCGACAAGGACAGCGCCAACCCCCGTCTCCTCCAGCTCAGACGTGCCCGCTGATCCCCTGGCATCATCACCCTCAGGCTCCCCGGCAGCGGAGGGGGCTGCCAGCACCTCGGGGTGTCACCGGCGGTGACACCGCGGGCTGCGCCGGGTGCCCACGGGGCTGGGCCGTGCTGGGTGCCACCACGGCCCGGCCGTCCCCCCGCTCCCCCCACAGCGCGCGGGGCCTTACTGGGACAGGTGGGGTTGGAGCACTCCCGGGCGTCGGCGTGGGCCCCCCGGCACTCGGCCCAGCCGTGGGCCGAGACGCTGCACTTGCGCGTCCGCTGCTGGGTGCCGTTGGCGCAGGTGACGGAGCAGCGGCTCCAGGCGCCCCACGGCAGCCACTGCCCTTCCACTGCGGGGACAAGGAGAGCGGCGTCAGCTCCCACTGGGCACACGGCGGCCTCTCGGCTTGCCGTGACCCGCCCCCGGGGCTGGCCGGGAAACGGGTCCAAGCTGTGGATGTGCCGGCCTGTCCTGTGCCGGGCTGGGACTGTCACTGGGACTGTCACTGGGACTGGTCTCCGCACTGGTTGTGGCACGAGGGACATGCTCAGAGTGGGGAGCCAGGTGTTGCTCACACCAAATGCAGCATTTCTGGCATCCTTGGCATTGTTTCCAACCAAACCCAGCATCTCTGGTATCGCTTCCAACCAAATCCAGAATCCCTGTGGTCACTTCTGGCCAAATCCAGAATCCCTGGCAATGCTTTTAACCAAATCTAGAATCCCTGGCATTGCTTCCAACCAAATCCAGAATCCCTGGCATCAGTCCCACCAAATCCAACATCCCTGGCAATGCTTTTCACCAAATCCAGAATCCCTGGCATCAGTCCTGCTGAATCCAGCATCCCTGGCATCACTTCCAACCAAATCCAGGTTCTCTGGCATCGTTCCCTGCCAAGCTCAAGACTCCAGCAGCATCTCCACGGGCCAAAGCCATGTGCCATGAGTGCCACGTCCCTGCCAGAGCTGCTGCAGCAGCAGCTCCCCTCTCCCTCCTGCTCTGAATCCCTGCCAGCTGCCCCATGTCACACGTGGGGTCCCCGTGGGGACACCTTCCAAGACATGACATCCCTGCCTGTCACCACAGCCACCACCACGGCCACTCCCGGCAAGCAGGAAGAAAGGACAGATGTGGCACTGCCACCTGTGTGTGCAGACAGACCCTGCAGCCGACCCCCTTTGTCACCTCCCTGCACCCCACAACGTCCCTGCGCCACCCCAGCGGATGGGAAGGGAAGGAGCCACCTCCTCTGTGGCCCCCAGCCCAGACCCCTGCCCATGCTGGGGTCTTGAGACCCCGGCACGGCGAACAGCACCGATTTTCCACTCGGATTTCCAGCGGGGTGTCACAGCACCCCCGTGTCCCAGGTCCCCGTGGTGGTGCCACCCATCCCCGGCAGCGTCTCCTGGCATTCCCGGCGGGAAGGAGGAGCGTGGGGAGAGGGAGGTACTGACCCGGGCAGCTCGCGATATTGCAGGGCTTGGCCTGCAGCTCGGGGCCCTCGCAGGCCTTCCCTCCGCGCCCCGAGGCCACGCAGCGCCGCGTCCTGGTCCGGGCCCCTCGCCCGCAGGTCACCGAGCACAGGCTCCACGGGGACCACTCCTGCCAGGCGCCGGCAACTGCAACACAGCACAGCCCAGAGGAGCTCCAGCCTCCTCCTCATCCTCCTCCTGCCGGCACCGAGGGGTCYTGGCGTGGCACACCCCTCGTGCCCTGCCCGGGGCTCAGTTCCCAGCACCGCCTGCCTTCATCCCAAATCCCGGAGCTGGCAGCGGTGCCGCTGCCGCTCCCTGCGCTGCTCCAGCCTCGCTTTTGGGGTCCCGGCACTGGCGGCGCACGTCYCCCCAAAGCCACACGCGGCTCACCCCAAAGCCAGCACACAGAGCACGATCCGYCCCTCGCATCCACGGGAGCTCAGCGCTCCCGGGAAAGGCTCAGGGACCATCCTGAGCTCCTYCCTGAGCTCCGATGTCCTGGGAGTGCCGGGGCAGGGCTGCCCTCCCCGGTGCGGAGGGGAGTGCGGACAGCTGCGTGTCCTGGAGGTGAAAATCCCTTGAAACGCCCCAGGTTCGGACAGGGCAGTGCGGCTGCCACCGTGGCACCCTGCGGTYGCTCCGGTCCCCGTGTCCCACGTGAGACGCACGGACAGCACCACGGACGGACAGACAGACCCTCGGCATCTGGAGGCACTGAGCAGCTCCTGCCCCACKGCAGGGGGAACCCCTCGGAGTGCCAGGCTCCAAATGCCCCAGGCTCCAACGCAAAACCTCGGGGGCGTCCAGGAGGAGCTCACGGCAGAGAGTATGGAAAGGAGCTCCCGAGGCAAATCCCTGGCAGCAGCACCGCTGACAGGGCACGGGGTGCTGGGCACCCATTCCAGGTGCCTGGAGTGATTCCGGAGGATGGAGGGATGCCAACAGCACCTGGAGCATCCCAGCGCAGGGCGGGCACCACAACCATGCCAAAACCACCCTTCTCATCCACCACAGACGTCCCACCGACGCAGTCTCTCCGTCCCCACCCGCCTGCTCAGCCCTGCGGAGTCCCCGGTGTCGCCGGTGTCCCTCGTACCTGGGCAGGTGGCGGTGTTGTTGCAGGTGCGGGTCTCCCGGAGCAGCCCGCTGCACAGCGTCCCGTAGGGAGAGGAGACGCAGGAGCGCGTCCGCACCTGGGAGCCCTGGCCGCAGGTCAGGGAGCACACGCTCCACTGCGACCACTCCTCCGCCGCGGGGTCCCCTGAGGGAGACAGTCACCCTGAGAGCCCGCGGGGTCACAGGACGTGCCACCAGTGCGGCCCCTAAAGGGGGCAGGGAGGTGGCCGGGTGGCACTGGGGAGGATGAGGTGGTGCAGGGGACAGGGGTGGCACTGGGGGTGTCAGGAGACCTCACTGGGATCAGCATCAGATAGAGCTGGGGAAGGGATTGGGACACGGGATCGCAGCTGCTGGGAGGGACAGGATCTRTCCCGGGAGGTGCTGGTAGTGCGGGCAGGGTGGGCAGTGGGCAGAGTGGACAGAGTGGGCAGTGGGCAGTGGGCAGGGTGAGCTGTGGGCAGCACAGACAGGGTGGGCAGAGGGCAACATGGACAGGATGAGCAGAGTGAGCAGCACGGACAGGGTGAGCAGCACGGACAGCCCTCCACGGCTCCCTCTCCCCCACCCCGTCACACTCTGACATTTACAACAACCGGCTCTTATTAAGGTTGATGATGTCTCTGAGGCTCTTGGACAGCCCAGCAGCAGAGCCCATCCGTTCCAATTAAACAGGGATTTAATGGGGGAGGGCTCCAGAGGGGACCGTTTGTCCCAGAGACAGGCAGGGCGCGGGCTCCGTGTCACCCGCGGCGGTGACAACGTGCTGGGGCTGCTCTGTGTCACACGGGGACCCCGAGGCTGGACAGGGTCACCACTGGGGTCACCCAGTGGGGCAGGACCCCCGTGAGCAACAGGGAATTCTGCACGCCAGGCACATGGAGCACAGCCGGGGCCCATCCATCTCCCGCTCGCCTCTGAGCCCTCCGACCATAAATCAGGGAGGCTGGGGAGGGGGGAGCAGCACGCTCAAATTACCCAGATGGATTTGCCAAATAAATACATTTGAACGAAACAATTAATAGATTTTTTTTTTTTTTTTTTTTGCTCTACAACCCTCGGAGGAAAGTGCAGAGGAAAAAAAATATATATAAATGGAGCAAATTAAGCCAGTCTGTGAGCAGAAAGCTGAAAGGAGTCGCTCCATCTCCATCACTCCTGCCCAGATGCACGAGCTCGGTGTCACCAGTGTCCCCCTGCCCCTTCCTGGTACCTGTCTGGGCCATGTAGACCCCGGGTTCATCTGCTGACCGCGGCCACTGGGTCTTCACCTTCTGGTTCTCCTCGACTGCATTGCCTGGGGGAGAGAAACGCCCAGATGAGAGTGGCCGGGGACAGGGATGGGGACAGGGATGGGGACARGGATGGGGACGGGCCAGAACAGGACATTTCAGAGGGATACAGGGATGCCTAGCCCCACGCTGAGCACACAAGAGCAGGTCGAGCATCGCTGAGCACACTCCCAGCCCCCCAAATGTGTGTCACAGCTACCCCAAAATTGTCACAGGGGTGGCAGCCGGGCCCCAGCCCGGGGTGTCCCCGCCGTGCCAGGCTGAGGCGCTCTCCCGTCCCCGCTCCTCTGCTCGCTGCAGTGAGGTGGCACAAATTTATGGCTCGGCTCACCAAAAATAACAAGCGATCCATCAAGAGCACTTGGCGTGAAATGAACTGGCATGTGCGGGGCTGGGCGGGGGCCGCGGCTGCAGGCKCAGGGGGACGCCTCCCTCGGCCACTTCCCTGTCCTCCAGAGGGACTCTTGTCCCCAAATCTGYGCCCTGGAGTTGCCGGGGATTCATCCCAGCCGCTCCAGCTGGAGGGGCCATAAGGGACAGCACCGTCGGTGCCACCCCGGGGATGTCACCCCCAAAAACGCTGTGGTCACTCCGTTGCTGTGACAGGCAGGGGTGGCACCAGCGGCTCGCTGAGCTGGCAGCCACACACAGCCGTGTCCCCAAGGGACGCAGGGGAAGTGGCACAGGGACAGGGAGCTTTGGGCACACGGTGGCTCCCACTGGGACACGGAGCGGGGACAGCCAGCCCCAGGCAGGGAGCACAGCCTGCTCTGGCACTGACTGCGCTGTCAAAAACCCCCAAATTTACCGAGTTTTGCCTCACTCAGCTCGGGGTAACCCTCAGATCCATCCCGCTCCAGAGCATGGAACTCCCGGTGGCATGGGAGACACAGGGGGACCCGGGGACACCGCGGGGACGCCCAGGGGGGGATCTGTGGGACCACCAGGCTGAATTCCCCACAGGGCCACCCCCTCCCGGCAGCGGCACAGCACAATCACACACGGCCACGGCAAGAGCCTGGGGGAAAACCATAAATCCCGAGGATAGATGAGGGCGGTCTCYCTGGCTGTGTTCGACAGAGACACCAAATTCAATTTCCTTCGGAGAGCACTAAATCCTGGGCTGTCACCGCCGGGAGGCTGCGGCCAACCCCGGCAGCGCACCCCACCCTGCCCGGGGGTCCCCCGGCACCCCAGCATGGCACAGCTGGTGGGTGCGAGGGCAGGAGATGATTTTGGGGACACCAGGGGTGTTCCCATGAGGTGAATCCCAAGGCTGGTCGCGTCCTTGTGCCAGCAGYGCCTCACTGGTGGTTGGTTTCTGAGCAGGGGATGGGTTTGGGGCGAGGGAAATCCAAAATTGGAACTGCTTGGCCTCAACACAGCACCAGCAAGAGGGACTCACCCCTTTGGGGGTCTTTAGAGGGTGCACACCTCATGGAGCTCGAGCTGAACGTRCCCAAAGCCACCCCACAAAACTCCAACCCGCCCGCGCTTCCCTCCCACGCCCCTCCAGCCGCACCCCCGGGTGCCCCCGGGCAGAACCTCCCCACGGCGGGGATGACGCGGACGCAGGGGACCCCCGGGGGTCACCGCCGTGGGGAGGCTCTGGGACGGTGCCAGCCCCACGTCGCTGCGGCGGAGGAGCCGCTGAGATCAGCGCTGGGCGCCCGCCAAGCCCGGGCTCACAGGCGCCATTCAGCCCCCCGGCCCTGCCTGCCACCATCCCCCTGAAAGGGGACCATTCTCCGCCCCGAGGGGCCGGGGGGAGGCCAGGTGGGAGCCCGGGACCCCCCTCACCCTCCCCGGGGGATGCATGAAGGGCGCTCTGTGCTGCGGCCCCGCGGCTCGGGGTGGTGGCACCGGGGGGGTGGCACCGGGGGTGGCCGAGGCAGTGCGTCACCCCCGCGGCTCTGGCAGCGCGATAACAGCGAGCCCCCGGGCGCTCCGGCCTTTAATTGGATGTCAAATGTAATTTGGAGAAGGAGCCAATTTGGAGAAGGGGTTTGCGCTGCGGAGAGGCGGGAGGTGGCGCTGAGCCCTGCCAGCGCTGCAGGGACACCCCCGGCCACAGCCCTGGGCCAGGCGCGGGGGAAATGACCCCACTGAGCCACCCCTAGGGGTGGGCTGGATCTCCTGGAGGAGCATCCCGCTTCTCCATGCCGTCCTGGAGCRRCCCRCTTCTCCATCCCATCCTGGAGCACCCCAGTTTTCCATCCCATCCTGCATCCTGCTTCTCCACCCTATCCTGGATCCCACTTCTTCTCATCCTGGATCCCATTTCTTCATCCCGTTCTGCACCGCACTTCTCCATCCCATCCTGCATCCCCCTTCTCAATTGCATCCTGGGTCCCCTGGGCCCCCACTTCTCCATCCTGCATTCTGTTTCTCCATCCCATCATGGAGCATCCTGCTTTTCCATCCCATCCTGAATCCCACTTCTCCATCCCATCCTGGACCCCGTTTCTACATCCCCTCGTGGACCCTGTTTCTCCCCAGACAGCCCCCAGCCACCACAGCTGTCGCCCCTCGGGCACAGGGTCAGCCAGGCTGACCTTGGGGTGGCACCTGAGCTCTTAAATCACCCACGGGAGTGGCGTTTAAAGGGAAAAAAAAAAAAAACCAAAAACAGGACAAAAGCCCCCATAAAATGCAATCAGCTCAAGCAGCTCCCCTCGGTTTGAGGCGATTTAGAGCCCTGCAGCTGTAACGGACCGGGGATTTAGTGCCCGTAATGACATTTAACTCCTGACATAAATGCTAAAGCCCAATGAAATTATCTCTACACCCCCGGCCCGGCCCCGCCACCTAATCTGCCGGATAAAGACCCCCCTCAGCCCAGCTGGGCATCGCTGCTGCCGGCGGGAACATCTGGCCAGATGTRTCCCAAAATCCCCCGTGTCACCTCGGCACCGCAGACACTGGCAGCGCCTGGGCAGGGCGGCCCGATCCCCGTGCCGGCCGCTTCCTTCCTCAGCCATTCCCACAATCCCGGAACGAGCAAATGGCCTCATTCCGCCTGGTTAACAGCCCGGCCGCCGTGCCCTGACATCCTGCCTGGAATAACAAGAGCCCGGGCTGCAGCAGTCAAGGGTAATTTGCCACGGGAAAAGGGTCATTTTTACCTGCGGATTGCTTCCCCACGTCTCCAGCAAGGCAGAGCGCCTTGGCTCCCGCTCCTGCCCCGCGCCGGGGAGAGGGAGAGCGAGGCCAGGGAGACACCAGGGGAGTGCCCGGGCAGCCGTGGCATCAGCCCGGGCAGCGCTGGGGTCACCGTGGCACTCTCAGGCACGGCTGAGCCATCCGAGCTGCGGCTCCGASGGTCTGAACTTTGTATGGATTCCCTGCTCCGTGCTCCCTGCTCCGTTCCAGCCCTAAGGGAGCACRCTCAGGSRGGATTCATCCATCCCACGGATTCCCCGCTCCGTGCACTTCCAGCTAAAGGAAACTTCCAGCCCTAAGGGAGYACGCTCAGGGAGGATTCATCCATCCCGTGGATTCCACGCTCCATGCACCGCACCCCCCTGCCCTGAGGAGTGTGCACAGGCAGGATTCATCCGTTCCATTCTCCATGGTGCATGGATTCTCTGCTCCATGCACCAGCTTTGTGCCACCCCACTGGCACCCTTCAGCCATTCCCCAGGATCCATCCATTGCAGATTCCCTGCTCCATGCACAGTGCCTGCAGCCCCAGGATCCATCCATTGCACAGATTCCTGCTCCATGCCCAGTTCCCAATCGACGCCTCCCAATCCCACAGATCTCGCACAATCAGGATCCATCCTCCACACAGTTCCCAGCCCCGTGCACACTTCCCAACACCCCCAATCCCTGCAGGACCACGCACAGGCAGAACCCATCCACCCATTCCAGCATCACCCCGGCACCCCCCGCTCCGCCCATCCCCGCTCCCCACTCACCGTGCGGCACCTCGGGCAGCTCGAGCTCGTTGGCATTCGCGGAATGCAGTTCGGTGGGGCAGCAGTCGGGCTCGGGGGGCTCCGGGGTGGGCGCTGGGACCGGGGGCCGGGTGCCGTTCCTCCGGGGAACCGGAGGGCTCTCGGCCTGGCAGCTGCAGCCGGCGTGGGTGAAGCCGCAGCGGCGGGCGCCGGGAGCCTGCAGGCACTCCTCGAGCCAGCGGCACAGCACGCTGCAGGTGAACTGGCTGGAGTTGTTGTTGTTGATGAGCAGCACCTCCACGAAGCGGAATTCCAGCGCTTGCGGCTCCAGCAGCCGCGGCGCCGCCTCGGGCTCGGCCGCCAGGCACAGCTGCACGAAGTTCTTGTCGAAGTGCAGGAAGGTGAAGGGCCCCGAGCCCTCGCACAGCTCCAGCTCGGCTTCCTCGTCCTCCTCCTCCTCTTCCTGCTGCTGCTGCTGCTCCGGGCGCTGGCGGGAGGGCGCAGGGCTGGCCTCGGCCCGGGGGTCGCAGGTGTAGTTGGCCAGGTAATGGTCGAGCGGCAGCACCATGGGCGAGAAGTGGGTGCAGACCTGCTCCTCCCGGTTGAAGCGGAGGTAGAGCGAGTACTTGGTGGGGTCGGGGTTCTCCAGGGTCCAGGAGCAGCCGGAGGAGATGGTGGGGAACAGGTCCTTGAGGGAGAAGGAGCCGTAGAGGACGCCAGAGGCCAGGGCGGAGCAGGCGCTGGGAGCCGGGTCGAAGCCCCGCGTGAGCCACAGGACAGACGAAATCACAGCCAGTAAGAGGGGACCAGCAGCGGTCATCCTATGGCATTTGCCCTGCGGACAGACGGATGGACACTGAGGCTCACCCGCAGGCTCGGCTGGAGGTCAGCACCCTGCCCCTGAGCCCGGCGGGGGTGGGAGCAGCATCCCAGGTACCCCGTGTCCCCTCCCGATTCGTGTCCCCACCTGCTCCGTGTCCCCACCTGCCACCTTGCAGGGGTTACAGGAGACTCCTCGCTTTGCCAGTGAGTGCCTGGGTTGGGGACMGTGCGGCACAGAGCGGGGACTTCACCCCAAAACCACCACAGGTCCCCACTGCAGTGACCCCCACTCTCAGCTCACCCCCCTTKCTGGGCAAGGAGCCACCAAACAACTTCAGACAGGGCTACAAAATCCCTTGGAGCTCCTTCTGGTGCCCTGCAGCTTGGTGGGGACAGGCTGGCAGCTCGGGGTGACGTTCTGGGGGTGCACGGTGACACCCCGGCAGAGGTGTCCCCACAGAGCCTGGCACGGGGTGAGCAGTCGCTGCTCGGCACAGATTTCTTGGATACCTCTCCGGGAATGCAGAGCAWCACCGTGAACAGCTTTTTAATACCTCATTAATAAAATAATGCACGCGGTGGCCTCATTAAGCGAGCCCTGAGCGCGGCTCTACAGAGGCCGAGGCCGCCGCGCACGTGTCAGCATCGCTCAGCCCGTGCCCGGGGCAGCGGTGGCGAGGGGACAGCCTCGGGGACAGAGGGGGACATTCAGGAGGTGGCCGCAGGGCCAGATGCCGTGGCAGGGGTTGATTCCGAAATCGCCGAGGCCGCCGCTCGCCCCAACCCAGCCGTGTGCCGAGGCACAGGGGATGCTCTTCTCCACCCCAAAAACATCAAATCCTGCCCCCAAAACACCCCCGGCCGAGGTGGTGACACCGGGGCATCCCCCGGCTCACCGGGAGGGACACGGAGCCTTGGCCGAGCCTGTGCTGGAGCCGCTCCGGGGACATGAGGGAGCTAAAAATATCCCGATTCTCACGCAACAGGCTGGCGCTGGCTCCTGGCGCCCCGGCAGCACGGGGGGGAGGCTCGGGGCTGGCATTTCCCCCCTTCCAGGGCACCGGAGAGAGGGGCTGGGATGCAACCAGAGGGAGCAGACCGGGCTGGAGCTCCTCGATGCAAGCAGGGGGATGTGGGGCAGAGGAAAACCCCACTTCCCGGGAGTCACTTCCAGCCAGAGACCCCGGGAAATGCAACAGGAGGGACCCAAAAGCACCGAATTCAGCTACAGCCGGAGCGGGGAGCACGGCGGGCATCCCCCAGCGGGGCTGATGGAGCGGCCACCAAGGTCCCCCGGAGAGGGGCAGCCCCCTCCGCTGCTCTGGGAGAGCGGAGGTGGAGGGAGGAGGAGGAGGAGGAGGGAGAAGAGGGGGAGGAGGAGGAGGATGAGGGAGAGGAGGAGGAGGAGGTCAGGCAGGGACACGCTGCTGCTCTGCAGCGAGCTCCTGGGGCTCCCGCAGCCTGGCAGGGACACAAGATGGTGCTTGCTTCCCTCGCCCAGCAGCAGCAGCGAGCAGGGACGCTCCGGCACCACCATCCATCCATCCATCCATCCATCCATCCACCCATCCATCCATCCACCCCGGCTCGGGGCTGGACACAGCCGGGGCAGCCCACGCCTCACCTCTCCAGGCACGCATGATCCAGCTGCTCTGGGATATCGGGGAGCTTCCTCCCAGCCCCAAAACCTGCCCGGAGCCCGGCACCGCACCGGGGCTGAACCGAAGCTGCCGGAGCTCGCTCGGCACCAGCCCCGCTCCCTGCAGCTCCCGAGCCGCCTCCGCTGCCGCTGCCGCCGCAGTGAAAATATTCCAGCGAGCTGCGGGCCGGGCCGAGGAGGTATTTAACATCTGGGCCACCGAGTGACCCCGGCGGTGGCACGGCCAGGGGGTCACCGCCACCCTGAGCCCGGCAGCTCGGCGGGGACCTGGAGCCCTGCAGCGTCACCGTCCTGCGTTCTCCCGCTCGGGGGAGCCCAGCCCGGCCGCGGTGCCTCCGGAACCAYCTGGCTCCAGGCGGATGGAGCCACCCTGACCGCATCCCCACTGGGTCCCTGGGGGCAGCTGGAGACCACCCAGGGACCCCCCCGAGTCACGGCGGTGTCACCGCGGAGCACGGCGGGCACAGCCCGGCGCTCTCGGCCGCCGCAGGCGCCCCCCGCTCCATCCCCTTCCATCTGCCTTTGTTCCCGCCCGGGCGCAGGGAAGGRGGTGGGTTTTCAAGCTTTAATTAAAGCTTTTAAAGAGCCATCGCAGAGCTGGGAAGCGGCCGGGCKGGCGGAAGAGGCAGCCCGGGCTCCGAGTCACTCGGAGCGGGGTCACTCTCCATCACTGCCGGATCTGTCCCTCCTGGAATATCGGGAATACCGGGAAGATCAGGATCCGACAGGGGCTCGGCTCTCCCTGGCCACGGCACGGCACTGCTCCCGACGCACAAACAGGTTGTTTCCCTGAGGATGTTTTGCCCGGATTTTGGCTGGATCCCGGTCCGGTTCCATCATCCCGGCACGGCAGGAGCCCAGATCGTGACCAGGAAAAGCCAGGGAAAACCAACCAGTCCTCCAAAAAAGTGATAAATGGGCAGCACTAACCCCCTCGGCATCGCTAATCTGAGAAACGATTAACGGCAGAGCAAAGGAGATTTGGGGGTGGAGGGATGCGKTTTTCAACCCAACTGTTCTTTTAACAGGCTGCAGAAAATACAAAAAGCCACGGGAAAAAAAAAGACCTGATCCATGAGAATTCCCGACATGAACACGGCTTAGGGTAAAGGAATAAAAAGTAAGGAAGGGCTGGGGAATCCTGATCCACCGTGGAACAGCCTGGCTGCCCTGCCAAAAGGAACAGGCTGGCCCCCGGCACGGCCGTGAGGCTCCATCCCATGGGATCCCATCCCTGCCCACCCGGAGGTGACAAACACAGCGCCACAACGAGCAATCCCCACCCTGCAGCCCCCAGGATCTTCCCCGGCGTCCAAAATCTGCTCCAAAGCACCTCCGGGCTGTCCTGAGCCTTTCCCAGCCCCTCCACCAACAGCTCAGCACCATTCCCGGGAAAAACTCGGCTGCAATCCCAGCCCCCGGCCCGAACACGCGGCACGTGCTTGCACACGCGTGTGCACACACGGACGATATCCCAGCCTCTTCCACACGCTCTGGCGCGATYCCCCCCGGCTTCCAGCACCGCGTTTTCCCTCCCTTCCATGATCCCACGTCTCCCTCGTCCCTCCGGCTCCCCGGCGCGCTGCCACGGCCTCTCCTGGAGCCGGCAGGCTGGCAGCGGTGCCGAGCTGTAATTAATGGTGCCGCTTTGCCAATCCCTGGCTCGGCCTCGCGAGCACTGGCAGGCGCAGGCCTCTTTATTTATTTTACTTAACTGCTGTTGGTAAAACTCCACTCCAAATGCAAGGCCGGGAGACGGCAGGGAGAAATCTCCGCCGGGATTAGGGGTTTGCTCCGCCAGGGAACRGCGTGTGCTGCCTCCCCTCCCCTGCCCTGCACGGCTTGGGGGGGGTCTCTGGAGGAAAAGCCCCCCTTTGGCTGCAGAGGCGCTCCCACGGCCTCTTCCAAGGAGTTTCTTCCATCATCCTTGGGATGGGAGTCTCTCTTTTCCATCTCCATCTCCAGATCCGTTCTGGGAGACACAGGAAGGCTCCAGAGGGGGGGTTTCTGAGTCCCAGCGCTGGCAGCAGGATCTGTGCTCACCCCAAAAGGGGATTTCTTTTTGTACCAACCATCTCATCCAGCCCCAGCCCCACCGGGAGCTGCTCCAGGGAGGAGAAGGGGCCTGGCTCCCTCCTGCTCATCAAGAAGGAACAGGCAGGAGCAGCACAAGGGGGGACACRATGGCAACCGAGGAGCTACAGAGCTTCTGAGCTTTGGCAACCCAGCCAGGTGGCCCCAAGCCAGCCCCTTCCCCATTAGGGGACGGGCCCGTGGTAGGAAATGAGTTTGCAGGGCCTCAGTTCAAATCCCTACGGAGAAGCGTTGGGGCATGGCAGCAGCCCAGGGCTGGAGCGGGGCTGGMGCTTCCTCTTCCTCCAGGCACGGGGAAACGGGGAGTCCGTCCTGCAGCCCCCATCCCATCCCATCCCAAAAGCACGGGGYGTCAGATCTGGCAGCCACGGGGACAGCCTGGCCGTGGAAATCCCATCCATTCCCACAGCGGTGAGCAGGAGCTTGGTGCCAGGGCAGAGCGGGGCACYCCCGGTGCCACCTCCAGCGTAGAAGGGAGTGACTCCAGGCAGAAAATTCCAGTGCCAAAGATCCTTGGAGGTGCTGAGAAGAAGCAGAGGGAGCTGGGAAGAGCTGGCAGCGTGTGCCARCCACTGCTGGAGCCCCTCTGCCACGCGGCTCCCGGCCGGAGGAGCGAGCRCCCGCCGCGCCAGCTCCGTGTCCATTTTCTGTCCAGCACAGCCCGGATTTGTAGGATCCTGGCTCCTTGGATCAAAGCAGGGGCTGGTGACAAGGCTTGACGAGCGACCGGGCAGGCCTGGGAGAGGAGCTGCTGCCAGGCTCGGCGCTCTGGCACGGCGAGGCTGTCACTGCCACACGGCCAACTCCACACCCAGCGCCACCGAGCCGTCACCAAGGAGCCCCACCGGGAACGGGGAGCGGGACCCTCCCTGCCGAGGGCGGCTAGAGAGCAGCCAGGTGACGGTGACGGTGACGGTGACAACAGCTGCGCCACCCCGCTCCTCCCYGCGGGAGCCCAGGGAGCCGGGTGCCTCCCCACGAGCCCACTCGGCCTTCAAGGGGGTGACAAATCCGTCCCCAAGCGCTGGGAACAATCCCAGTGCCACAGCTCAGAGCGAGCCACCAGCTCCACGTGTTCCCCACGACAGAACCCGCAGGCAGGAGCTCTGCCACAGCCCCGGCCACCCCGAGGCCACCTCCCCGCGTCACCGGCGGCCCCGGCTGCCAGCCGCCACAGCCGGCAGTGACATGACCTAGAAAAGCCAAGGGATCTTCACACGCCGCCAGCCCCCCTGAGCTCTGCAGAAACAAAATCCTCCCCGTCCTCAACAAGTGACGGGCTCGGCCACACACACCTGGGGCACRCCTGGCTCCGTGCCACCCACCCCARGGCTCGCGGGTCCCCCCCGGGAAGGGAGCCTTGGCTGTCCCCGAGCCCCGGCTGCCACCTGCCCGCGGTGGGGTGCCCACGCGTGCCCTCCCGCACTCCCACAGTGTTCCCCCGTGCTGGCACCCAACCAAGCCCCAGCACGCAGGGGAGGGCTGCAAACCCACCCACGAACCCACCCACCCGCGAAGCCACCCACCGGCCGATCCACGCCGGCCCACGCGGCCCCGGGGGCCCTGCCCGAGGGGTGACAACGCCGGGGGTGACCGGGCACCCAGGCTGGCACCATCCACAAGCGTGCCCGCAGCGGGGAGCCCCGCRCCCAGCCCGTGGCCTTGCTGTGTGACACACGGCCGTGCCACACGTGTGCCCAGGAACACACGTGTGCCCGGGGGACACGCGTGCGGCCCCTCCGCCGTGGGGCTGCGGGAGCCTGGCGCTGTTTTGAAAGGAGGGACCGGCACCCCGCGGGAGGAAAGGGCGCCTCGCGTGGGGGCTCAAACCTCCTGGGACCCCCGGGGGAACCGGCAGCGCTGCGGGGAGAACCGGCAGAGGGGGGAAGGAACGGCAGCCATCGGGAAGAGGGGACCGGCAGAGCGGGAGGAGGAGATCGGCAGCACCGGGAGATGGGGGGGGGAACCGGCAGCCCCGCGGGGAAGGAAGCTCCGGGCACGCCGCGGCTCTCCGCCAGCCCCCGGTGCCGAGCCCTCCGCGCCGCCGCAGCCCCGCGCAACTTCCCGGCAGGGCCGGGGCCGCCTCGGGGCCGCCGCTACCCGCGCCGAGCACCGGGCACGGGGTACCCGCGGTGCGGCTGCAAGTCCCGTTCCCGCAGCCCCAGCGCCGGGGCAGGAAAGTTGGCCGCTGTTGGGGTGGGAGCCGGGGAGGTCAGGCGGTGTGGGGAGGTCCCCGGTGGAACCGGGGCTCTGCCAACCGGCGGCACCGGCCGCCGCAGCCCGCATCGGCGGAGAGCTGCCGCCCCCGCTGCGCCGCGCCGGGGGGGGGAGCGGAGCCGCCGCACCGGGAAAGAGCTTGGGGGGGCGGGGGTTCACCGAGAACGAGCGCACCGGAGATGGTGAGGGGTGGGGGGGTTGGTACCGGCGCACCGGCTGCGGGGGGGTCGTGGCCGCGCTTACCTGCGCTCCGTTAGCAGCGCGTGTAGCCCCGGCGCGGCGCGGCGAGCAGCGGGCTGGCCATCCCCGAGCGGCGGCGGCGGCGGCAGCCG
>CADDXX010000627.1:70269-86536 GCA_902810485.1 Alauda arvensis
TTGAGGGATTTTTTGGGGGGATTTTTGAGGGATTTTTGTGGGATTTTTGCTGGGGATTTTTTTAGGATTTTTTTCCAAGCCCGGGCACGGCGGGGTCAGGGCGGCACCTCTGGCCGCCCAGCCGGCGGAGAGGCCGCGCACCGCAATTAGTGAATTAATTACCGAGCGGCGACGGAGATTTCACCGCTCGGAGCCGTCACATCGCCAAGTGTTTTGTCAAGAGATGACGGCGGGWGGAATTATTGCCGCGGTGTTGGGGGGAAGAAAAAAAAGAGGAGAAAGAGAGAGATTTTGCAGAGAGAGAGAGAGAGAGGGGAGGATAAAAATATAAAGGGAAGAGGTAGGGAAGAAGAGGATAAGTGGGTTTTGTTGCTAATGGGAGCTGGCACAGGGACAGGATCGCGGCTGTTGGGAGACAACACACTACGCTACGAGCGGCTCTGAATGATCCTCTTAATTAACCACGAGCACAAAAGGAGCCCCTGCCCACCTCGGCTGCAGGAGCAGCCGCGGCTCCGTGAGGACGCCCACGGATCCGGGCCGTGCCCGGCAGCGGCACGGGAAGAGCTGGAGGCTCTCGGGGGAGAGCGGCGAACCATCAGAGCCGGGGGGGCGCGGAAAGGAGCTCCCTGTGCCCCTCCCGGGGGTTTGGGGCTGCTGGAAGCGGGGAATGCGGAGCCCAAAGGATCGCGCTCCCCCTTCCCCACCAGCCCCGCTCCCCCTCCGTTCCAGGGCCGCGTTGAAGCTGCGCATCCAGCGCGGTGTAAAAATAACACCCCGCCCTCCCACTCGGGAAATCGATTCCTTCACTTCTCCCACCCGGCTCCGCGGCTGGAAATATCCCCATTTCCATGCGGGATCGGTGCTGCCTCTCCCTGCGCCCTGCGGGGCCCGTGGGCGGCTGCGGGGCCCTGCTGGGGCCTCACCCCGTCCCCGGGCGGGTCCCGGCCGCGCCCTGGGGTCCTTCCCTGAGCTGGGAGGTGGCACAGAGCGGTGGCACTGCCGGCATTTGTCACCCTGCCCGGGGAGAGCACGAAGGGAGCAGATTTTGGGCTTTATCCCAAATCCAACCCCTCCAAATCCCATCCCTCCGGGTGGGCTCTGGCTGCTCCTGCATTCCCAGAGAGGAGCAGCAGATGCCGGGGATGGAGGGGGATGAGGAGGACGTGGGCAGCCGTGGCTGTGCCCTACTTTTCCAGGGCAAAACGCGGAGAGGGGGAAGCGGAGCTGCGGCGTGAGCGGATCCAGCGTCTGGCGGAGCTCACACCCAGCGCCCACCCCCCCGAGCCCTCCCAGCCTCCCCAGCACCACCCACGGGCACAAAGCGGGCCGGGGAAGGGAATCTGAGGCTGTCTGCAGGGATTTAGGGGTGTCCCGGATGGATGCAGGGCTGGGRTCACGCCCGGGGATGTGGGATGGGAGCGGAGCTGGAGTCGGAGCTGTGACTTGTGAGGGGAGGGTTTGGAGGAGCCGCCGCGGGGCTCCCGGAGGGAGCTGTGCCGGCTCCTCAAAGTGCTCAATTCCTTCCCCTCGGCAGCCGCGGGAGCAGCCGCGATTGGTGGCGGCGCTCCCGGCTCATCCCTTCCCTCGCCGCGTGAGGAGGGAGCTGCGAAGCCTCTGCCTCCTCCAGAATCCAACCCCGAGCCTGATCCTGCCCAAATTCCTGCCGGGAAGACGCTGAGTGCAAATCCTGCCCCCATGGTGGGATGCCGAGTTCTGCCCCCGGGGTGACCAAAGGCAGCTGGTGACGGCGCTTTTTTGGCCAAATTTGGGTGGAAAACCCCAGGATTTGGAGGAGCTGCTGGARAAAAGGGTCGTGGGTGCAGAGGGGAGTTCACAAATCCACCCTCGCCCCCCGGCAAAGCTGCGTTGTCCCAGCAATTCCCTGATCCCAAAACGCCTCCCCGGGCTGAGGCTGGCAGGAAAATCATCGTCCCTGCTGAAAGGGGGGAGGCAACAGGGCGAGCACAAACAGCATTTACATATCCTTAATTCTATTTTAGCACCTCCCGGGCTATTTTTGTCGCGGCAAAAACACAACGGGAGCGCAAGGCCAGAGAAAGGGCAAGGAACGGGCTGGGAATGTGGGACAGAGGGGGAGGAAATAAATCCCGGGGCGTGGGGAATGGCTGAGACCCGTCCTGCTCCTCACGGCCTCGGAGGAGCCGGATTGCTCCTCAGCTGGGCGGGACAAAGGGACACAAAAGCCACCAAACCCTCCCGTCCCGTGTGCAGTGTGGGGCTGAGGAGGGCACAGCCACCACATTCCCGGCTTTCCCAGGCTGGGAAAAGCAGCGGAAAGGATCCAGGAGCATGGGGGGACACTCCCGGAGCTGGAGGGGGACAGGCCAGGCCCGGCTCCGCAGCATCCTCGCCCGTTGCCAGGACAACGGGATGTGATGGAGGCACCTCCGGGATTGTTGGGATGAGGGGGCGGCAGCGGGAGGCAGGGTTGGGGTGCTGGGGGAGCCCCCCAAATCTCGGGGACACAGAAACCCCCCCCCGAGAGCCGCCAGCCCTCAGCGGGCACGAACAGGGACAGGAGGCGCAGCGGGAAAAGGGGGACGGAACCCCCCGGGACAAGCTCAGATCCCGGTGGGTCAGAGCAGGCACAGCCCCGCTGCCACATCCCGGTGCCTCTGCCCTTCCAGCSACACAGGGCGGGGCCCAGGGGCTGTCGCAGGGTCCCCTGAGCCCCTCGGCCCTGTCAGAGCCCCGGGGCAGAGGGGCTGGCAACGCCCCGAGGCTGCTCCGGAGCAGCCAGAAAGGTGCAGCTCCGTTCCTTTGCTGTCGGTGCCATGGCAACCTTTCCCACTTGGCTTAATTACAGAGCCGGCTGTGCCTCCGCGGGGGGGCCGGGGGTCTGCTCCAATCCCTGCTTCATTCCCGTTCCCATCCCTGCTCCAATCCCTGCTTCATTCCCTTTCCCATCCCTGCTCCAATCCCTGCTCCAATCCCTGCTTCATTCCTGCTCCTTCTCTGCTTCATTCCTGTTCCCATCCCTGCTCCAATCCCTGCTCCATCACCCATCCATCCATCATCCATCCATCCATCATCCATCCATCCCTATCCATCCCTCCCTCCCTCCCAACCGGAATTCAAAGCAAGGCCAGACCAGAAGGAATTCCCCCAGCTCAGCCAGCCCAGGCTGCCCCTGGAACATTTCCCAGCTCAACCTTTCCTCCCTTTTCCAAGAGGAAACTCCTTTGGGGTTGGATTCCCCATGAGGGGGAGTCCGGGAGAAATCCATCCCAGCAGGCAAGAGCATCCCACAGGGAATCCTTGAGCACGGAACGAGCAGGGACGAGATATTCCCAAAGGGATCCCAAAATGGATCCCAGCAAATCCTTGAGCGTGGAACGAGCAGGGATGGGACATCGTCCTGCTGGGGGCGGGGCTGTGAATCTCTCTCTAATTAATTAAAACAATTATCCCCTGACCCCGCCCCGTGCCCGGCTGCCCCCAGGGCCGGTGGAGCTGGGAGGGATTCCCTGACCTTCCAAATCCCAAAGAAATCCCACGGGGTGTGCCCGGGAGCAGCGCTCCCTCTCCAGGGAGGGATTTTGGAGCCCACCGGGATATCCGGGACTGGAAAAACAAAGAATCCCTTGAGGAATGCGAATTTTCGCAATTAAAAAAGAGAGGGAGGGGGGAAAGGAGGTGGAAARGAGCCCCCAGGAGCTGAGGAGAGCGTGAGAAAAAGGGRAAAAAATTAAAAAGAGAGAGAAAAGGGAAAATATAAAAAACCCAACCCAAGCCAGCAGCAGCGCTGGGTTTCAAAGGTCACCCCTGGGCATGAATTTTAATTCGGCGCAGGAGTTTTGTTCATTTGTTAATTATTTTCAGATGAAAAGGGAGATATTCCTGCCGAGGGTGAGGAGAGGGCCACGGCAACATTTGAATTTCAAAGGCGAGGCTGCTCGCAAGGAAAACACCAGGGGAGAGAAGGGAGGGAGGGAGAGAGGCTGGAGATGTCCCTGCCCTGCCACGGCCTCGGCGGGGGCACAGAGATCCCGAAAAAACCCTCCTGGAATTGCATCCTGAGCCTCTTTCCAGGGAATATCGTGCACACCATGGAAACACATCCTGGATTGGGGCATCCTGAGCCTCCTCTCCCTCCAAGGAATGGGGATGAGCCCTGGGATGAGCCCTGGCCTCAGGATGTGGCACAGGATGTTGGGAACCCCAGGAATTATCTCAAAACCAGCTCCAAGAGGGATTTTTTCTGCTTGTTTTGGGTTTTTTTGGGTTTTTTTTGAGTTCCTTGGGGTTTTTGTGTGGGGTGGTTTTTTTTGTTTGTTTACTTGCTTGGGGTTTTTTGGGGGGTTTTGGGTTTGTTTTTTTTTTGTGTGGGGTTTTTTGTTTGTTTGTTTGGGTTTTTTTTTTTGGGGGGGGTTGTGTGGGTTTTGTTTGTTTGTGTTTTTTTGGGGGGTTTTCTTTGCGTTTTTTGCCTCTCCATAGATTTTCGCAACCCCAGGAGAAGGAGAAGGGAGAAGAGAAAAAGCTGCGGGCGGGAGAGGGCAGGGAATAAACCAAGGAACGCTTTTTTTCCGTCCTCCTTTTAGCTTTTAGGGGCAGCCGTTTGCTTTTTATGGAGCCCCGGGAGCCGCGCATGAAACACAACGGGGTCAGTTCAGCCTCCTCCTCCTCCCCCCGAGGGACGCAGCCGGAATTCCCGGCCCTTCCCAGCGCCCTGCGGCTCCTGGGATGGGGCAGAGCCCTGGAAACCCGCCTGGATGGGAGGGGAAGGGGGTCCCAAACTCCCACCCAGGCTAAATCCCTCCTGGCTCGCCTGGGATTTCTCCTTTCCCGGTTTTACTTTTTGAAGCAGAGCAGCGAAWTCCCAGGAAATCAGCCCCCAGAGCAGTGAATTCCCAGGAAATCAGCCCCCAGAGCAGCGAATTCCCAGGAAATCAGCCCCCAGGGAGGATCCTGCCCGCCGTGGGAGCACCGGGGCACAAAAAGTGACCCCATAAATGGGAGAAACGGAATTATTTTTCCACAGAGAAAACAAATATTCCACTTCTCCACACAAAAGGGTTTATCCCACAAGAGGGGGTGAGAGGGAGGAATCCCAGGGGTCAAGGGGATCCTGAATTCCCGGGAAACCTTCCCTCAAATCCCCCAAATCCTCAATTTCCTGAGCCATCCTGGGGAAGATGGCAGCGAGGATTCCTCCTCATTTCCCACCGTGGTGGGGAGGGAGAATTCCTCTCTCGGCTCCTCAGCGCTGCCAAATCCAGGGAAAAGCCCAATTTCCACGGCTCTGAGCCCGTCCTGATCTCCTAAAACCCCGCGATTTTCTGCCTTGATCAGGAATTAAAGCCGCCGTGGGCTGAGCCCAAATCCCTGGGAATTCCAGGGGGATGGAAAGGCAGGAAAGGGGCCCGCCGAGCCCAAACCCCCTCACCTGCTCAGAAAGCACCAAAAAGCAGCAGAGGACACCCCAAAATCCTCACCCCGCTTTGTGGGGTCACCCCTGGAGCTTCCCCATCCCGGGGGATTCGTGTCCCACTCCATAAATCCGTGCTTTTCCCTTTCCCTGCGGGGTCTAATGAGGCGCTCATAAAATTAAAATTAATCAACGATGAGAAACAGCTCCGCTTCCCTTCCAGGGAGCGGCCTTGGAGGTTCCCAGCCCAATTCCTGCTGGAATTCCAGCTCCCGGTGGCCTCAGGCTGTCCCCACCCCCGGGCACCTGCGCTGAGATTTATTTTTCTGTGGCTGCGAGAAAACCCCGAGCGGGAGTTTGCAAAGATCGGGAGCATTTAAATGCAAATTGCGTTATTTCTGTCACGGGGAAAAAAAACTTTAAAAAAAAAAAAAAGCGTCATTAATACATTTTCTGCAATTTGGAGAAATCAGTGGCAATTATTTTTTTTTTCACAAGGATCCATGAGCCAAGTTTTATTTGAAGTGGGGGTGGAAAAGAGAGAGGGAAAAAATTAAAAAAAAAAAAATATAAAATCTCAAGGAAATCATTCTGTCAATGACACGTTTCCTCCACAGGTCTTCGAGCTCATCCCGGGAATAATCACAAAGGGAAGGAGCTGGAAGTGCTTCCAGGACTTGGATGTGCACGGAGCCAAGGGGGTTTTATTCCAAGGGGTTGATCCAGCGGWGCTCAGATCAGCGGGATGGGATTTTGGGGCTCTTCAGGGATAATTTTGGGGTTGGGAGGAGCCCGGTTTCACCTCCCGCTGTCCCAGATCCCATCAAACACTTCCAGGGACGGCACATCCCGGATTTTTTTCCCGGAGCTGGGAAGGCCGAGGGTCCAGAAGCTTCCCCGGCGTTTCCCGATGCTCGTGCCCGGGTGCCGAKGGGGTTCTGGGGAGGGATTGAAAGGATCGGGGCCGAGGAAAAGGCCTGGAGCAGGGAGGTCTCAGCTATCCRGGGGTGCCTGCCTCTGGAATGTGCTGGAATTGCGGCGGCTCCCGCCCGCTCCGCTCCGCTGCTGAAATCAAAGGGAGCGGAGAGAGGAGAGAAGAAAAGAGAGATCCGGGGAGAGATTAAAGGGGAAAAAAAGGACAGAAATAAATGAAAGGCGCCCTGCTCTAGCGGGGATTCCAACCAATTTCCATGGGGCTGGAAGCGCTCGTTCAGCGCTGGTGATGCCC
The DNA here is from genome assembly GCA_902810485.1 of Alauda arvensis. NCBI lineage: Eukaryota > Metazoa > Chordata > Aves > Passeriformes > Alaudidae > Alauda > Alauda arvensis. The sequence continues at coordinate 76,890 of CADDXX010000627.1, forward strand.
CCACCCCCGGAGCGCCGGGGGGCGGCTCTTTGCCCACCGGGAACGCGCATTCCAGGCTCTCCGGGTGGGATTTGGGACGATCCAGAGGTGCCGGCGCCACTCGGGGGCAATCCCGGCACCTTTCCCGGATGATTTTCCTCCTCCTCCTCCTCCTCCTCCCTGCTCTCCCTGACACGGAGCAAAGAGCCCCAAAACGCCCCGAAAACAGCAGGGGAGTGACAAAGGCAGAACCACCGATATCCATCAATATCCATCAATACTCCTAAATATCCATCTATACCCACCAATATCCATCAATATCCACTGATATCCCTCAATACCCGCCAATATCCATCAATACCCATCAATCACACTCCGTGCTGCCCCACAGCCCCTGCCCAGAGGGGCAGCACCGCAGTGGGGTGGGAGCCCCTCCCTCCCTGTCCCACCAACCCCAAATCTCCCCCTCCCCTCCCTCCCTGTCCCACCAACCCCAAATCTCCCCCTCCCCTCCCTCCCAAGGCCTCCTCCCCTCCTTCCCCCACCACCCATAAATCTCTGTCTGCTCACCCCCGGCCCTGCTGCCACCCCCTGGGCCCCGGTGACAAATGGCCAGGGCRGCCTGGAGGTGACCAAACCCCCCTTTCCCAGGGGGATGCAGCTCCAGGGTCCTTTTCCCGGGATAATCTCGGGCTCTGGTGATGGATGGGCCCTGCCATCCCCTGCTGGCCCTTTCCTATTGACTTTATATTTTTTTTTGTTTTTATTTTAACACACATCATAACCCCGGCCTCTCCTGCGGGATGGAAACACCTGGATCAGCACAGGGAAGGGATGGGGAGCATAAAACATCCCCAGGATGAAAAGGGAYGCTGAGGATTGGGCAGCAGCCCTAAAACCACCCCAAAACGCACCCAGGGTGGGCTCAGGGGGGTGGCAGTGTCCCTGCGTCCACAGGACATGGATCCTGCCCTCGGTGGAATTCCAGGAATTCCATCCCAGCTCCTGGAATTCTCTGCCTCTCTTTGCTGGTTGTCACCTCTTTCCATCCCAGCACAACCAAATCCCTTCTGACCCTCCCAAATCCACAATCCTGAGGTTGTGAGGGATTTTTGGGGTGTCCCCACTCTCCACAATGCCAGTCCCAGGCTCTCCAGAGGATCCAGCTCCCAGCTCCAGGGAAACACATTTTAAGGGCCATAAATCCCCTCTGGGTTACCTGCAGCTGTTTAATCAAAGCCCCGTATTTCAGCCTGACTGATCTCCTCTCTGCTTTTAGGAGCCTTTTTCATGTCCTCTCTCTCTCCCCGATATGGATCCAATATCTCCCGAGGCGCCCGGGGCCGTAAAGATAAAAAATGGGATAATTGAGGCTGGAGTTTTATCGGTGGGAAAACACCAGGAAGCACAAAGCAGCCCTGACAGCTGGGTTTTTTGGGGATGCTGGGATCTGCTGGGATCCAGAGCCATCCCAGCTCCTGCCAAAGCTCCCAGATCCGCTGGAGGCACCGATTTTGGAATATTGGGGGGTCTTGGATGAGACAGGGGGGTTCAGAGAGGCCAAAAATAAAACACTGAGTGAAGAATTTGGGCTGGAAAAACTTCCAAAAAGGTGTAGCAGCCTCTCCAATCCCGATATTTGGGCTGGAAAAGCTTTGGATGAGGAGGATCAACCCCTCCATTCCCAATATTTGGGTGGAAATTGCAGAGGAAGCAGGGTGAAAGCTCATCCCAACGCTTTCCCCAGGAATTCCTGGCACTCTGCATCCCGGAGGATCCCCTCTCCATCCCCGCCCTGCACGGAGCCCTGGACGAGGCACGGCGCTAATTAAAGCACCCCTGACTACGGCTCGGTGACAATTAACAGACAATTAGCAGCACAAGCTGGCGTGCGGCGGTGACGAGCAGGAGCTGGCAGCGGGACAAGCTCCCCGTCCCTTCCCGGCGGGATGGGGCTTCTCCCGATGGGGCTCTGGAGAAATCCTCGGGCTGGGAAATTCCAGCCGCGCTCCCGGCACRGGAACGGCGCTGGAGCTGCTCCACCACGCCCTTCCCTTCTTCCTTTTTTCCTTTTCCCTTCCTTTCCTGTTTTCCGCTTCCCTTTCTTTTTCCTCCATTCCTTTGATTCTCTTTCATTTCCTTCATTTTTCCTCCTTTCCTTCTATTTTCCCCTTCCCGCGATTCCTCCTTCCCCTGCATCAAGCCGAGCTCCTGGAGCAGCCACGATTCCCAACAATTTATCCAAAACCCCCCAAAACTCCGAGCTTTCTCCCCCTCCGCGCTCTCCCCGCTCCCAACCCCGGCTCCCCGGCGGCTTCCAGCGGGTGGGATCGGCCTGGAGCGGCATCCATCGGCTCGGCTCTCATTCCCTGCATCTCCCCGCCAGAGCTCCACGCTAATTCGCTCTGATCCCGGTTCTGCGGGCTCCGGGCGGAGCGGGGGCTGCGGGGGACAGGCCGGGGATGCTCCGGGAGAGCGATGCGAGCTGACAGCGCAGCCCCCGAGGGACGCGGGCACCCGCGCCGGGGAGGGGGAGAGCGGGATGAGAGGCTGGGAACGAGAGCCCGGCCCGGCAGGGATTGAATCCCTAAACGCAACCAGCGCCTGCATTAGCGCAGATCCCACCGGGAATGTCGTGCGGCTTCATTTGGTGGATTTAATTAATTAACGGCGGCGGGCACAGCTCGGTGCTCTGCCCACGCGTGTGGCCGGGGCTTCATGCGTGACCCCGAGCTGTTCCCCACCACAGGCGGGATCCCATCATCCCCCTCCTCACGCCCTCAGATCCCGGTGGCCCGTTCTGGTGGCCCAGTGTCCCGTTTTGGTGGCCCAGTGTCCCGTTTTGGTGGCCCGATTTTGGGGACCGCAGGTTCAGAGCTGCCCTGAGCTTCCCACCGTGTGCTCGACCCTTTTGGATGGCAATAAATCCCCAATTCCCCATGGGATTTCTGGCGGGCTCCGGATTTGGCCATCACAAAGCCCATCCCGAGCCTGTGGATGGGACAATCCCCCTCAGCCCATCCCAAATCCCACAGGCACACCCTCAGGTGAGCATCCCGGGTTTTCCCCGCTCCATCCTCCTTCCCATCAGCGCTCCAGAGGAAAAACGGGATCGGCCCCTCTTCCCTCCTGCCTCCCCCGCCTCCCCGAGGAGCAGCAGGCAGATGTTTGCTCGGTGCCAATCTGCATCCCGCTGGATCCCATAATAATATCAATTATCCCGAGCTTTCATCCACGGAGCTCGGCGTTCCCTGGGAAATGGAGATGGATGGAGCCGCTTCTGAGGGCCGGGGCSGTCCTGGGGACACCCCGGGCTCGGTGACAGATGGGGAGGGCACAGTGTGGGAGGGGAGGGGCGAGCCCGGGGCTGGATTCCCTCTGGGAATCGGGCAAATGCTCCAGAACTCCTCCCAGCTGGAGGGGGCAGCCCGAGCTGCGGGAAAAACAGAGATTCCTGGGGATATCCAGGTTTGGGACACCTGACAGAGGTCACAGCGTGGGAGGGGAGGGGCGAGCCCGGGGCTGGATTCCCTCTGGGAATCGGGAAAACGCTGCAGAAATTCCTCCCAGCTGGAGGGGACAGAGCTCTGGGAAAAGCAGAGATTCCTGGGGACACCCCGGCTCCAGGCAGAGGSACTCCGGCATTGTCACCGCGTGTCACCTCACTGCAGCGTCCCTGCCCTGCCACCGCTCCCTGGGGCTCCGCTCTCCCTCAGGGCAGGGTTCGGAGTCGGGAGCAAGGGGTGAGATCGGATAAAAGTGGCAGCACCCCAAATTTCCCCTGCAAAATCAGATTTTTTTCCCAGGGGATTTCGCTTTCCGGGCTGCCCGACAAGGACGGGGATCCCACTTTTTTYCCCACTCCCGTCCCGGTTTTGGCAGCGCTGGAGTCAAGTAGCTCAATTAAGCAATAACTGCCTCTGCCCAGCTGCCCACACAGCCTGCGGTAAATAATTAAACGCTGAAATAATTCCGGCAGATGGGAAGCAGCGCGGAGAGGGGATCCGAGAGGAAAATCCTCCCTCCYGCCCCTCCCTCATCCCCGGGGCCCTGCCGCGGCACCGAGCCACGGAAACACGGGGAAACACCTGGAGGGGGAAAATCCCAACTCCCATCCCCGAGGCGGGGCAGAGAGAAGCAGAACTTGAGGGGAAAACATCGTGGAAARTTTTAAGGGAGCGCTGGAATTGATCGGGAGGCGAAGCACATCCCCGAGGCAGCCCGTGCTGGCTCCTCTCGAGCATCATCCGCATTTTATCTGCTCCAAAACGCCCGAGCACGAGCGTCACTGRGAGGCCTCATTAGCAGCTGCTGATTGATAAATATTAATTCCAAACCCTCGGGGTGGAGGATCCGGCTTGGAGCTGGGAGGGTTTGGCACGGGAGTTTGTCCTGAGCGTGGTGCAGCTGTCCTGGAGGGCTCTGCTGTCCTGGAAATCCCATTCCATCCCATTCCATTCCATCCCATTCCATTCCATTCCATTCCATTCCATTCCATTCCATCCCATCCCATTCCATTCCTGGCATGGAATTACCATTCCACCCCTGGTGGAAGCCCAGTTACCTGGGCAGGATCACAGCTCGGCCCTCCGTGGAGGAAATAACCCTGGGGGTGGCACTTTAGGAAGGTGCTCATGGAGTGAACCCCGTTGGTTCAAGACCTCAGACTGCAATAATCCCTGTGCCACATTCCCTGTCTGCTCCATGGCATCACCAGAGCAAAGGCACTTTCCAAAAAGTGCAGGGAACCCCTCCAAAAGTGTTTAATGAACCCTRAAATCGGCTCCTGCCCTTCCAAAGGGTCGGCAGGAGGAGCTGCTTTAGGGCAGCGTTTGTTGTTCCAGGGCCATCCCAGCTCCCCTCAGGCAKCCGGAGCCTCCTCTCCATATTCACATTTCCATCACATCCTCCTCAGACAGCTCCTCTCCTCCATCTGCTCGAATGCCACCTCCGGGAGGGATTGGCTCGGAGCAGCTCCTCCTCCCCGTTCTCCTCCTCGGGGTCTGAGAGCTCGGTCCCGGGAATTCGATCATTTGCTCCCCGTTCTCCTCCTCGGGAGGAGGCAAAAGGTGTCACCTGGGGATGGGCAGGGAGTGGCCTCAAAACCCGCATTTCTTCACGGAAACAGMGGATTTTTGGGTGCAGAACAGCCCTGGGAAAGGGCTGATCCCAACGTCACCCCTTGGGGACATCCCTGGGAAGGGTCCTGCCGCAGACCCGAGGCCAGGAGTGATTTTTATTTGTGATTTTTTTATTTCCTGAGTGTGGATTGAATCTCAGCTGGGAACTGATTCTCCTGCCAGACCCACCTGCCCAGGTCCTGGTGACTCAGATCAGCACCCAACACCAGCCCAGGAGCATCGACCCCCATTTCCTTCCACCCAGAGATTCCAGCTCTTGGGAAGCAGCAGGAAAAGATCCATCCCCTTGTGGGTGACACCAGGACAAAGGTGTCCCTTGGGGACACCCCTGGGATGAGTCACGGTGCTCCAAAGGGATCAAACACCAGGAGCATCACCCCAAATTCCAGCCTCATCCCACGGTGCTGTCACGGCGCGGGGGAGGCTCAGCCCCGCCTTGTCCCCGTCCCTGTCACCATGAGAAGGGGCCAGCGGCTGTCCCGGGTGTCCCCTCGGTGGCAGCTGTCTGTCTGTCTGTCTGTCCTGCCGTGGGCTTTGCTCCCTGGCTTTGTTCCCGGCACGGAGCCGCCAGCCGGGAGCAGGGACGGGCTTTGTCACCGGCTCGGTGACACCGGCAGCACGGAGGGAACGCGGGAAGAGCCGGGGGTTGTTCCTAAAGCGTTCAACCCCCTCGGGATCATCCCTGCTCCTCGCTGATCCCCCCTGAGCCCGAAAATCGTCCCAAAACTCCCTTCACGCCTGCCCGTGKTCSCCCAGGTCGCTGAGCTGGAGAGATSAGGGGACAAGTGCGACAACGGGGACACGCGGGGGTGGCGACAGCGGTGCCAAAGCCCCGCTGGGGTGGAGCCAGAGCTTTTCCAGCTCTGCAGGCCCCGTGGCACAGCCAGACCCGGCAMCCAGAGCCGCTGTGACCTCCAGGGCGACGCCACCCCCCTGTCCCCGTCCCCCCCAGGGCAGGACGCGCTGCTGTCCCCTCCCTCGGCTCCACCCAGCTCCGATCCCGCTGCGACCCCCGGGAATCTCCTCACTCACCTTCCTGCCAGCCCTCCGAAATCCCAGCGGGCATCTCCCGAAATCCCGGCCGCGTCCGGGAGCTCCATCCACGGCCTCCCCTCTGCGCTTCCCAAACTTCCCAAATCCAGGGGAGTGGGGGCTGTTCTCACTTCCCGGCGCTATCTATAGCCCCCTCCGTACCGCTATTTATAGATCCTATAGCTCCCAGGAATCCCTCGGCAATCATAAAGCCATTAAATTAATTAACCGGGGYTGGGGGRAAAGAGAGGGAAGGGGATGGAGGAGAAGAGAGGAGCGGKTTTTTTGGACATTTATTTATAAACAGATTCAGCCCCAGCTGGCTCCGGCCGCGAGGAGCAGATCCATGAGCCGGCATCCCAAACTTCTCCTGATGTTCCGGGYGGGGAAGGAGGCAGGAAAAGAGCGGCGGGCGCTGGGAATCTGCATTTCCGCGGGATGGATGGGCGGGAGGGCGGTGCTGAACCCCCCTCAGCCGTGCCTGTTTTCCCAGCCCGGGAGCCGGGTGAGAATTCCAGGGAGGGTGTGAAAGTGGTGACGATCCAGGAGCGCTGCCAGGAGCGAGGCAGCTCCRGCGGGAGCCGCCGCAGGCTCGGGATGAGCCCCGGGATTGGAGGGAGAGCTCGGCGTGGGCCGATCCCGGCGTGATCCAGCCCCGGCCCGGGCTTGGGGAGTGTTTGTGGTGTTTGGGCATCCTTGGAGCCTTCCCTGGGAATGCGGGGGAAATTTGGGGCTGGATGCAGTGGGGGGATGGAGCAGCCGGGTGGAGAGATGGGAATGGGAGAGATGGGAATGGGGAGAGATGGAAACAGGGAGAGATGGGAATGGGGAGAGATGGGAATGGGGAGAGATGGAAACAGGGAGAGATGGGAATGGGGAGAGATGGGAATGCTGCAGACCCACCTCACCTGGGCTCCCGCTGTCACCCTGTGTCCCCACTGTCACATTTGTCCCCTCACCTCTGTGGGTCAGGGGCTGGGGGAGCACGGGCAGGTGAATCCCATAAAGGGATTTTTGTGGGATTTTGGGGCTCAGGAGCAGGGATGACCCTTTGGAGAAGCTCCGGCTCTTCCCTCTCCCCATCCGTGCCTGTGACAGGGCGGAGGCGCAGAGAGCCCGGAGCAGGCAGGAATGCCAGGATTGGGAATGCTGATGGATCGGCTGYCTGCCCGCAATCCCCGGCCGTCACTCAGCCTCTAATCCGCAGCCCCGGCGCATTCTCCTCGCCGACAAGGAGCTGACACGGATTTCACGGCACTTCATCAGCTCTTTAATGCCCCAATCGGCTCCGTCTGCGGCGGCCGCTCCGCCCCGGCCGGGCCCCGCGGAGCCGGAGGGCGGCAGGAGCCGGGGGGAAAATCCCTCGCTGGAATCTCAAGGATGGAGCTCTTTGCAGCGGCCTAAAGCTCCCAAAAAAACCAAACAAATAAAAGAAAAAAAAATCCCATCTCGGCTTCCCAGGATGCGCCGTTTCCTCTCCTCCTTCCACGGGAGCAGCCCAGAAATCGGCCGGGATCTGCCCCACACGGGCCGGGACATTCCAAACCCCGGGAACACCAGGAATTCCCGCAGAGTGACCCCGCAGTGGGGCAAACCCCGCGGTGACAGCGGAGGGGACACAGCCCGGGGGTGAGGGGTTGATGGACAGGGCAGGGATTTGTTGGGATGAGGGAGAGGCTGATGGGCTTCATTCCAGCCAAAAAAACATGGAAAACCATGGGAATGGAGAGCCAGGGGAGGGTCTGGGGGTGAGCATAGGGGTGGGCACAGGGAATGGGATGGGGACAGGGAATGGGATGGGGACAGGGAATGGGATGGGCACAGGGAATGAGGAGGAACACAGTGAATGAGGATGAGCACAGGGATGCAGACAAGGCCAGAGCAGCTTCCCAAAGATCTGGGATCCATTGGAATGCAGCCAGCRGCTCCCACCGTGCCCAGCCCAGGGCAGCCTGTCCATGTGGAGCACTCGGGGCTGAAGCCGGCAAGGTGGCACCTCCCGGTCCCCCCGGCTGGGCTGGGACCATTCCCGGGTGCCAAACCCTCCCTGCCCAAACCCTCTCTCCCTCCCTCCCGCTGCCAGCTCCGCTCTCCACGCTGCAGAAATCCAGGGAATCGGGGGACAAGAGCGATTTTTTTTTTCCTCTCTTCACCTTCCTTTGTACTCCTATGCTAATGACAACAGTGGGAATTAAACATCTCCCGCGCAGCAGAACAAAGGCCTGTGTCGAGAGGAGATCAGCCTGGCCGGGCTGGAGGCGCTTCCAGCCGGATCAGAAAAAAAAATAAAAAAACCCCATGGAGCTGGAGCAGGAAGGAGGAAGAGCGGGGTGGGGGGCACCGGGCACCCCTGGAGAGCTGGGGCTTCTCATGAGAGCATCACAGCCTCGGTACCCCTCATCCAAGGGGGAAAATCCTTGGGGAAAAACCTCTGGATGAGCTGGCCGGGGCCGGGGCCGGAGCCGGAGCTGGAACAGGTGCCCCGGAGCCCCGGAGCAGGAGCAGGAGCAGGAACCGGGGCTGGGGTTGAAGCAGGAGCAGGAGCAGGAGCAGGAGCAGGAGCAGGAGCAGGAGCAGGAGCAGGAGCAGGAACGTGCCGGCTCACACGGACGGGCAGCAGCCCCCTCGGGCCCGCCCCAGCCCTCACACAGCGCGGGCAGGCGATGGCCTGGGATGCTCCAGCCTGCCCTACATTCCTCCTAAATATAGCAGCCAGGTGCTGCCGGCGCAGCTCCGGAGAGGCCGGGTGGTCCCGCCTGGGGGGCTGGGATGAGGCTGGAATAATCCTGGAATGATGGTGGGATGGGGCTGGGATGAGGCTGGATAAATCCTGGAATGATCCTGGATAGATCCTGGAAGGATCCTGGAACGCTGACCCCACCACTCCCAGCACCGCCATCCCCACCCTTGTGTCACCTCTSCGCCCAGGGGCTGGTGGCACTCTGGGGACACTCACACACCCACACGGAGCCACTCCTCGCATGTTTTTATCTCCTTGCCTTTCACAGGCCCCATCCCCGGGCAGTGCCCGGCGCTCCCGCTCAGGGATTTGACTCCCCCATCCCGGTTCTGCTCCTCCCGCAGAAATCCCGGTTCCCTTCCCCAGCACCGCCTTTATCCCTTCCCACGATCACGGAACAGCCAGAAATCCCGGAATTTTGCCTGGAATTCGGAGGTGTGACCTCTTAGGAAGCTCCCAAGGCGGGACCCGATCCCCCCCGGTCCCACCCGGGGCACAGCRAGGGCCGGGCAGSRGCCGGGGCAGCGCTGGGCTCGCTCGGGCGCCCATGCGAGCGATAATCGGGCACTTGTGCGTGAGCCCAGCGCCGCTGATGCAGAAACGAGCTCCGGCAGAGCCCCCGCTGCCCGGGGCCGGCCGGATCCGCTCCCCACGGAGACCGGGGACGGGATGGGGCCCGGGGGGCAGCGAGCGAGCGGCACCGATGGCACCGTCACGGCCGACGTCAGGCTTTGCTTCCTGACAGCCCTTCCTCC